>CM040121.1:277820322-278368591 GCA_022559845.1 Amorphophallus konjac | reverse complement strand
TTTCATGGTATGACGGACTTCAGGTCCCGACACGATCACTCACAATCGACTGACCATGTCAGATCGAGCACACAATAAAATTGTCACTTCGGTGACTGGCACGCCAAATAATAAATAAAATGAATAAGCCGATAAGCTTTGAAAAAAGCGCGTCCACAAGTCTGGCACGCCCGGTGGGACCGAGTCTCCCTTCATCTTTACGCTAAAGTAGTAGGCCCGGCAGGCCCCCCTGAAACTTCTGATTCTGTGTACTTTCCTTATTTCCAGGAATCTACTATGACAGCTGGAATCATGTCCGTTTGCTTCGACAAACAACTGGTGGACATGCATGTCCAGGAGGGATACTTGGCGGTACCACTGGCGTTCGACTCGTTTCCCCCAGCTGTCGGGCTGCCCAACCGCTTGGGCGTCGTCTACACCGACCTTCTGAAGGTCGATAACAATGAGCAAGGCACTGCTGCGAGTGCCCCAATGAAGACCGCTGTCCAGAAGGACAGCTTGCCAGAGAAGACGGCCCCCACGGCCGTCGCCTGCTATGTCCACCACGTCCAGAAAAGGGACATGGTCCCCGCTGCTACTCAAAAGGGGAAGAGAACTAACCGGAGGAGCCGGTATGTTGCTGTTGAACGCCGTCTTTCCAACTCCGGAAAGACAATGATGATCGGGGGTGTCCGAGTGAACCTGAACGGCCGCCCGAGGGAGGTCAACCCAGACGTGATCGTCCCGCAAGTGCCCACTATGAACAGATTCCAAACTCTGGCCACCAGGCATGCCAACTGGGAGGCCGATGAGAGGAAGCCGCTGGCGCCCAAGCCAGCGAAATACAAACAGGTATGGCGACCGAAGAAGATGCAGAGCTGGGCTCCAGCTCAAGATGAGGAGAAGGCTACCAATGATGCTGTTGCCCGCTTCAGGGCAGGAAGCCAAAGAAGAGAGGGAAAAGCAACAGGAAATGCTATTGCTGCTCACCCCAGAGCCTGGGGTAGGAAAGATGAAAGAAATGATAGAGAAAGAAAACTGACTGTTGCTCGCCCCATGATGAGAGGTAGGAGACTTGGGAAGAAAGAAGACCTTGTTGTCACCCACCCCAGGGCCGGGGGCAGAAGATGGTAGAGAAAGAACCATGATGTTGCTGCCAACTGCTGCCGGAATGACGATGCGGGAATCTGTGAACCGGCCATGGTTGCCATCCCAAGAAGATCGAGGGCCTGTGCCAGATAGGCCGACATCTTCAGATATTCCAAGGCCGAGCATTTCAATGCTCAGATAACAAGACTGGCCTATCAGCAAAGAAGCCAGGAAAAATTGATGTTCCAACCTGAGCCGCAAAGGCACAACTCTGAAGAGACAAAGCAAGTAGTCCAAGACTACTTCCACTACCTAGGGAGCTCTGCCCTAGGTCAACAAAGACTATCCCGTGCCTTGGACACCAGGGATGATGAAGAAGAAGAAACCTTCCAAGAAATGATGATCGGAGCCTCCTCCTCCGATTCAAATGACTATGGAGAAGGCATCAGGGCCAGATATAATGAAGAAGACCTGCACGGGGAAGAAGACAAAGAAAGAATATCGGTCTTTGACCGGCTCAGATATCCTAGCCAAATAAAAAGAAAGGTCTACAGGCGAAAAGGAAAGATGCAAATCTTCGCCTGCAACATGGCTGGACTGGCCAGGGGGCAAGATATACTACCAACTCAGCCAGATGAATTGCTCAGGCTGGCAACTAGACCTGGTCCTGTCACAAGAAGAGGCCAGGCCGCAAAGGATAAAATGAAAATTGATGATGAAGCCCGCAGGATTACCACTATGACAGTTAATGTGGTAACAACAGAAGATGGAGATAACCCCTTCGTTGATGATGCTGAAGGGACTTCTGAAGATATACAAATCCCATCAACCATGGATCCCATGATCCAGATGATGTTCAGGAGATATCAGCAGGAGATCAGCGCTCTCCGAAGACAGCTCAATGAGAGACAGGAAGCTACATCAGTCTCGAAGCAAGCTGAACCTACGGGGCAGACATCCAGCTCCACAGAAACAACTATCCTGGCTAATCCTCTCCTAGCTGATAAGGGCAAGACACCGAGTCAACCTGTTCCACAGCAAACAGCAGCTCAGCCCTCTGTGTCTCAGACACAGCCTACCGCGCCCATCTTGCGCGCCACTGTGATGACAACTCCTCACAGCCAGCAACAAGCTCACTTCTTCCCAGAAGAGATAGATCCAGCTGTGGCCCACAAGCAGATGATTGAAAGAATTGTGGAAATGAAGCTGTCAGAAAAGACCGGTGGTGATGCGGGTACTTATGATGTGTACAGGGTACCCTATCCTCCCCAATATGCTGCTAAGAAACTACCCCCAGGCGTCAGTAAGCCGCCGAAGTTTGAGAAATTTAATGGCCAAGGCTCCCCTAGGGAGCATATAGCCTACTACACTACAATCATGGGCGACCTAGCAGTCGATGAAGCTTATCTGCTCAAGTTCTTTGGCTCATCTCTCACTGGGTTGGCCTTTGAATGGTACTCAAGCTTGCCAGCGGGGTCAGTGGTTGATTGGCCTGATATGCAAAGAAAATTCCGCGATAGATTTCATGTCACGGAAAGAGAAATCACGATAGCAGAGTTGTATGCAACTAGGCAGAAACAAGATGAGACCGCACTGGACTACATCAAAAGATGGAGGAACTTAGCCATGAGATGCCGAAGGCCTCCTCATCAAGAAGATGCGGTGCAGATATGCAAGCAGAGCCTCAGGAGGGAGGTGCTAGAAAAAATGATCGGTGCAGATGTCAGAACATTTGACCGACTGAATAATATAGTGGCAGAGGTCGAGACGTTCTTGTCCAAGCGTCCGACCGCCAATGTTCCCACCATGCCAAAGGGAAAATCCAATGAGCGACGGCCATCGCACTCTGAGGCCAACACCGTCGATTTTTGAACCTTCGAGCAACAAAAGGGGAAGAAAGGGGCAGATGAAGCTCCCCCGCTGGCAGATACAACAGAAAGAAAAGATAAGGTCTCTCTGAGAGACAAGATGAGAAAAGCATATTCCTTCCCAAAGGATAAGACGGCCGCACTGTTCAACTGGGCGTACAAGTTCAATAAGGTAACATTGCCTGAACCCAAAAGACCAGCAGATGCAGCAAAGAAGGATGATCCGCTGTTCTGTCCATTTCACCGTGCGCTGGGGCACGAAATTGAAGATTGTTATGTCTTCAAAGATATCATGGAAGGAATGGTCAAGAAAGGTGAGCTGCAGCTGGGAGATTACCAGGTAAAGCCGCCCCATCCACATGAGCCTCCACCCTGGAGAATGGCTGCCAATGTGATCTCACTCTACCAACAGCTGCCCAAGGAAGTCGTTGAAGAATGCACCAAGCATACCTATGAAGCTTGCTTCCTCACCCCACAGAAGGATCAGGAAGGATGGCAGATGATACCCATAAAAAGTAGAAAGAAGACTCCTGCAGCCAGTACCAGCGGAGCAGTTGTCCGAGGTGTTACACCAAGGCCTGAGCCGCCTCCGATAAAGCTAATATGGCGTACAGCTGAGACCGGACCAGTCATCCGGATCCCTACTCACAACCGGAGGAGACAAACTCCCCTCTCTACACATAAAGAAGTAAGCCCTGCAGCCAGGCATCTGCAGCAATATATTAATGAGCTCGATGAGTACGAGCAGAAGAAGCCCAAGCATCTGCTGATGAAAGACTGTATACTCTGGGAACAGTTCGAAGAATCGAAAATCAAAGAACAGCAGAGGCAGAACAAGAAAAAGCTGAAAATGAGCCCTTCTGGGGGCAGGAGCCAGCAAAGTCAAATTCCCAAAAGAAGAAGAAACGGCCCAAATCCAAGAAAGGAAAGAAGGTCACGACAGTACAATGTAACACTCTGTCAGTACTCTTCTCCTTGCCCGATGAGGATGATGAGCCGGAAGCATCCAACGCTCCGCTAGAAGCTAACCATGCCGAAGCCTCTACCTCGGCCCATGCAACACGTTCTGGGAGAAGATGGAGGCGCCCACCACCAGCCAACCATAATATCATGTTTAGAGGGGAGTAACCCTATCAAATCCCGGAACCAGAGATACGAGGTGTCCAGGTTCCTCCCCCTGCCAGTCTGTACCAGGACAAAAAGAAGGCAGATGAAGCCCCTTCATTCCTGGAGTTCTTGTCCAGCTTAGAAGACGAGCAACCATCTCATACTGCTCCAGATAAGAGCAATAAATGCCAGCAGACAGCGGCTGGAAAGCAGAAACAGCATGAAGAAGATGAAGAAGGTAATCCTCTAGCAAAACCAGGGGCAGTCGCTACAGAAGAGGCCTTCCGGGAGACCGATCAAGAAGATAAAATTGGGACTGGACAGCCAAGGCCACAGGCACCACATGAACCTCCAAGACCCCGATGGGCAGAGGAGATGAGACTGTCTAATGTCCGGGTGGGCAGTCGAGTCATGAAGATGCTGAAGAAGCTCCCTACCAGATTCTCCATCTGGGAAATTCTCTCTCTGAGTGAAGAAGCTCGCCAAGCAATTGTGGATGCCCTGCAGTCCCCGGCACAATGTGAAGCACTCTTGACAGAGGTGAATGCTGGGCCATCAGTAACATTCACAGAGGATGATATGCTAATCCCAAATTCCGGCCATAATAGACCGCTATATATGAGGGGTTCCCTGAACTGTCAGCCGATAAGCAGAATACTAATAGATCCAGGGGCTGCTGTGAATATTCTCCCATACCGCATCTATCAGAAATATTCTTTGATCTGCAGCTCACCAAGGTCAGAGATATGAAAATTGCAGGATTCAACCAGAAATGTGAAACACCTCTCGGGGTGGCTGATTTCAATCTCACACTGGGCGAGCTCACTACAGTGGTACGATTCTATGTGATCGACTCCAACACCACATATAAGGCCCTGCTGGGAAGACCGTGGCTGCACGAATATCAGATAGTGCCATCCACGCTACACCAATGCATAAAATATTGCCATGAAGGAAAAGAGGAAAGGGTGTTTGCAGACCTACATCCCTTCGAAGTGTTCGAATGCCATATGCTCGATGCATCCTACTACACCGAGGTGTCACAAAGGGATAAAGGAAAAGAAACTATGGTCAGCCAAGAAAAGCCGGCGACGAAAGCAAGAAATTGGTCTCCGCCACCGCCAAAGGGCTACATTAAAAAGCACGGGGTGTCTCACATCTCTTATGCTGGGGATTTTGCTCGGATCACTCCTCCCGGCATACACCCAGATGATACTGAAGAAAAGATGAAAGAAAAATACACACAGGTGGAAGTTCCTCAGGGTCTAGTCAAACCCATAGCCAGCACAGAATACCAGACAGTGCTGCCCCTAAAGACTATGGAAATCCCTCACTTCGGCGAACCCCCTATCATATTCTACACCGGGGAGGCAGTCGAAGAAGATGATCAAGATTGCATGGCCCCTGAAGAAGCTGCAAACCTGATGGTACCAATTACGGGCCTAGATTATACTACCCAACGGGATTCACAAATGTTCTCGAAGATGCAAATGCCATCGATACAGCCTGCTACTCAGAAGAAAGCATTCAAGGAGTTATGGGATCCGCCTCGAGATAGCAAGGAGCTGAGGAAGATCACACAGCACCCGGGACTGGGTTATACCCTGCAAGAATACTATGAAGCCGAGGTGGATGTCATCTCAGCCTTCTACCCGAATGAAGATTCCCCAGAAGTAGGGTATGATCAATACCCCTTTGAAGATGAAGAGATTATGTATCAATCCATAACAGACAATGAAGCCCAAGACAACCAGCCGGAGGCAAGGATGTCTGATGAGACCAAGAAGGGTTGGTGCTGGGAGAATCCACCTTGCAAAGAGGATCTGTTCCAGGCCGAAGCACAATTTGACACGGGAACCCCGGATGAAGACCAAGTAGCCAGAGAGCTGCAAGAGTGCCTGGAGTTTGGGCGCATTCTAGAAGAGTTCCGAGCTCTACATAATGATAACCTCTCAGGGGAGCCCACATCAGAAGAGTCTCTAAGCACGGAAGACTCCACGTCGAAGTTTTCCGCTGAGCCAGTCACGTCCTCGGGGCAGACTGGACAGAATCCGGCCATATTGGCCTTATACGATGCACCAGCATTTGCTGATGATCGGTGTGATGAAACAGAAAGTCATGAGAATGAAGAAGATTATATCCCGGGAGGCTTTATTGATTTGCAAGAAGCCCCACCCGAAGTTGAGGATGGAGGCCAGGCCACCGTCGATGAGCTGATAGAAGTGAATCTGGGGTCAGCAGATGAGCCAAGGCCTACGTTCCTCAGTGCATTGCTGGAGCCAGCTGTCAAAGAACAGTATATTCAGTTTCTGAAAAAATTCCGAGACTGCTTCGCAGGGACATATGATGAGATGCCGGGACTGAGTTCTGATGTGGCACAGCACCGATTAGCGATAAACCCAGAGGCAAGCCCTGTGAAGCAGCCTGCCAGGAGAATGCGCCCCGAACTGATAAATCAAATCAACAAAGAGGTCGACAAGCTGATCGATGTGGGCTTTGTTGAAGAGAACCAATATACTACATGGCTGGCCAATATAGTGCCCGTAAAGAAGAAAAATGGGCAGATCAGAATATGTGTAGATTTCAGGGACCTGAATAAGGCCTGCCCGAAAGATGATTTCCCAGTGCCAATCACTGAAGTAATGATCGATGCAACCACTGGCCATGAAGCCCTGTCATTCATGGATGGGTCATCCGGATACAACCAGATCTGGATTGCTGAAGAAGACAGAGTGCATACTGCATTCTGCACCCCGAAGGGGATATTTCACTACAAAAGGATGCCGTTCGGCCTCAAGAATGCCGGCGCTACTTATCAAAGAGCTATGACAAAGATCTTTGATGATTTACTCTTCAAGAAAGTGGAGTGCTACATCGATGACCTGGTGGTGAAAACCAGCAGAGGAGAAGATCATCTGCAAGATCTGAGGATAGTGTTCCAGAGGCTGCGCAGATATGAACTCAAGATGAATCCTATGAAATGTGCCTTCGGCGTATCCAGTGGAAAATTCCTTGGGTTTGTTGTCCGTCATAGGGGCATTGAGATCGACCCATCCAAGATTAAAGCTATCCAGGAGCTCCCTCCACCAAGGAATCTCCACGAGCTGAGATCTCTACAAGGGCGTTTGGCCTATATCCGACGATTCATATCAAATCTGTCGGGGAGATGCCACCCTTTTCACAAGCTCATGATGAAAGATGTACCGTTCCTCTGGGACGAGGGCTGTCAGGAAGCTTTTGAGAAGCTGAAAGAATATCTTAAGACCCCTCCAGTACTGGGGGCACCTATTAAGGGCAAGCCCCTGATATTATACATTGCAGCCACACACTGTTCCCTGGGGGCAATGCTAGCACAGATAAATGAAGAAGGCAAAGAGCAGGCTCTATACTACCTGAGTCGGAGGCTGATTAGAACTGAAGAAAGCTACACCTATATAGAAAAGACATGCTTGGCACTAGTCTTTGCCGTTAAAAAGCTCCGGCACTATATGCTGTCACACGAAATCAGATTGATATCTACAGCAGATCCGCTCAAATACATATTGACTCAGCCAGTACTGAAAGGTCGGTTGGGCAAATGGGCAGTAATTCTGATGGAATTCGATATCACATATATACCCCTGAGGGCAATAAAAGGACAGGCCGTGGCCGATTTCTTCGCAGAGCATCCTGTGCCAGAGAATGATATGTTGGGGACTGAGTTACCCGATGATGAAACATTAGAAGCCTGCCAGGCTCAGTCAACTATGTGGCAGCTATTCTTTGATGGAGCATCTAGAACAGAGACGGACTCCGATGGAAAGACCAGAATACGGGCCGGAGCCGGTATTGTGCTAAGATCGCCAGAGGGGGAGGTTGTGCATACTTCCTGTTCTATAAACAAGCCCTGCACTAATAATGAAGCCGAGTATGAAGCTCTGATAATCGGGTTGCACATCAGCCTCAACATGGGCATCCAGATGCTTCAGGTATTCGGGGATTCAATGTTGATAATAAAGCAAATCCAAGGTGAGTTCGAAGTGCGAAAGCCGGAGTTGAACCCCTACCACCAAAAAGCTGTGCGCCTCATGGCGAAATTCTATCATATTGAGCTCAAGCATGTGGGCCGTGCACATAATGCCCAGGCTGATGCATTGGCAAAGCTAGCCAGCTCAATAGCAGTCCCACAGGATGAGACACTGAACATTGTTGTTATAAATCGGCGGCAAGTCCCCAGCATGCTAGAAGGCTGCCCCGAAGAAAATGAAGTCGCCATGATCAGTACAGAACAGGCATCTGATTGGAGACAGCACCTGCTACAATGGTTTTTACACCAACAACTGCCACAGAAAAGAGAAGAAAAGATGAAACTTCTAAGGATCAAAGATTCTTATGAATTCAAAAATGGAACTCTGTTCCGAATAATGGCAGATGCACGCAAGAAGATTTTGCTCCAATGCCTGTCCACTGAGGAACTTGGCAAGTAATGAAAGAAATACATGCTGGGACGGCGGGTGCTCACCAAGCTGGCCCTAAAATGAAGATAGAAATCAAGAAGCTGGGCTACTATTGGCCCACTATGTTTGAAGATTGCTGCAGGTTTGCGAAGTCATGTCAGAAATGTCAGGAGCATGCTGTTGTGCCTAGAAGGCCACCTGCCGTTCTGCACCCTACAATCCCTAGCTGGCCGTTTGTACAATGGGGAACCGATGTAGTCGGCCCACTAACGACCTCCTCGGCCGGACATAAGTACATACTGGCAATGACAGATTACTTCTCCTGATGGGCGGAAGCTATAGCATTACGAGAAGTGACTGGTGAGCTGGTTGCCAGATTCATCAAACAAAACATTATCTTCCGGTTTGGGATCCCCAGCCGAATAATATCTGATAATGGAAGTCATTTCAGAAATCAAAAGATCTATCGGCTCGCCGAGAAGTATAAGATCGAGTGGAGGACTTCCACTCCTTACAATCCACAGGCAAATGGATTGGCAGAAGCCTTCAACAAGACATTATGCACCTTGTTGGCTAAAGTCATCAGTTCTAATAAGAAGGACTGGGAAGAAAAAATGTATGAAGCTCTATGGGCATACCGCACTGTCTTCAAGACACCTACAGGGTGCTCGCCATACTCACTGGTATACGGCTCAGAGGCAGTAGTTCCACTGGAGCTGGAAGTCCCGTCGCTCAGGGTGGCAGTCCAATACGACCTGGCCCGTGGCGAACAAACCAATGCAGAAAGAAGATTACAAGAGTTGGCTAAATTGGAAGGGAAGCGCCTCCAAGCTCAGAAGAATATCCAGATGTACCAGGCCCGCATGGCCACTGCATTCAACGAACTCGTAAAGGGACGAGAATTTAAGAAAGGTGACCTCGTCATGGTCAAGAAAAGAGAAGTTATGGCGTCCAACCCAAAAGGGAAGCTGAATCCTAATTGGGAAGGTCCTTATGTGATATATAGGGTCTACGAAGGAGGGGCCTACATGGTTGTTAACCATCGAGGGGAAATCCAATTCTCACCACTCAACGGTAGACACCTAAAGCTGTATCATGCTGCCCAACCAATATTCCCCGAGTAATCAGGCTAAAATTCACCCTTTTTTTTCCTTGGTCTAGTGGCACTCCGCCCTAACCAAGCTACCCTTTTTCTTGGTCTAGCGGCACTCCGCCCTGACTAGGCTACCCTTCTTCCTCGGTCTAGCGGCACTCAGCCCTTAAAAAGCTACCCTTTTTCTTGGTCTAGCGGCACTCTGCCCCAACCGAGCTACCCTTTTTCTTGGTCTAGCGGCACTCCTCCCTAACCAGGCTACCCTGCTTCCTTGGTCTAGCGGCACTCCGCCCTAACCGAGCTACCCTTCTTCCTTGGTCTAGCGGCACTCTGCCCTAACCGAGCTACCCTTTTCCTTGGCCTAGCGGCACTCCGCCCTAACCAAGCTACCCTTCTTCCTTGGTCTAGCGGCACTCCGCCCTAGCCGGGCCATCCCTTATCATGATCTGATGACAGTCCGACTTGTTACCCTCCCAAAAAGAGGGGAAGAGAGAATGAAAGAATGAAAATAAATAAAAAAATGGGGTTAAAAATAGAGATACCCTGCCGGTCTTGTTCAGGCTTTCCAAGCAAGGGCAAAAATGGCTAAAACCCAGCTGTGGTGAAAACCCGAAAGGGCACTGCAGGCAAAATCGGGTACCCCGCCACGTGAAAACCCGGAAGGGCGCGTGGACAAAAGCAAGAGGGGGCTGGCTCCGGTGAAAACTCGAAAGGGTGCTTGGGCCAGTAATTTGGTGATCCTAAAGAAACCACACCTCCCGTCATAAACTTCTCGTCGATCGGCCGGCACCTCATCCGATCAATAATCAAACCCACCCAATTCAGACCCTACGTCTATCCTGATAAAACCCTCATACCTTGCCAAAATCCCATCATGGTGAAACCTGCTTTGATCGATTGGCGCACTGCCCGGTCAATGATGAAACCTATCCGGCTTAGACCTTACGTCTATCCCGATGAAACCTATGAAATCCCTGCATTGGTATAAACCCAATACCGATGATGAAACCTGCTTTGGTCGATTGGCACATTGCCCGATCAGCGATAAAACCTATCCAGTTTAGACCCTACGTCTATCCTGATGAAATCCATGATATCCTTGCATTGGTATAAACCCAATACCAATGATGAAACCCATCTTTGGTCGACAGGGCACCCTGCCCGATCGGCGAAGAAACCTGTTCGGTCTAGACCTTACATCTGTTCCGACTAGAGCTGCGTGTCTCGCTATGTCCCACCGTGATGAAATCTACTGCTGATTAATGGGCACACTCGCCCGAGCAGCAATGAAACCTATCCGGCTTAGACCTTACGTCTATCTCGATGAAACCCATGAAACCTTTGCATTGGTATAAACCCAATACCGATGATGAAACCTGCTGTTGATCGATTGGCACCCTGCCCGATCAGCAATAAAACCAGCCCAGGGTAGACCTTACGTCTATTCTGATGAAGATTCATAAGATCCTTGCATTGGTATAAACTCAATACCAATGATGAAACCCACCTTTGATCAATGGGCACCCTGCCCGATCAACGAAGAAACCCGTCCTATCAAATTTGCATATCCCTTTACGTCCCGCCATGATGAAACCTACCATTGGTCGATCGGCACCCTGCTCGATCAATGATAAAACCAGCCCAATGCAGACCTTACGTCTACCCTGATGAAACCTATAAAATCCTTGCATCGATATATACCCAATACCGATGATAAGAGCATGCACTAATGAAGCAGCACATCACCCGATCCGTGCTGAAGTCCCAATTCAGGAAACATACGTATAAAAAAATAGGGTTAAAAATAGAGATACCCCGCCAGACTTGTTCGGACATCCCGGATAAGGGCAAAAATGGCCAAAAAACCCAGCTGTGGTGAAAACCCGAAAGGGCACCGCAGGCAAAATCGGGTACCCCGCCACGTGAAAACCCGAAAGGGCGCGTGGGCAAAAGCAAGAGGGGGCTGGCTCCGGTGAAATCCCGAAAGGGCACTTGGGTCAGTAATGTGGTAATTTAAAAGTTCCATGCCAACCGGCACGCTACCTTTACCTCCCCTTCACTGATGAAGCCTTCCGTCGGTCATCTGGCTCTATGCCCCACCGATGATAAAGCCTTCCCGGGGTGGACCTTACGTCTACCCTGATGAAACCTACATACCCACTTTCAAACATCCCACCGTCGATCGATGGGCATCCTGCCCGATCAATGATGAAACCTTGTCCAGTTTAGACCTTTCGTCTATTCTGATGAAACTTATAAATCCCTTTGCATCGATATAAACCCAATATTGATGATGAAGCCAACTATTGATCGACTGGCATTTTGCCCGATCAATGATGAAACCTTGTCCAGTGCAGACCTTTCGTCTATTCTGATGAAACTTATGAAATCTCCTTGTATCGATATAAACCCAATATCGACGATGAAACTAACTACTGATCGACTGGCATTTCGCCCGATCAATGATGAAACCCTACCCAGTTTAGACCTTTCGTCTATACTGATGAAACTTATAAAACCCTTTGCATCGATATAAACCCAATATCGACGATGAAACCAACTACTGATCGACTGGCATTTCGCCCGATCAATGATGAAACCCTACCCAGTTTAGACCTTTCGTCTATACTGATGAAACTTATAAAACCCTTTGCATCGATATAAACCCAATATCGACGATGAAACCAACTATTGATCGACTGGCATTTCGCCCGATCAATGATGAAACCCTACCCAGTTTAGACCTTTCGTCTATACTGATGAAACTTATAAAACCCTTTGCTTCGATATAAACCCAATATCGACGATGGAACCAACTATTGATCGACTAGCATTTCGCCCGATCAATGATAAAACCCTGTCCAGTCCAGACCCTACGTCTGTTCTGATGAAAACTATGCCCCCTTCAAATGTCCCACCTGCCATAACCTCTACCCAGTCTAGACTTTCCGTCCATTCTGATGAAACCCCTTCTTTCACATTCCTGCAAATTGTCTCCCTCATAGCACATATTGCCAAGAGGGACGTTTGCTGATACCAGCACAATCCGGTTTAAGCACCTCTTCGGATGCCCGTCACGCGGTGGAGCGAGTTCCCCACCCTTTCTCTGAAGGGGTGGACGCTCTCCTGCTAGGTACGAGCCATTCACATGAGGGATTGCTAAAACCACTACCCCACTTCCCGAAGTGATGAAACCGCATGGTAGACAAGATGGATACACATGAAGCCAAAAGATCTCTTTCATTACGAAGTGAGTACATAAGGGGCCCCGAGGGGACGCTGTGTCACAAAAAAAAGATGAAAAAAAAAAGAAAAGAAAAAATAGTGAAGATAATTCATGGCCGCCGAAAGATATCTTCAAAGGCCAGAAGACCAACATATGGGGCGGCTCCTAACTCATGAAGGCGCGCTTCCTCCTCCTGAAGCCTCGTGGACAGGTCCTGGAAAGACATCACCCGACCCTCCAGTAAAGCCACCTCCTCGGTGGACTGTGGCCGAATAGAAGATAATTGCTGCAGCTTGGCCCGAAGTTCAGTGAGTTCCGCCTCCAAAACGGCTACCCGCTTCTGGATAGCCTCCTCCCGCTGAATAATGCTCTGTAGCTCGGCCTGGCGTTCATCAAGTGTCAGCGTTAGCTTTTCCACCTCGGATTTGCATTCTGACCTCTACAACTTCAACGCCATCAGCCTGTCAACCATGATCCGCGCTAGGAAGTCTCTCCGATGCACGAATTTCAACAAAAGCAAGACCCGCTGAGCCCATATGTCCAAAGGGCAGCCCATGGCTTGCAGGCCAGCGGTGAGGCGATTGGCAATTTCCTTCAGCTGTAGATATGTCAAGCCAGGCTGAGACTCTACTAGCTGGCGTAACATGTCCAGATGCTGCCAGACGAAGCTGTCAGGAGAAGTAAAGCCAAAGGAAGCAGAGGCGACGACTTCAAAAGTCACCTCTCCGTCAATATCTGCCTATAGTCCAATGCCCGCTTGGGAGGACGAAGAAGGCAAATCTGCCGAAAGAGCTAACCGATATCTCTCTGTACTCCCCTGCTGGGCTGAAGACTCCTCCTCTGCTGCTGCCTCGGGAGCTACACCTTGAACATCCGCGGGAGGAGAATCGATGAATAATGGGGTTATTTCTGCAATGGAGGCTGTACCTTCAGCTGCTCTTTCTGGTGATGGGGACAGAGGTTCCTTAGACTGTGTAGATAGGAATTCGGACTCTGTAGCCACTATGGCAGGAATCGCTAACTCGGGCGCGATTGACATTACTGCGGCCGGTATGAAAGCGGAGCTCCTGGCCGGATCTGTTTCGGCTCTAAGATCTGAAGCCCTGGCAGGGATGACACTTTCTTCTGCAGCCCCCAAGTCTAATGATGCCAAGTCTGTCGAGGACTGTATCCACACTGGCACAGGTCGAATGATCTCAGGAGCCCCCGTGCAGGTCAAAGGCAGAAAAGGAACAATAGCCAAATCTACAAGGGAAATGTCCATGAAGGATGTGGAGGTGGCCAAGGTAGCAGCAACAATACTCTGAGACCAAAGCAAAGCGACCTTTAGCACTAACTAAAAGAAACAAATGAAGCAGCATACATGAAGAACAACCCACCTTTGAAGCAGGGTCCGCACCCTCAAAATGGGGCGAAAGAGAAGAAAGCTCTGTGGCCGAAACGGCGAGTGGTGGAGTTATGTCAATCTCAGTATCGAGCCCGGCAAACTCCTCCGGAAATTCTTCCTCAGAGGATAACACTGATAGTTCGGCGGGTCGAAGAGACAGAACACCTTTCGCAAGTGCAGGAGGGGCTTCTGACTTGGCAATACCTTCCCCTTCGCTGTCGCTGAAATCTACCTCCTCCTCATGGGAGACGGCCTGGGAGCTGCCCGAAGATATTTCCACACTAGCTATATGCTGGGCCGGTACCTCTAAAGTATGGCGGGATGTAGATCGAGTGATTATGCGTCTGGCCGGAATAGTACTCTGCTTTGGCCGAGTCTTGTGACCCTCCTGTGGTCGAGGCAGCTCTTCCATCATCATCATGGCCTCGGCTTGCACACCGACTACCACTGCTACAAGAAAAGAAAACTTCTGAGAAGTATAGCAAAGAAAACAACGGAAGTATGAAACAAATGGAAAAAGCACATTTACCCTCCTCCTCGCCAACCGGGGTGGGAGAAGGCAGTCTTGTGTCCGTCTCCACAGGCGCTTCAACCTGCTCCTGGGCTGTATCAGATAAAAAGAAGCTCAACCTCAAAGAACTCCCTAGGAGATTGGTCAAGACGACAAAGGAGGTTCCAGCTACAAGATATCACCGTCACCTTCGGAAGATGCCTGTGCGGCCTCCCTCTGAGATGCGAATGCGTCAAATGAAGGGATATCCGGAAGAGGGGTTCCAATTTCCTTCGCAGTCGAAGCCGACTTCCGGGTCCGAGCGACCTTGGCCTTCTTGGCCTTGGCGACTGCAACCTTCACCACAGAAGGCTTCCTCTTCTTGCCCGGAGGCAGGGGAGTGGTCGTAGGTGCTGCTTCAGGAATTTCAAAGTGGGCAGGTTTCTCAGCTTGAGCAATTATCTTCCTGTAAAGCCCCTGCCGTTTTATGTCTGGTCTATCTGTGCGAGACACAAGAGAGACAGTCATAGTCAACATATGCAAAACATGACAATAAGGAGAAAGAAGCCATGATCAAACAAACAAGGAGCACACCTGCTGGGCCGTCGTAAAAAGTGGAAAGCGGCCAATACATATAAGCTACCTCCTTTGATCGGGAGGCGGCCTCCTTCACGAGCCAGCATACATCGCCAATAGTCTGACACTTCTCCGTCAGGGCGGCCAAGTCCTTATGGCCATGGAAATCAAGGCAATGAAATAGGCCGAGGTAATCTATGCACCAGGCGTCAACATAATGGAAAGAAACAAAAAGCTGCTTATTTAGAATGATTCCACTGTCAGCCCGTGGACATTTAACAGTACAAAAAGCCAGGAGGTGTGCTGATAATATGACTGGGTGCGGTCCTCCCTCCGCACAAAGGCCCTGTAAGGATGAAATCTGTCTGCCGGACCCCTCCAAGAAGTAGCCTTCGAGAGTGGTTCCTCCGAGGGAAATAGATACTGCACCTCCAAATGAGTGTCCCCTATGTGGCCCAGCTGTCTCAAGTCTCTGGTGAAAGTGTCTACATCAACTTCAGAAAAGACAGGAGTGGGTAGTTCCGCACCCGCCTCCTTCAAAGACCGGCGGGCAGCGATATAAGCCTCTGCCTCCCTCTGGTGCTTGGAATAAAGCCTCCTCAGATGGACCTCGTCAATGTCAAACACAGGCCCTGACTGCCGCTTCAAAAAGGAGCGCTCGGCCACATCCCAGAAAGCGCCTCTGCCATCTTTATAAAAATTGGTGCGTATGTACCACCACTTGATATAGTCTGATGAGACCCGAGGGAGACGATTGGAGACGGTCGGGACCCTGAAAGTTGTGTCTTCCTGACGGTTAAAGAAATCCCAGCATATCCGACCGTCGCCGGCAACACTAGACCCGTGCTTGGCCCGGCTCTCCAGAGGAAACTGAGCAGCCGATGGAGGGATATGCTGGTCGTAACCAAAATTTCTGCCAAAGCGGAAGGGATAATAGGGCTCCAAAATGAGCAGGCCCCCCTTCCTGAAAACTAATACACTGGGCCGTATGGCCATGGCCCACCTCACCAATTCTGGTTCTAAAAGGCGGCGACCCCCGAAACAGGATGGACATAAACCTCCACCTCCTCCATTTTGCACTCCCTCTGAGGGTCCACCAAGGGAGCTGAACCTGCTGCCAAGCTCCAAAAGTGAATGCTGCCAGGTGCGTCTACAGGCACTCTTATTAGCCTACCCCTCATCTTGAACAGCTGTTCTGAGAAAGGACCAGGTTCAGCGCTAGCGAACTCAATCATACGAGGGAGCAGTGTGTCTGACTGTAAAGTTCTCGGGGCCAGCTCAGGGAAAATGCTGCAAACCCAGGCATTGAAGAAATGAAAGGGACCCACGGTCCTCGAAGAGCGGGGGGTCCGATGTCTATGCAAGTCCCCCAAGGATTTGTAAATTAAACACAGAGCCACTGGGCACAGAGACAATCGCATCCCCCAAGCCATCTGGCAGGCCGGATATATAGCCTCGGGTCTAATAATCGTCTCGTCCCCTTGAGGGAGAGCGAAAGTGCATAGCCAGAAAGTCAAATAGGCTGCACAATGGGTGATGGGATCAATCCCTGCTGGGTTCAGGCCATCCGCGTCTGTCCGGCGCAATGAAGCTGGCAGTGCTGACTTGTAACGGGGGGCCCTGACCTGTTTACCGGAAGTCAGCCCTACGGAAGGAAAGTCTGCGTACCTCAAGGGACCCCCAAAGAAATATTGTATCCACTGCCCCACACGGACTCTCAGTCGGCTGCTCTTTTCCCTGGCTTGATAGCCTTTGGAGGACCCCCTACTGTAGGCCAAACAGATGGACTAGTAAGCTTTCATCAGATACCGGTATGCATAGCCGAAAGAATAGCGGCCCTCTCCATTAGAGGCGTCCTTGATGGAATCATCCAGGCAGACCTCCTCATATGGCTCTCCGTCCATGGGTAGGCCAGAAAGCTGCGATAAACTCCAGAGGTCGAGGGATGTCTCGCCTTCCGCTGTATAGAATGTATTGAACTGCGGGCAGAACACTTCAAGCATACCACAACACAATCCCCGAGAGACGGGATAGCGGAACCTGGAGGCAAATACACTATGGTATACCCCAGCTCTAACCAATAGAGGGGCATACTCCTTCAAATCATATTCTGTAAACTCCACTGCTCCAACCCTAAAAAGATGGGCGTCTGTCAACTTGGCATCTCCAAACCAGCCGGCAGCCAGCTGATCTTTAAACTGAACGGCCAGGCAGTTGAGAACAAATGGCTCATCTCTATAACCCCACTTCGCAGGCGCCAAAAAGAGTCCGAATGAAGTCTTCTCTTGGTGGACACGGCCGGTGGTATGATCCCACCTTGCAGGGGTGAATTCTGGGGCCCGGGTCAGCATCTTCTTCTCGGGTTCTAAATCGGAAATGCCCAGCACAGCATTCCAGTCCCTCTGTTCGCCTGGGAGATATATTGCTCGGGCTCGATAGACAGAGCCCTTCATGCTGTCTCTATCGGCAAGTATTGCCGCTTCCACGGAACGGGCAATAATAACATTCCGCATTCCACGTATGGTGAAAGTCCGGACAAACGGCAGCAAATGACGATCCTTCGGCAAGTCCGGGCGGTAGTCAGCAGCTCTCCTGAATTCAGTACCTTCCAGGGAAGAATAAACTTCAGCGGTCGATACGGTGTCAGTTTCAGAATCGGAAGATTCGTCGACACTAGCAATCTGGTCATAGCCAAAGCTCAAGCTGTATACGTTCAACCAGTTGACTTTGGCCCGAGATATGTCCGGCTGAGCCGATGAACTTGTTCCAACGGCTCTGGAAGATGCAGCAGCAGAACTGGAAGCCATGTCAGCACCTGCAGTCAGAAAAAGACAAGAAAAGAAGCATCAGAAAGATGAATGGGCATGAAACAATAAGACAAACAAATTCTCAAAAATTTCGGCAGCATCTCCTCTTGTCCGAGGTATGCCCAAAAAAGAATAGGGAGTCACCCACCAAGAGGGAGTGATCCCGAGCATAAGATGGGACTCAATCCCATATATATAGCGGACCTACCCCGAAAAATCGGCAAAAAGGGGGGGGGGGGGGAAATGACGCTCCCGGGGGGGAAGCTCGCAGCGCACCGCCACCGTCGAGATGAAGAGAGAGAAGAAGAGGTAAGAAATGAGGGTAAAAGGCCCTCTCGCCAGGTTAAAAAGAAGAGGAGGAGGGGCTTCTTGGCGCGAAGAAATGCGCGTCGGGAACCCCGGCTTCACCAAGGAAAAAGGCGCGCCGAGAGCGGCATGCACCGAGAGCCCCCTTCGCCAAAGAAAAAGCGCGCCGAGAGCGGCACGTGCCGAGAAGCAGCCACCGAAAAGCCCTCGCCCCGGGAAGCTTGGCGAGCGTGAGCGCGCCGAGAAGCCCCTGCCGAGACGGCCGCGCCGACAACGGTCGCGCCGAGAGCGCCATGCCGAGAAGTCCAAGGCAATGCCTAAAATCTCCAAACGGTGATAATGAAGTCAGAAAATGCAGAGACGAAAACATGAAAGTGAAAGATGGATATGCAGAATGTTACTACAGCAACATGATCAAGCTGAAGGATAATGTCAAGGATAAAACTGAGGAATATACCCTCGAATGATGAAAGACACCTGCAGACCCCGTGTCGCTTATTCTGCGCTTACGCCGCCCGCAGGTGGGGGGCATTTGTTGACACCTGGAAAATGAACAAGGGTGGAAGCACAATTGAAAAGAGGGTCTGACCAACAGTGGAAGATCAATGATGAAGCTCGTCAACCATTCACCCGGCTAAAGCCTTTGTCGGCCAAAGCTGATGCCCGGTGCCGATGTCATTCAGATGGCAGCACTGATAAAGCAGCAGTCATTCGACTGATAAGACCTCGAAGCACACTCTGATGAGAAGCCGGAGCCGACAAATGAAGATTGCGAAGGCTTTTGCAAAAGTCAGGACAAATAAAGAATCCTCTCCATAGATTACACACCCGGCCGAAGTCTGTCAGACGGAAGCTGATGTCCGGTCTTGTCACCGTTCGGATGACAATGCCGATGAAACATACCCGATTTTGTCGTCATTCAGACGGCAATACTGATTAAACCCCAGTTCGTTCACTGATGGAACCTCAAGATGATCTCAACAAAGCTGTGTCACTACTAAAGGGGCCTCTTTCGGTTCTGATAAAAGTCAATACAAAATGACTAAGGGAAGCCAAGGCAAGTGTGAGGCCTAAAAGCACCAAATGGGCCGGCCGATTGGGCTTCTGAGAATGGCGCCGGGAACCTCAACAAAGGGCCGCTGGACGCGCCGGGAGCTGTGGCAAGCAAGCCGGCCACACCGACTACCTTCCACCGAGAGCACAGAAGGATGAGACCTATATAAACATACCCCCTTTGAAAGAAAAGGGGATCGGAGGATCGGAAGCCAGGCCATCGATCAAAAAGAAAGAAAAGAGAAGAGACCAGAGAGAGAGAGAGCCTCCTCCGCTGAAAAAGAAAGAGAGAAGAGACCCATCCCCAGGGGAAGAAGCTCCAGGTGGGCATCCGGGGGAGGGAGAGGAGTCAATGCTCCGCCCTCCCCCATGTTTGTTTTCTCTTTTCTTCTGCTTCATGTAATAGTTTCAAGTCTTATCTTGATTCATGCAATGTAGCCGAGATATCTCGGCATCTGTCTGTTCCCCTTTCCCTCACTCTCTCCCTGTAATCAGTTTGGGTATGGAAATGGTGTTTCACATGGGTTTTCTGACCATGTGTCTTCCGTGATGGGCATCGCCAAATGAATGGATATATCTGTACGATGTGTTATAGTTTGAGCCTGATTTTTGCTTCTTCTGAAGCCCTATTGCCCTTCCCTGTGTTATCTGTAAACCAGTAGCATGGTGATCCGATTTGTCTATTTCTTTTCTCTGCTTCGTAGCACCATTAGTGCTCACCCCAGAGCCCGGAACAGACTATTCCTTGGCTGCTGGGATGAAGCTGTGCTATGCAATGATCGAAGCTTGAGAAACCCCGGGGTTCTAAGCGCGCGTGTTTCATCCGTTGATGTCACCGAAGTCCCCTCTGGGGCCAGAGACAGCCATCTCTTGGCTCCCAGGGTGCGAATGACCATATTAAGTTTGCCCCCAAGCTCTGCGTGATAATGGCGATGAACAGGGGCATTCAGACTTCGGCCTCCCAGAAGCCTCTCGAATCCTAAAACTCCCTTGAATTTTAGGCCTAATCCAATTCAGAGTGGATGCCTTGAGCAGTTTAGAGTCCATAGAGTCCGTCAGTTCCTGCCAAAACCAACATGAAACCCAAAACAGAGTACCGTAAGTTCTGTTTCTTCTCCCGGCGCCCTCACAGCTCTCGGCCCCGCCAACAGTGAAACTGATGAACAGCTCGCGCCGGGAGCCACTCATTCCACTTCTCACCATCGCGCCGGGGCCGACTAGTCTTCATTCCAGGAAGACCCCGTGCCGAGAGCCCCTTGGCCACCTTATTAGCGCACCGGGAAGCCCGTGCCGGGAACTCTCTGGCATCCTTGCCATTGGCGCCGAAAAGCCAACCTGTAAACCTCAAGTCGTAAAACCTTTGCTACCACTGAAGAAACCCCATAAATACTCTTGTTATGTCAAGGGACGCCTTGGGCCATCATATGCACCTCAGGGGTAACAATTAATGGGGATAACCCTCCCCTTTTCTACGAGGTTTTCCGGACTCGATCGGCTTTTATAACCTTCCGAGGCAATGGAGCTCCGCCACTGCATAAGCTTCGTTGACCTCTAAAGGGATATCGAAACAGTGCTGCAGGCACGTACATGGTCAGGGGTCTAATACCCCTCTATTTGGCTTTCACCCCGGCATTCCGTGGGTGATCGTCTATCATTCCCTGGCAAATGCTGAGTCCAGGGGAGATGCTGTCAAAATTCTCCCAGGACCACGAAAGCCGACATTAAGCTGTCCCCGGGACTCTGTATGACACCGGTGACAGGGATTCTCTACGCCTTGGCCTTTCCAAATTCCTCCTCGATCCTGATGTTCCTGTAAAGCCCAAGCCTAATCTAGTTCAACTCTGATGCCCTGACCTATTTTTGACCCCAAAGAAATCCTTCCCCTTGGTCTGAATCAATCAGAAATTCAAAACAGAGTACCGTAAGCTCTGTTCTGGTCCCGGCGCCCTCGCAGCTCTCGGCTCAGCCTACAGTAAACCGGGTGAATAGCTCCCGGCATCACTTCTTCAGGCGCCGAGAACCCCCAGGAGCAGCTCCTCCCCCTTTCACCTCGGCGCGCCGGGAAGCCCGGGCCGAGAACCTCCAGAGCCCTCTCTGCATCCTCCGCGCCGGGAGACCCTCCCCCTTTCACCTCAGCGCGCCGGGAAGCCCGGGCCGAGAACCTCCAGAGCCCTCTCTGCGTCCTCCGCGTCGGGAGACCCCCCCTTGCAGCCTCGTCACGCCGGGAGCCTTGCTCAACCGTCCCGCGCCGAGACCCCCCTTCTAGCATTTCTTCCTCGCGCCTGGAAGCCTGCGCCGAGGAGCTCCCCTTTGGCTTCTCTTGGTCGCGCCGAGAACCCAAGCCCTCTCGTCTTGGCGCCGGGAACCCCCGGCCTTCTTGTTTTTGGCGCCGGAAGCCCTGGCCCTCCCATTTTTGGGGTCGTGCCGAGAGCCCGTGCCCATTCAGAGTGTGCCGAGAGCCCGATCTACCACCCAATGAATTCCAATACCCAAAACGAACCCACAAAGGAATATCTGTGGATCACCCGACACGTCCCGGGGATAAAACTGAAGGGGAGTCATAACCTCTACGTTCCACCTAACTGCAATGGATTTACGAATAACCCTTTTGCTCGGGGGATTCTGCCACTGCATGAGTTCCGCTAGCGTTCCAAAGGGAAAATCATACATTGCCCTATAGCCCATATGTATACGGGTTGGGAGGTTCAGCCTCTCTATCTCTCGACTTTCATCCTGGCATCCCGTGGGTGATAGTCTATTTCCCCCTGGGCGTAACCCAGATTAAGAGGAAAGGCTGTCGAAATACCGATCGAAGCTTTAAACCTATATCATGGTCACGGCTCAATCTGCCTGTGATCGAAATCCTCCTTCTTCCCTTTCACTCGGTTGTCGGACCGCTGACTTAACGATATCATCTGTTTCTACGGTTGGTGTCATTATCTTACCCGCCTCCCTGGCCCTGGTAGGAAGTTTAAAATTAAGCATGTGAATATCTGTTTGCCTCTCGAAGCCTCCTACTTTTAGCGTTTAATCAAGGGTTGTCCTTCCTTGGAAGGACGTAATTAACGTCATAACGTTCATGGTATGACGGACTTCAGGTCCCGACACGATCACTCACAATCGACTGACCATGTCAGATCGAGCGCACAATAAAATTGTCACTTCGGTGACTGGCACGCCAAATAATAAATAAAATGAATAAGCCGATAAGCTTTGAAAAAAGTGCGTCCACACCGGTCCACCACAATAGTGGGTCAGCATACCTTCTTTTGGCTGTCACACCATAATGGTCGGCCTATACTCAGTCTTTGACCAATACACCATCACGGTCGGTCATCTCCCAGCATCCAGGTCAATACACCATCACAATCGACCTACCTATTTCCTCCTAGTCTCACAACACCCCCGTTGGCCGCTACCCCCTTGACCTATATGTCGTCATGGCTAGTCAAGCCTCCACCTTGGTCGTCCTCCTTCACAATCGACCTACACCAACCCTTGACCAAAACACCTCCACAGTCGGTCAAATACCTAATCTCTGGTAGAAACACCATAATGGTTGGCCTACATATCACCCAGTCCTTGACCAATATACATTCCTGGTAAGTTAAATCCCCAATCTTTTGGCCAATACACCCCTTTGGTTGGCCTACGTCAATTCATGGCTTATACGCCGCTACAACCCAGAACCTCAACCTTTGGATCGTCAAAGTCGACCCGTTCAAGCTTCAGTCCAAGCTCCAGCTGTAAGCTACACGGATCAGCCAGCCTGAAGATCTACGTAAAGCCCCAAATTGCTCGGCAACCAGCCAAGCCCCAGCAAGCAATCCTAGCATCAACACAGAGGATCAACATTAATGATCCCACCAAGAGC
Organism: Amorphophallus konjac; assembly: GCA_022559845.1. Taxonomy (NCBI): domain Eukaryota; kingdom Viridiplantae; phylum Streptophyta; class Magnoliopsida; order Alismatales; family Araceae; genus Amorphophallus; species Amorphophallus konjac. The sequence goes on along the minus strand of CM040121.1, from coordinate 278,345,300 downwards.
GTCCTTTGACAGCAGCAAGCAAAGGACACCCAGTGCCAGTTACCGAATAGCCAGAGGGCTCTCAGGTAAACAAAAAAAGGGGGTTGAAAATAGAGATACCTCAGTGGACTCAGTCGTTCTCTTTTTCAAGGAAGCGGCTGGGGGCAAAAAGGTCAGTAACCCAGTTGAGGTGAAAACTCGCAAGAGCACCTCAAGCAAAATTGGGTAACCCCTCGATGCGAAAACCCGCAAGGGCACATCGAAAAAAGCAAAAGGGGGCCAGCTCTGGTGAAAGCCTGTGGACACCAAAAAATGACGATGATGATCATGGCGACAATCGCGTCTACACATTCGAGCGCGAGTGAAAGACGGAAATGCCGAATAAGCCTCATGCCTCGTCCGACCAAGGTGAGAACTCACTTGGTGGTCTGCTAGCCGATGAGGGAGCCCCCGGGTGGAAGATACTGCCACAACTGTACAGCCGGCCGTGCCGAGAGCTAAATCAAGGAAGAGCCGGGAACTCCGGCACAGTCTCAACTTGCACCGAAAGTCACGCAAAGTCTGGGACCGAGTCCCGGAGGCTGCGAACAGAAAATTGTGGAAGCCATGCAATGCAACCGGAACATTCTGGGAATGCCAACATTCATATAAACGGCCTCGACTTCGGAAAGAATCCATTCGGTGCTTAAAACGGCGCGGAAGGGCCTTAAAGCGGCACGCCTTAAAACTGCGCGCCCCCTTGTTGAAATGGCGCGCCCCCATTTCATGCTCTAATACGAGCTCCACTTGCTTTGTGTTAAAACGGCACACTCACTGTTGAAGAGGCCACCCCTTTGAAGGTTAATACGGCGCCACCTTATGCACAGTTTACCCGGCGTGCTTATTTGAAGGAAATGCCACCCCCGTGCAATGCTTACACGGCGTGGCCCCCTTGAAAAGCTTTAATCCGGCGTGGTCACTATTCCCCCGCGCCGATTTAACCCCATCCTGTCCCGTCGGCATGTCGATGCTCTGTTTTGTTTAAATGCGGTGTGCAGAGAGCATTTAATATTTTGAAGCCATGCCTTCACCCCGTTCGACAGCAAAATGGCAGTGGTGGCAGCAGCAGCAGATCCTCCTGGCAAACCCGCGAACGTCCCGTCCTCGGACGAATGCCAGTGTACTCCACGAATCAGCATCATCCAGCACAACAACAATGTTTTTGCGAACAAGGCAGAGGTGGCGGGAGTTATCTCCCCCACTGTCTGTTCCATATATACTCTACCTGCTCCATTGGAGAAGAGAAGGTTGAGGGAGGAGGAGAGAGACTCGAACCCCCCCCCCCTGAAAGGCGATTGAAAAGAGAAGAGAGGGTGACCCGAAGAGAAGAAGAGGCTTCGTCCCCGTGCCGGAGAAGAGAAGAGAAGAGAAGAGAGGAGAGTGAGAGTGAGAGTGAGAGGTGAGCTCGGAGGGGGAGGAGCTTGTGCTCCGTTCCCCCCTCCCCCATTAATGTATTCCCTCCTTTCTCTCTATTGTAGTCTCCCCTTTTCTCGCTTTAGGGTAGATTCCCCGATTTATTTCCTTTTGCAAACGAATAAAAAGAAAAGCCCTTTTTACAACATAGGGTGTTCTCCTGCTTCCCTCTCTTTCTCTCTGCCTTCTCCTCATCCAGGCCCTTCGAAGCTTGCTTCTCCATAGCATGGCCTTCGAAGGAGTCCGTCAGGGGATGAACATTCATGGCCTCTCATGGCACACATTCGTCCCACGCCAAAGATTCATCGCCCGTGAGTAGTGGTCGCTCTTGAAGGCTAGTCCTCGAGTGCTCCACACTCACACATGGGTTCGGACTGCCGTAAGGCCACTCCGATGTTTGAGGGTCACCCCGGAGCAATCCGTTTGGTGGCCTTCGCTTCTCTCTGGCAAGCCCCGGTCTAGGGGAGATGCTGCCCGATTTTCGTCAGGGGATTAAGAGCACTCAAGAACAAACGAACAAACCACCTCCAAGAACAAGAACAACACACAGTAAAATATGTGAGCCAAACCCCTTGAACGAAACACTTAAAATCCATGCTAAGTCACCCTAATGAATAGTTAAATGCCTAAACTTCCTCCTTGCCAACTTAATCCACCAAATGAATCAACAATAGATCATTAACCCAACCTGCAGGTGAAAGAAAAAGAAAACACACAGTCAAAAACAATAAACCCTCGGGAGAGTTTAATACGGCGCGGTGACTATTCCACCGCGCCGGTTTAACATCACGCATTTAACAATCCCATCCCCCTCTTTGAACCTTAAAACGGCGCGCCCATTTCAACACCTTGAACTCCCTTAAACCGGCGCCCCTTAACCGGCGCGCCCCACCCATGAACTCCCTTAAACCGGCGCCCCTTAACCGGCGCACCCCAACCTTGAACTCCCTTAAACCGGTGCCCCTTAACCGGCGCGCCCCACCCATGAACTCCCTTAAACCGGCGACCTGACCGCGCAGGTCGATCCGCGTGCGAGGGCGCACGATGGCGAGTTCGGGCTCCATACTTAACAATTCACTCCCCCGGACTTGGCGCAAAGAGAAAATCAATGATGCCTTGTGGTATCGGACGTGGACCTCGGAGCCTCCGACATGGTCATGATCCGAACATATCCCGGGCCAATAGTTCGTTAACTCGACCCGCTTCTCCCGGGATCTAATCCCGCAACCCCACATTAAACTCGTCGTGTCTACGGTAGACATTTGCACGGTTTTATCATCATCTTCGATGCTTCAAACGTTGACTCGCGTCCGAACAATGAATGGTCCGACCGTGACCGACATGCACGTATACCTTGGAACCTTCGTTTCCCAAGACTATGCGTGAAAAGAAAAGTAATGACGCCCCGTGGCATCAGACGTGGTCCTCGGAAACCCCGATATGGCCATAGTCCGCAACCACCTCGGGCCAATAGATCATCAGCTTGACCCATCTTCATCGGGATCCGATCCCGCACCCACATTAAACTTGCCGCACCTACGGCAGACATCCGTGTGTCTTTGTCGTTGTCTTCGATGCTTCGAATACGGACTCTTGTCCGAATACTGGATGGTCCGTTAGTTACCGACATATATATCGGGATCTAGCCCCGCACTTGCACTAAACTTGCCGTACTCACGGCAGACATTTACACGGATTCGCTCCCGTCACCGTCTTATTTTCTATACGGACCTTTGTCCGAACATAAAATGGTCCGTGTATGACCGACAAATCCGAATGGAACGAGACGGCTCTAGTCTTCCCCGAACCCTACGTTCGGGAATATCAATAAGACCTTCGTGAGTCACATTTGGACCTCGGGTTCACCCCAACCATGGTCATCGCCTGACCCACATCCTAGGCCTATAATCGGCCATCTCTGTACAAATCTTTATTTCGAAATCTAGTCCTGGGACACTTTCCCGCTGTCCTTCGGCACCGGAAATATTAATGATGTCCACGCGAGCCCGACTTCGACCGCGGGAGGTGCCCCCGAAATGGTCCTGACTCGATCTCGCGCCGGGCCAATAAACTCGCTGATTTCCGATCACTCTAACCGGGATTCAACCGAATGTCTCCTGTCCCTTTGAACAATAAACTTGCCATACCCCCGGCATACGTATGCTCCGGTTTTCTCGTGACGATTACGTGATTCACAAGCCGGACACTCGTCCGAACATCAAATGGTCAACACACGACCGACATGATCTCGAATGCTTTCTTCTCACCCTCGCACGGGAATTTTAATGTTTCCTAATAGACTTTTTACGTAACTAATTTTCCGGCCATGAGGCCCCTTTTCCCGGCGATTAATCAAGGGTGTTCCCCTCTCTGAGGGGATGTAAATGACGCCGTGACCTTTATGGCGCGACGGGTTCCAGTCCCGACACGAACCACACAATCGTCTGATTAGTCAGATCGAGTGCACAATAAATCGTCACTTTGTGACTGGCACACCCACGCACTTAATAAACGCCAATAAACAAATAAACAACGATTTTATTAAATAAAAAGTGCGTCCACAAAACCCTAAAGGGCGGCAGAGCTGGTAAAGAGAACAAAAACAAAATTTCTCTTCTCCCCCAGCTAAGGTAATGTGGACGCCAAAAAAAAATGATGATGATGATCATTGCGACATTCGCGTCTACGCATTCGAGCGCGAGTTGAAGATGGAAATGCCGAATAAACCTCATACCTCGCCCGATCAAGACGAGGACTCGCTTGGTTGTCCGCTAGCCGATGAGGGAGCCCCCCAGGCGGAAGATGCGGACACAACTCTACAGCCGGCCGTGCCGAGAGCTGAATCAAAGAAGAGCCGGGAACTCCGACATAGTCTTGGCATGCACCGAAAGTCACGCAAAGTCTGGGACCGAGCCCAAGAGGGTACGAACTGAACATTGCGGAGGCCATACATCGCAACTAGAATATTTTGGGAACGCCAAAATTCATATAAATGACAGCGACTTCGAAAAGAATTCATTCGGTGTTTAAAACGGCGCGGCAAGGCCCTAAACCGGCGTGCCTTCCCCTTTGCTTTGGTTTAAAACGGCACCACCCATTTGCACAAGCTAAATCGGCCCGCTAATGTTGAGGGACCCGTCATGCCCATTTTTTAAAGCTTTTCTTACAAGTGCTAAAACGGTGTGGCCCCCTTTGAGATGGTTAATACGGCGCCACCCCCCTTGTATGCTAAAACGGCGTGCTCATTTTGAAGGCAACAAAAAATGTTATTCCGACGCGGTCACTATTCCCCCACGCCGGATTAGGCGATTCAAACAAGTTATCCTCCTTCGAATGCCTATACGGCGCGCAACCGACCCATCCCGTCATAACTCCGGTGCTCTATTTCGCATCAGAGGACATTCAATGCTGAAAGCCGTGTCTCCTTCTTCGTTCAATAGTGAAGCGGCAGCGATGGCAGCAACATGCATCGACAGCAGCAGTAGCAGAAGATCTTCCGACAAATCTACAAATGTCCTGTCCTCGGACGAACAACAGTTTACTGCACCAACCACTGGATGCCATCGCAGACGAATGAAGTGGCGGGAGTTTTTCTTTCGTTTGAGCGAAGGAAAAGGCAACCTGGTTATATATACTCTTCTTGCCTCCCCTGGAGACCTCTCTCTCCCGGCTGGCAATTTTTGGAGGAAAAGGCTCTCGACTGTGGGCAGTAAAGAGAAGAAGAAGAAGAGAGAAGAAGTTTGGCCCTCCGGCGCCGGCAAGGTGAAAAGAAAGAGAGAGAGTGTGTGTGAGAAAGGGAATGTGAGTCTGGAGGGGGGGAGCTTGTGCTCCGTCCCCTCTCCCCCACCGGTGTATCTCCCTCTTCCCCCCCTAGCTATGTACTTCTCTAACCCAGAGATGAATCTCCCCTGTGTCAACTCCTTCCCCCATTTGTGAGGATGAATAAAAGAAGAACCCTTTTGCAAGCCCAGTGCTCTCGATTTCAACCCCCGCTCCCCTTCCTCCTTGTCCTCATCTAGGGCCCTTCGAAGCATGCTCCTCTGGAGCATGGCCTTCGAAGGAGTTCATGGACGGATGAATATTCATGGCCCTTGTGGCGAACACTTGTCCCGCTTCAAAGAAACATCGCCTGTGAGTCGTGGTCGCTCTTGTAGACTGGCCCTCGAGCGTTCCACACTCACACTTGGGCTATCGGACAACCATGAGGCCACTCCAAATTTTGAGAGTCTACCCCGGAGCAATCCGATTGGTGACTTTCCTATACCTCTAGCAAGTCTCGGTCCGGGGGAGGTGCTGTCGGATTTTTGCCAGGGCCAAGAACACCAAGAACAATGAACAAACGCATTATAAAATCGGCTTCAGGTGAAAGAAAAAACAAGAAACACAGTAAACGCTTTGAAACAAACTCTCGAGAGAGGCTAATGAGGCACAATTACTGTTCCACCGTGCCGGTTTTACCCTCCTCTCAAGAATCCCATCTTCCTCTGTGAACTAACCCCTAGAATCTTACACAATAAACTCCTCCGAACAAAACACTTAAACCTCATGCTAATTCCTCTTAATAAACAACTAAAATGATTAAATCCCCTCTTCACCAACTTAATCCACCAAATGGATGAACAAACGGATCATGAAACCAACCTGCATATGAAATAAAAGAAAAAGCACAGTCAATCCCTGTGAACTAAACCATCGGGAGAGTTTATCCAGGTGCGGGCTAATCCGGCGCGGTCACTGTTCCCCGCGCTGATTTAACCCTCCACTCAAAACACTCTCCTCCCTCTTTGAACCCAAATCCGGTGCGCCCCTGCTCACTTCCCAATTTCGGCACCCCCCTTGCAAGCATAGTAATCCGGTGCGCCTCTTGTGACCCCCCTAATCCGACGCGCTCCGTTGAAGATCCTAATTCTACGTGCCCTTTGCACCTCCTATTCCGGCACGCCCATATTCGGCACCCCCCCTTGCCTTCCCTAAATCGGCGCCCCCACTGTAGCATCCTAATCCGGCGCTCCCATTTGTTTCATTAAACCGGCGTGCCTCCTATAAAAAAACACAATTAACTAAATGGAAGAAAAGCTTAAAACTCATAAATAAATTAAAAGAAAGGACCCAAACAAATGAATGAAATAAAAGACTATGAATCACTCTCGTGAGAACAAATAATGTAACCCTCTCTAAAATCAAAATTTCCCACTGACCGTGTAGGTCGATCCGCATTCGAGGGCGCACGTTGGCGAGTTCGAGCTTCACACTTAATAATTCACTTCCCCGGACTGCGCGTGAATAGAAAAGCAATGATGCCCCATGGTATCAGATGTGGACCTCAGAATCCCCGACATGGCCATAGTCTGAAACCATCTCGGGCCAATAATCTATCAACTTGACCCACTTCTATCGGGATCCAATCCCGCAATCCCATTAAACTCGCCGTACTCGCGGCAGACATTCGTACGGTTTATCGTCGTCTTCGATGCTTCAAACGCAGACTCTCATCCGAACAATGAATGGTCCATTAGTGACCGACATATTTATACCGGGATCTAATCCCGGTATTGAATCAAACTTACCGTACTCGCGGCAGACATTTGTACGGTTTTGTCGTTGTCTTCGATGCTTCAAATGCGGGCTATCATTCGAATAATGAATGGTCCGTTAGTGACCGACATATATATATCAGGATCTAATCCCACACCCACATTAAACTTACCATACCTACGGTAGGCATCCGTGTGGTTTTGTCATTGTCTTCGATGCTTCAAGTGCGGACTCTCGTCCGAACGACGAATGGTCCGTTAATGACCGACATATATAGCAGGATCTAATCCCGCGCTTGCATTAAACTTGCCGTACTCATGGTAGATGTTTGTACGGGTTTATTTCCATTTACGTCTTACCTTCAATATAGATATTTGTCTGAACATAAAGTGGTCCATGAATGATTATGTAACACCACCTATGGACCTATTTTGCAAGCATTCAAGTTTGAGCAGCGGACTCACACTAGCGAGCTCACCCGTATGGCGCACACTAGTACCCGATGGCGACTAGGCGATGTTGGAGAGGGTCCGAGGCGGGACCTTTAGGCTCCAATGGTTGGCTAGCTTGGGAAGAACCCCAAATGGGCCTAGGATGTCCAAATCATGGGCGGCCAACACACCAAGGGTGTGGGTTAAGTGGATTCACTCTCAACTTACCCGCGGTGGTCACTCACGGTACTAGCAATTTGGGCCGAGCTCTCACTCTCCGTCCGACGAAGCAATAGCAATAATACTAAGCTAAGCAAGTGATTAAACCAGTCAAGAGAGGGTCCGAGGCTCACCTAGCCGGCGTGAAGACGCCGACTCCGGCCGGAGACGGGGGCCAGTGGGGAGGCGAGGGTATGCACCCGCACGCCGCGTCGATTGAAGCTTCAAACCTGCGACTTAATAATGACATGAACTACACCCCATGTAAGGGGGGGGGATCTCGGGGTGGGGATTATGTGAATTACAGCCAAAACTACCTCCACGTAGGGAGGGGCCTTCAGCCGGCCAAGCGGGGTGGGGAATTATGAAGAAAACTCGACGTTCGGATTGATGCCGGTTCTGCCAATCTTCAGAATGGCTGGACAGGGGTGCGGTGATGATGCCGCCACAAATTCCACAGAGCTCAGAACTTGATGAGACTTGCGCCAAAAGCTTGCCAACGGACCAAGGAAGATCTCTGAATTTTTTCTGAGCTTGGTACAGTCGTTGCTGGCCGGGGCAGAGTCTGGAACCGGACTGATTGGTTCTACCTCTGTCTGGTGCAGAACAATGTGTCTGGTTGCAGAGGGTGCCACGCTCAGTACCAAGCACTGATTGAGACGAGACCTTAACCGTTGGAACCGTGGTCGAGTCTTCTTTCCGTCGACTCCAACGGCGTAGTCGGCAGATGTCGGAGAAGACCAGTACGATCAGATGAGTAGAGGGGTGTCGGTTCTGGCTCCTGAAAACTGACCTGACCACTTGGAGTAGAAAATTTGTAACTTGAGATTCCGATGTCCAAATGCAGCTCTGCTTCTTTAGGATGAAAGAGGACTTGATAGGGAAGAATTTTTATGAAGAACACTTGATCTGAATCCCAAAAGGTTCGCCGTGGCTGAGCTTCCACTCTCTCTCTGGTTCTCTGCCTGGGGTCTTCTGCGCAGTCGAGGGAGATCGGCTCCTGTGGAGAGCTCCGACCCCGGATGTCGACGAAACCATCTCGCCTAGAAAGATCCTTGGACGACCTTTCCAACGGTGTATGCCATGCCACCAGAAGATGAGGGGAAGTGTCAGAGATGAAGCTGCTTCCAGGACTCGATCTTGCTGCCTGCGAACTGCTAATGGAGCTGCAACTTGGTGGTGGCAAATGGTGTAGGAGAGAGGCAACTAAGCAAGAGGGTGGTTGGCTGATGGCTGGGGAATATGGTAAGAACGTGGCTAGGGCTTCAAGGGGTCTGGAGTGGCAGGGATAGATGGGGAGAGGGGGCTGGAACAGCTAGAGGTTGGGATGGGGGGGTGGGTGTGCACTAGAGAGAGGGTGAGTGAGAGAGGAGGTGGGGGGCGAACTTGGCTGTAGGGAGGAAGGGAATTTCAACCTAGGCTGATTAAGGAGGTGGGGAGATGGAAGGGCACAGCCCTAGGGAGAGGGAAATTCGAATTTGGACTTAGGGAAGAGCCCCTTCAACCTTGGGGAGAGGAAGGGAGCTTAGGAAATGGTGTAGGGTAGGTGGTAGTTGGGTGGTGGGGCTTGGAGTGGTGGAACTTCCTTGGGACTAGGTGAGGATTAAAGAGGGGTTGTGGGAAGTTGTGGGGAGTGAATGGAGGTAGGTGGGGGTTGGAAGTGGTTGAGAGGGGGAGGAGAGAGAGTGAATTTCAAAATTTAGAGAGAGGAGGAGAGAGAATGGAGAGATAATGAGAGGGACTAGAGGAGGTGGAAATGCTATTCAATATTCATCCAAACGTTGTTACATATGAGGAGTGGGGTGGCCTATTTATAGGCACATGACTTTTTCACAAAGGACCCTAACAAAAGACACAATGACTAATAACCGAAGGGAAGGGGGGTGTCCATGGGCCTAGCCCAATGAGATGGGCCCAATAGCCTATGTAAACAATACAATGACTTAGGACATTGGTAGATAACCTACTAACCTAGGTACATGACTCAAATAAAGGGAAAATCACATGATTAAGACTCAAATAAAAAATAAGAAAATTACATGACTCGACTCACAAACACTTGAGGAACATAATGGCGTATACCGACGATCAGTCCGAGCTTCAGAAAATGTGGAGGGGCAAGGGATGTCCCCATCATACCCCCGGGGTGGGGAAAACTCGACCCCGTCGAGTATGGGTCCACCAGGGAAGTAGTACATCGAACTGCGATTCTGGGCGATCCACGATCTCCATACTTAACCCGCGACCATAGTCGGGGAACGGCGCTTCTGCCTTTCGAAGTGGCCCGGACACACCCTCATGCTGGCTATGATGTCTTGCTTGCCTAGTATTGTTGCCGTGTGCTCACGTCGGGCTCTCGGGCTAATTTGTGGTGGCACTCCGAAGGTGTCCCTCGCAAGGATATGTGTAAGCTCAAGGCACTCACTATGATCCATCGCGGTGCCCTTAGTGGGTGTTGGATCCGCTACATGAGAAATGGGGAGAATCCAAAAACCCTTTTGGATGTTCAACCCATAAGCCGGGTTGCCAAAGCCACTCGGAACTTGGCAAGGTCCAAGTCCTCGCGCCCTCGATTTGGAGGTGACCCCAGGGTAGAGCCACTCCAAAGTCATCATCGTCAAGTTACCAACTTGGAATTTCAAGTGGCGCACACGAGTTTTTGCTTGCTTATTATGAATCTCACCGCTTGCTGCTTGATATTTGCTTGGATGCATATGCCATGCTTTATGATGCGGTGTGAGTGGACAATGTATGGTATGCAAAGGTTGTCCGGGGCAGCCAAATGTAGTTCGATCATGCTTTGATGCCATGAAGACTGTGACAGACTTAGGGGGCCCGAGACATCCAGAGATGAACCTTTTATTTATGGGTAAGAAAAATGTCGGGGGACCCGGACATCCATGTATGCTCCTCTCATGTTTAAGACTCATGATTAATGAAGGTGGGCCAATACATCCAAATACGGTCCACTTATACTTCCTACTCGACATGTGGGTGATGTGAATGAATGTTCCCGACTTATGAATCATGTCAAGTGGTGTTGTATGCCAAGACTTATGCACTCTTGTGACAAGGATGTCTCCTATGTGTGGGCTTTTGGACTTCCATTGGAATGGGTCAAAGGGGTCTAGCAAGGTGGATATCATGAAATGGGGCACTTCCTCGATCCCTAGGTGTATACCACCCAAAGTCATGGCTCTCATGGTGTAACCCGGGTCTGGGATGGGGTGGATTGGATCAAATATGGTGGGTTAGGGTAGGGAAAGGTAGGTGGTGGTTAAGGTGGTTGGGTCACACGGGTTCCTTGACTCCCATTGGAATGGATCATAGGGATCATAGTAAGGGTCATCTTGGTAGGGGTACTCTATGCTCTCAAGGTCCTCGAATGGTGAGTCATCCTCCTCAATAAGTGGGCCAAGGATGCTAATGGGTTGGCCGATCAAAGCACTTGGGATCTCAATGGTTGGGGAGTGGACTAGGATAGGTTCTTCCTCCATGGGAAGAAGGAGGATGATCTCACTAGTAACTTGGCCATTAGTGTAGATGGAAGTGATGGAGCCAATGGTTGGATATGCTAGGCTAATGGTGTTAGTCATGGATGGCCTCATGGCTAGTATATTGGTCAAGTGAATTTACAAATGTAGGTAGTTCACTAAGTTTCCCAAATCTTCCACACAATAGGAAGTTTGATAAGTGACATGTGGCTGAATGGGAATGATTTGGGATTGATATCCCATGGGTAGGTGGCATGGTTGTGAACTAGGAATGGTGAGACCTTTCTTGAGCCATTGGAGTATGGACTTATCTATGGTGAGGATGGGTGTCTCTAGAGGAGCTAGGCTAAAGGTGCGTGAGTTGTTTGGCCTTTGAATTTCCTCTATGTTGGGAGGTGGATTCGGATGGACATCCTTCTCCACTTGGGTCGGTGTGTGGGTTGCAACTTCTATTGCTAATGGAGTAGGGGGATCTATGGTGGGTGGTTGGGTGATAGCTAGCGTATGACACACCCGGGGTGGTGAACAAGCATGGGCTTGGGTTGGGATAGGAAGGGGAAGTAGAGGAGGCCTAGGTTGGAGAAAGATTGGTGTAGGAAGTGGGAGGTGGGTTGGGTGAGGGGTTTTGGGTTTGGGGGTGGTGGCCATTATGGGCCTCGGTGGAGGGGTGGACACGGTGTCCACTTGGTTTTTAATGGTGAGGGTTGGATGAGTGGTGGTCACCATGGAGGGAATTGGGTCGATTAGGGATCTCTTGCCCTTGGGATCGTTTGGGGTGGAAGTGGGGGCTAAAGGGGCTTGACTAGTGTAGGTTAGGGAAGGGGGTTTTGGTTGAGGTGTGGGGGCCCTCATGGGATTAGGTGGGGAGGTGGAGGCCTTGGCCACTTGGGTTCTAGTGGTAAGGGTTTGGATGGGTGGGGTTGGAGGAGTGGGAGTGCTCCTCGTGTTTTGGTAACCCGGGTAGGAAGGGGACATATATTTTACTCTAAGTTGCTCCTTCATGTCCTTCCAAGTGGTGATGGGAGTTTCCCTTCTAAGTACCTTTAGCCCGACAATTTGCATCCAATAAGTTTCGGCCTGTTTGGTAAGTTGCATTTTAGCAACCCATGCCTTTTCATCCTCGGACATAGGATACAAAGTGAAGTATTGGTCCATTGTAGCTTCCCAATCTAAATATTCTCTAGGAGAGGTTCCATCAAAGGTGGGAAGTGGGAAAGGGTGATAGTCCGTCCTTGGGGCGGGCCTATTTTCTCCAAGTTGGTTGAGTCGGCCCGATATGTTATCAAGCCGCTCATTGGCATAGGTCAAGGGTTTCATGAAGTAGTTGACATGGCCCGGGAAGTTATGGGTGTTAGTGGTAGGCATCTCTTGGTGGCTTAGACTTATGAAGTGGGCCGATTGGTAAGGTCGATATGAGGTGGCCATATTAGGGGACAAGAGTGATGCACTTGAAGACTCTAAATGCATAGACATGCCCTAGGACCAACTTGATAGAGACAAGTTGTGAACTTGCTCTGATACCACTTGATGTAACACCACCTATGGATCTATTTTGCAAGCATTCAAGTTTGAGCAGCGGACTCACACTAGCGAGCTCACCCGTATGGCGCACACTAGTACCCGATGGCGACTAGGCGATGTTGGAGAGGGTCCGAGGCGGGACCTTTAGGCTCCAATGGTTGGCTAGCTTGGGAAGAACCCCAAATGGGCCTAGGATGCCCAAATCATGGGCAGCCAACACACCAAGGGTGTGGGTTAAGTGGATTCACTCTCAACTTGCCCGCGGTGGTCACTCACGGTACTAGCAAATTGGGCCGAGCTCTCACTCTCCGTCCGACGAAGCAATAGCAATAATACTAAGATAAGCAAGTGATTAAACTAGTCAAGAGAGGGTCCGAGGCTCACCTAGCCGGCGTGAAGACGCCGACTCCGGCCGGAGACGGGGGCCAGCGGGGAGGCGAGGGTATGCACCCGCACGCCGCGTCGATTGAAGCTTCAAACCTGCGACTTAATAATGACATGAACTACACCCCATGCAAGGGGGGGGGATCTCGGGGTGGGGATTATGTGAATTACAGCCAAAACTACCTCCACACAGGGAGGGGCCTTCAGCCGGCCAAGCGGGGTGGGGAATTATGAAGAAAACTCGACGTTCGGATTGATGCCGGTTCTGCCAATCTTCAGAATGGCTGGACAGGGGTGCGGTGATGATGCCGCCACAAATTCCACAGAGCTCAGAACTTGATGAGACTTGCGCCAAAAGCTTGCCAACGGACCAAGGAAGATCTCTAAATTTTTTCTGAGCTTGGTACAGTCGTTGCTGGCCGGGGCAGAGTCTGGAACCGGACTGATTGGTTCTACCTCTGTCTGGTGCAGAACAATGTGTCTGGTTGCAGAGGGTGCCACGCTCAGTACCAAGCACTGATTGAGACGAGACCTTAACCGTTGGAACCGTGGTCAAGTCTTCTTTCCGTCAACTCCAACGGCGTAGTCGGCAGATGTCGGAGAAGACCAGTACGATCAGATGAGTAGAGGGGTGTCGGTTCTGGCTCCTGAAAACTGACCTGACCACTTGGAGTAGAAAATTTGTAACTTGAGATTCCGATGTCCAAATGCAGCTCTGCTTCTTTAGGATGAAAGAGGACTTGATAGGGAATAATTTTTATGAAGAACACTTGATCTGAATCCCAAAAGGTTCGCCGTGGCTGAGCTTCCACTCTCTCTCTGGTTCTCTGCCTGGGGTCTTCTGCGCAGTCGAGGGAGATCGGCTCCTGTGGAGAGCTCCGACCCCGGATGTCGACGAAACCATCTCGCCTAGAAAGATCCTTGGACGACCTTTCCAACGGTGTATGCCATGCCACCAGAAGATGAGGGGAAGTGTCAGAGATGAAGCTGCTTCCAGGACTCGATCTTGCTGCCTGCGAACTGCTAATGGAGCTGCAACTTGGTGGTGGCAAATGGTGTAGGAGAGAGGCAACTAAGCAAGAGGGTGGTTGGCTGATGGCTGGGGAATATGGTAAGAACGTGGCTAGGGCTTCAAGGGGTCTGGAGTGGCAGGGATAGATGGGGAGAGGGGGCTGGAACAGCTAGAGGTTGGGATGGGGGGGTGGGTGTGCACTAGAGAGAGGGTGAGTGAGAGAGGAGGTGGGGGGCGAACTTGGCTGTAGGGAGGAAGGGAATTTCAACCTAGGGTGATTAAGGAGGTGGGGAGATGGAAGGGCACAGCCCTAGGGAGAGGGAAATTCGAATTTGGACTTAGGGAAGAGCCCCTTCAACCTTGGGGAGAGGAAGGGAGCTTAGGAAATGGTGTAGGGTAGGTGGTAGTTGGGTGGTGGGGCTTGGAGTGGTGGAACTTCCTTGGGACTAGGTGAGGATTAAAGAGGGGTTGTGGGAAGTTGTGGGGAGTTAATGGAGGTAGGTGGGGGTTGGAAGTGGTTGAGAGGGGGAGGAGAGAGAGTGAATTTCAAAATTTAGAGAGAGGAGGAGAGAGAATGGAGAGATAATGAGAGGGACTAGAGGAGGTGGAAATGCTATTCAATATTCATCCAAAAGTTGTTACATATGAGGAGTGGGGTGGCCTATTTATAGGCACATGACTTTTTCACAAAGGACCCTAACAAAAGACACAATGACTAATAACCGAAGGGAAGGGGGGTGTCCATGGGCCTAGCCCAATGAGATGGGCCCAATAGCCTATCTAAACAACACAATGACTTAGGACATTGGTAGATAACCTACTAACCTAGGTACATGACTCAAATAAAGGGAAAATCACATGATTAAGACTCAAATAAAAAATAAGAAAATTACATGACTCGACTCACAAACACTTGAGGAACATAATGGCGTATACCGACGATCAGTCCGAGCTTCAGAAAATGTGGAGGGGCAAGGGATGTCCCCATCAAATGACCAACAAAATCTGAATGGAACGAGACAGCTCTCATCTTCCCCGAACCCTACGTGTGGGAATATCAATAAGACCTTCGTGAGTCATGTTTGGACCTCGGGTTCACCCCGACCATGGTCATCGCCAGACCCACATCCTAGGCCTATAGCCAGCTATCTCTGTACACGTCTTTGTTTTGGAATCTAGTCCCGGGACACTTTCTCACTGCCCTTCGGCACCGAAAATGATAACGATGCCCACGCAAGCCTCGTTTGGACCGCGGGAGGCGCCCCCGGAATGGTCCTGACTCGATCTTGCACCGTGCCAATAAACTCGCTGATTCCCGACCACTCTAACTGGGATTCAACCGAATGTCTCCTATCCCTTTGATCAATAAATTTGCCATACCCTAGCATACACATGCTCCGGTTTTCCCTATGACGATCATGATTTTCTGAAGCTGGACGCTCGTCCGAATATCAAAATGGTCCCTTGAGTGACCGACATATTTCGAATGCTTGCTTCCCTAGACATCGGGCTTTCCGGCTGATTCGAGACCGCTATCGGCTTGTTTCTCTCGATATGGTTTCCTGGCCATGAGGCCCTGATTCCCGGCGATTAAGCAAGGGTGTTTCCCTATCTGAGGGGATGTAAATGACGCCGTGACCTTTATGGCGCGGCGGGTTTCGGTCCCGACATGAACTACACAATCGTCTGATTAGTCAGATCGAGCACACAATAAATTATCACTTTGTGACTGGCACGCCCACGCAGTTAATAAATGAATAAACCCACCGAATAAAAAGATTTAAATAACAAACAAATGAGCGTGTCGAAAAGTGCATCCACAGGCAACCAGCTACCCACCTTCCATCAATCATATCTCCGGCCAGTTGGCACGTACCAGTCCCTGACCAATCCCCTGCTCCAGTTTGTAAATCTTGCACCTCCCTATCGACCATATACCATTACGTTCGGCCTAAACCAGCTCCCCGGGCCACTCCCCTCCCTTGGTGGCCTATACCAGTCTCTGGCTAGTACATCTCTCTAGCTCATTGATCTTACACTTCTGTGGAACGCGGATTTTTTTATTTATTTTTATTTTATTTTATTTATTATTTTTTATATCGATTTATTTATTTATTGGCGTGCCAGTCACCGAAGTGACAATTTTATTGTGCGCTCGATCTGACTTGGTCAGTCGATTGTGAGGTCCGAGTCAGGACCCAAAGTCCGTCATACCATAAACGCTATGACGTTAATTACGTCCTCCCTAAGGAAGACAACCCTTGATTAAACGCTAAAGATAGGAGGCGGACAGCGGTTAAGCCGCATGCTTAAAAGAGACGGAATTCAATCGTTTGCAAAACGTTAAATGGATTAGACGAAGCAGGGGTTCGTTATTTTCGGGATAAAACCGACGGCATATTCCCACCATCTTGGACCATGCCAAGTGGGGAATAGGAAACCACCCATGCAGTGGCAGGGTAGGATCCGGAAAAGATCGGGCATAATTGACCCGGAGTCCGAATGGGGACCGGCGTGACATGGCACGCCCCATGTGGGTGCGATGGCACATCTATATCCCCCTTCGAGGGACCATCGGAGGGCATGCAAGGGCATAACTCCGTGGGCCGACGGGGTTGAGAGGGAGAACATCACAGTTACCCAATAGGATATGCATAAATTTCGGCACCATGTCCGCTCAACTTGGATTATGCCAAGAGAGAATAGGTCATCATCCACGGAATGCCGGGACGACGACCGAACGAGGATGGGCACCGGTCCCCGGGACATCGATTGCATTTATACCATCGATTAATATCCCCTTTAAGCCCCTCAGAACTCATGTAACGACATGGCCCTTTGGGTTCATAAGGGTGAAATCCGGATCGGGAATGAAAACTGTAGGGGAGGTCTCTCCCAATAATGTGTCTTCTCAAGGAATCAATGACAGTCTCTGAACATCCCCGGGACATATGTGTGAAGAGATCAGAAGGCTGATGAATGGTTTTGCAGAGATGGCCCTCTGACTGGACTTCATTTGGCCAAGAAGGAGGGTCTCGGCATGGGTTTAGCTGGCCGAATGAGGGTCTCGGCGTGGCTTTAGTTGGCCAAAAAGGGGGCTTCTCGGCATGGTTTAGGGGTTTAAAAAAAAGGGGGGGGTCTCGGCGGCGGCTTCCCGGCGCGCTCCTGGCCGCGCCGAGAAGGTGGCGCCGAGAGGCTTGCATGGAGGGGTTTTAATAGGCTGATAGGGGAGGGGGTCTCGGCGTGGGGCTTCCCGGCGCGCTCATGGCCGCGCCGGGAGTCTGGCGCCGGGAGGCTTGCACGGAGGCTCACGTGAAAAGGGTTGAAATAGCTTTGTTTGTCGTTTAGCTGAAGAGGGAGGCCTCTCGGCTAGATAGTTCTCGGCGGGGAATTGTGCACGCCGAGAAGGTGAAATCGCTGCAGGGTTTCAGGGTTTACAGAGTTCAGACGATGCTCTGCTTCTAGGATTTCTGAGTTTTCTGGCTGCGATTGAAGTTGAATTTGAAGTATAGGAAGGGGGATTTCGTGGATATTTCCCTGAGAAAGGGCCAAGGGGGGATCTGGAGGGCAGGATTGATGGGGAATGAGACCATCGTCTGGATCTCTGAAGACTTTGTTTTATTTCTGCCGCCGGCCGTCTGGGGATCAAGAGATGACTGTCTCTGATCCCCTGGACGGACCCAATAGCATCTGAAACTCGATGGCTGAGGAACCTTTAGCATCGAACTCCAGACCCTAGTCATCCAAGGGATTAGGATGGAGGGTCGAGAGATTGAGGTTGTCATTCGCTAGCATCCGTGGAATAGCAGTGATCCGAAGAATCGATATACCCTCGTATAGCCAGCGGTTCAGGGGACCAAGAGATTGATGTCTCTGGTCCCTGAATAGCACAAGGAGGGGCCCGGTTTCCATGCCTCTAAAGAGAAGATTCATATGAACCATTAAATGTTTTGCATAAACGATAAACATACAAAGATAAGCGGAGAGCAGACATTTCGATCAAAGGATAGCAAACATCTGAATCAGTAGATCCCCAAATGGGTCACGTTGACATTTCATTGCATCGCATTGAAGCCTTACATCGACTGTGAAATAGAAATGCAAAGCAGAAAGATAGAGATTGAGACCGGAACTGGCCTGCTATTTTCGATAAATCAAGACAAAAGCTCAGTAGATTACATCAATAGAAAAGAAAAGACAGCATGGGGAGGGCGGAGCATTGACTCCTCTTCCTCCCCCTAGCAACCCACCTGGAGCCCTTTTCTCCTTCTTTTCTTCTGCTTCTTTTCTTCTGCTTCTTCTCTTCTCTCAGCCGAGGGGGACTCTCTCTTGGCAGGACTCCCTCTCTACTCTTTCTTTTCTGGCTTCTTTTTCTCTCTTTTTCCCTTTTCTATTCTCCTTCTGTCTCTTTTTGTCTCTCTCTCCCTTATCTGTTCGAAGGGAAGGGGCTTTTATAGGGACTTCTCCCCTTCTCGGCAGCAGCATCA
Organism: Amorphophallus konjac; assembly: GCA_022559845.1. Classification (NCBI taxonomy): domain Eukaryota; kingdom Viridiplantae; phylum Streptophyta; class Magnoliopsida; order Alismatales; family Araceae; genus Amorphophallus; species Amorphophallus konjac. The sequence continues at coordinate 278,326,786 of CM040121.1, read as the reverse complement.
CGGCGCCCCCCCAGATGGGGTTTCCCGGCGCGCTTGCAGGTGGCTCTCGGTGCCCTCTTTGGGCTTCGGCAAGTGTCTCTCGGCGCCATCCTTTGCAGGCCCAATTAAAGCTTTCTAGCCACTTTCACAGACCCATTTGGGTCTTTCAAGGACATCATCACCCGAAAGGGCCTTTCATTGATGACATATCTTGTATCGAGATCATCATTACGGTTTTCATCAGTCCGTAGATCGGGATTTCATCAGTCCGTAGACAGGGGTTTCATCAGTCCGTAGACAAGGGTTTCATTAGTCCGTGGACAGGGGTTTCATCAGAATTGCCATCTGAACGGTGACAAGACCGGGTATTATCTTATCGATATCGTCACTTGGATGGTGACGAGCTCGGGCATCAGTTTTAGTCCGGAAAGACTTCTGCCGGGAGTATAATCTGTGGAGACCATTCTTCTTCTGCTTTGACTTTGCAAAAGCCTTTGCCATCTTCATCTGCCGGTACCGGCTTCATCTTCATCTCCTATTACATTTGTCAGTAAGTCGACATCTGACTTACCCTGACATATCATCCGTGGATTCTTGGGCGAAACGGTAGTACAGCTCTCATTAAAGGGCTGGAAGGTCTCATCAGTCGAGTGACTGCTGCTTTATCAGTGCTGCCGTCTGAGTGACATTGGCACCGGGCATCAGCTTTGCCGACAAGGGCTTTAGCCGAGCAGACAGTTGATGAGCTTCATCATTGGTCTTTCACTGTTGGTCCGACCCTCTTTTCAATTATGTTTTCACCCTTGTTCATTTTCCAGGTGTCAACAAATGCCCCCCACCTGCGGGCAGCGTAAGTGCAGAATAAGCGGCACGGGGCTCGCAGGTGTCTTTCATCATTCGAGGGTATCTTCCTCGATTTGTCTTCAATCCGGTTCTCGGACCTGATCATCTTGATGCAACAATATTTTGCACTCTTATCTTCCCTTTTCACATTTTCATCCTTCATATTTTCTTTATTTTCAGCAATTTGGAGCTTCTTAGCACAGGGCATTGACTTCTCGGTGTGAGCCTCTGCGTGAAGGGCCTCTCGGCGTGAAGCTTCTCGGCTTGGAGCTCTCGGCGTGGAGGGCCTTGGGCAGGGCTTCTCGGCACGCCTTTGACCGGGCTCTCGGCCTGGACTTCTCGGCGCGCCCTGGCGGAAGGGGGCCTTGGCGAGGGCTTCTTGGCCTGGGGCTCTCGGCCTGGGGTTCTCGGCGCGCCTTCTGGCCGCCGGGGGCTCTCGGCCTGGGCGGTTCTCGGTGCGCAATTCTTCGCGCCGAGAGCCTACTCGCTTGGGCCTCTATTTGAGGTGCCGAGACCTTGTTTTTTCTCATTCTCATCCTTTCTTTCTCTTTCTTCATTTTCTGATTTCTTTCAGCGGCGGGAGCTTCCTCTCCTCTCTCGGCCGTCTCATCTTCTTCGCCCGTCAGGACGCTCTTTGGGGATTTAATCCCTTTTGATTTCGGGACCACCCCCTCTTGGTTGGTGACTCCCTATTCTCTTTGGGCAGACATCGAATAAGGGGAGATGCTGCCAAAATTTTATAGAATCTCATGTTGCAATCTACACAAGACTGGCTTTTAATTCACACTTTTTCTTCGACTGCAGGCACTGCAATGGCTTCCAGTTCTGATGTTGCATCTTCCGGAGCTGTTGGTGCTAGCTCATCGGCCCAGCCAGACATATCTCGGGCCATAGTGAATTGGCTGAATGTGCATAACCTGGATTTCGATTATGACAGGATTACTTCATATGATGAATCATCTGACTTTGAAACGGACACCGTGTCGACAGCCTGGGTATACTCCACAGTGACTGAGACATGCTTCAGGCGAGATGGTAACTATCGGCCAGACCTCCCGAAGGACCGACATTTGATGCCGTTCATCCGGACTTTCACGGTGGGCGGCATGCGAGATTACCGGATAGCTCGCGTAGTTGAAACTGCCATCCTTGCTGAGCGAGATAGCCTGAAGGACTCAGTGTATCGCAGCAAGGCCATCTATCTTCCTGGGGAAAAGTGCGACTGGGATGCCGTCCTTGGCATATCGGAGCTGGAACCAGAGAAGAAGATGCTGGTCCGGGCCCCGGAATTCACACCAGCCCGGTGGGATAATGCTAGCGGCCGAGTTCATAGGGAGAAGCCCGGCTATGGTATGTTGTTGGCACCATTAAAGTGGGGATATCGCGAAGAACCCTTCGTGCTGAATTGTTCGGCCGTTCAGTTCAAGTACCTTCTGGCCGTTGGCTGGTTTGGAGACACCAAAATCACTGACGCCCACCTATTCCGAGTGGGGGCAGTGGAGTTTACAGAGTTTGTTCTGCTACAATATGCCCCCCTGCTAATCAGAGCAGGGGTGTACCACAGTGTCTTCGCTTCTAGATTCCGGTATCCCATATCCCGAGGGCTGTGCTGTGGGATGTTTGAAGTGTTCTGCCCTTTGTTCAACACTTTCTATACAGCAGAGGGGGAGACATCCCTGGATCTCTGGAGTTTATCACAGCTCTCCGGCCTGCCCATTGATGGCGAGCCGTATGAGGAGGTTTGCTTGTCAGATTCCGAGAAGGATAGCTCTGATGGCGAGGGCAAGTATTCCATCGGCTTCTCATATCGATACCTGATGAAGGTATACCGCTCCATCTGTCTGGCGTACAGCAGGGGGTCCTCTAAAGGCTATCAACCCCGAGAGAAAGGCAGCAAAATGAGGGTCCGGATAGGGCAGTGGATCCAGTATTTCTTTGACGGTCCACTGAAGTATGCAGACTTTCCTTCTATGGGTCCGGCTGCTAGTAGGCAGGTAAGGGCACCCCGTTATAAGTCGGCGCTACCCCCCTCATTGCGCCGTGCAGGCAGCAGTGGTCCCAAACCAGTAGGCGTAGACCCCATCACACACTGTGCGGCCTATTTCACATTTTGGCTGTGCACTTTTGCTCTCCCACAAGGGGACGAGACAATCATTCGGCCAGAGGCCATATATCCAGCTTGTCAGATGGCATGGGGGATGAAGCTGTCGCTCTGCCCAGTGGCCCTGTGCTTGATATACAAATCTTTGGGGGACCTGTACAAGCATCGGACTCCCCGTTCTTTAAGGACCATGGGTCCTTTTCATTTCTTCAACGCCTGGGTCTGCAGTATATTCCCTGAATTAGCTCCGAGAACCTTGCAGGCGGATACAGTGTCACCCAGGATGGTTGAATTTGCCAGCGCTGAGCCTGGTCCCTTTTATGATCAATTGTTTAAAATAAGGGGCCGACTGATAAAAGTACCAGTGGACGCCCCCGGCAGCATACATTTCTGGAGCTTGGCAGCAGGTTCAGCTCCTTTGATTGATCCTCAGAGGGAGTGCAAGCTGGAAGAAATAGAGACATATATCCACCCTGTCTCAGGGGTCAACACTGCTCGGCCAATCCTGGAGCCGGAGCTAGTGAGATGGGCCATGGCAATTCGGCCCAGTATTTTGGTTTACAGAAAGGGTGGCTTGCTTCTGTTGGAGCCATACTATCCGTTCTGCTTTGGGCGAAACTTCGGCTACGACCAGCATATTCCTACCTCAGCTGCCCAATTTCCTCTAGATAGCCGGGCCAAGCACGGGTCCATCATTGTTGGCGAGGGCCGGTTGTGGTGGGATTTCTATCATCGCCAGGATGATGTAGTTTTCAAGGTGCCCACTGTTTCTAACCGTGTTCCCCGGGTAACACCAGAATATATCAAATGGTGGAATATCCGGACCGGCTTTTATAGGGACGGTAGGGGTGCCTTCTGGGACGTGGCAGAGCGCTCCTTCTTGAAATAGCAACCTGGGCCAGTGTTTGATATTTCTGAAGCCCACTTGAAAAAACTTTACTCACAGCATCTGAGGGAGGCGGAGAATTATCTGACTCAGCGGCGGGCCTTGAAGGAAAAGAGTTCCGAGCCGCTTGCTCCTGTCTTCGCTGCTATCAACGAGGACACCTTTATGCAGAGTTTGAAACATCTGAGCCATGTAGGGGGCGCTCGCTTGGAAGTGCAGCAATACCCATTTCCTGTCGAAGAGCCGCTCCCGACAGTAGCTTCCTGGAGGGGTCCAGTTGATAAGTTTCATCCATATAGGACGTTTGTACGCCGAGAAGATAGAACTCAGACGTACTATAGACAAACGTCCTGGCTGTTCATTCTGCTGAATTTGCATGGATTATCTGCAGAAAGCCCGATAGCTGGCATTTTGAACAAGCCACTGTTTATATCATTTCATTATGTCGATGGCTGGGGCATGGACCATCTTGACTTGTTTCGATGCCTTGACTTTCGCGGTCATAATGATCTGGCAGCTTTGGTAGAGAAGTGCTAGCTATTTGGTGATGTGTGCTGGCTCATCAAGGAGGCTGCTTCCCGCTCCAAGGAGGTAGCTTACATGTACTGACCACTTTCTGTATTCTATGACGGCCCGGCAGGTAAGATTTCTTCTTTTCTGATTGCAGTGTTTTCTGCTTAGCATCTAAATTTTACATCCGCTGATCCCATCATCCTTCTGCCATTCTTAACAGACTGACCTGATATAAAGCGGCAGGGGCTCTATAGAAAGATTATTGCGCAAGCTGAGAAGCCCACTTATTTTGAAGTCCCTGCTGCAGCACCGACCACTACTCCCCTGCCTCCTGGCAAGAAGAGGAAGGCTTCCGCAGTCAAGACTGCAGTTGGGAAGGCCAGGAAGGCCAAAAAGGCCCACATTCAACAGTCGACTTCGGTGGCGATGGATACTGGGACCCCTCTCCCTGACATTCCATCATTCGATGAGTTTGAGCTGCAAAGGGAGGCTGCTTCGACACCGGTTCAGGGTAACATCAACAGCTTGCATTTGCATTCTTCACTGTCTTCTGCAGGATCTCAAAGAAGTCCTTGAATCTGACCCATTCTTTTTGCACAGCCGAAGAGACAGTCATAGCACCTTCTGTGGCGGAGACCAGATTGCCTTCTCCTACGCCGTCTAGTGAGGCGAGGGGTAAGTGTATCTTCTCATCTGTCTCATACCTGTATTTGTTTTCTTTGCTACATTTCTCAGAGGTCTCTTTTTGCATCAGCGGCAGGCGAGGAGCAGACTGAGGCTGTGGTGACAGAAGAGTTGCTTCAACCACAGGAAGGTCACAAGGCTCAGTCGAAGCAGCGTGCCGTTCCGGCCAGGCGCATAATTACCCGGTCTACATCTCAACATGTTTTAGAGGCGGCCCTACAACGTATAGCTAGTGTGGAAATATCCTCAGGCAGTTCTAAGACCGCCTCTGATGAGGAAGAAGCAACCTTCAGCGACAGTGAGGGAGATGCTCCTGAATCAGAGGCCCCACTTGTATTTGTAAAGGGTGTTCCGTCTTTTCAGCCTGCTAAGCTGGTGGTGCTATCTCCTGAGGAGGAGTTGCAAGAGGAGTTTGCCGGGCTCGATACCGAGATTGACATAACTTCACCATTTGTCATTCCGACTACGGAGCTTCCTTCTCTTTCACCCCACTTCGAGGATGTGGACCCTGCTTCAAGGGTGGGTTCCTTTTCATGTTTGTTGCTTCATCTGCCCCTTCTTCTTTTATATCTAGCACTGAAGTTGCTTTGTTTTGGTCTCAGGGCATTGCCATTGCTAGCTCAGACACAACTGCGGCTATCACGGACATTTCCTCCATAAACTGGGCTATTGTCCTTTTCAGCCTTTAACTTGCACGGGAATTCCTGAGATCATTCGCCCTGTGCCGGCGCGGATACAGTCCTCGACAGATTTAGCATCGTTGGACTTAGGATCACCAGGAGAGATTTCCATCCTTGTCAGGGCCTCAGAGTTCAGAGCCGAAGTAGACCCATCCAGAAGCTCTGCTTTCATACCGGCTGCCATAATGTCAACTGCGCCTGAGTCAGCAGTCCCTGCCACAGTGGCTATAGAAACTGGATTTCTGCCTTTACAGACTAGAGACCCTTCGCCCCCATTATCAGGAAGAGTAGCTGAAGATGAAGCCCTTATTCAGAAGATTCATGAAGAGATAGCTCCATCATCCATCGGTCCTCCCTCCGCTGATGTTCAAGCCATAGCGCCCGAGACGGAGGGGGAATCTTCAGTTCAGCCAGAGGGCACGGAGAGGGACCGGCCAGTTCTTCCAGCAGATTTACCGTCTTCATCCTCTCAGCCGGATGTCGCACTGTGGGCAGACATCGATAGCGAAGTGACCTTCGAAGTGATCCCCTCTGCTTCTTTTGGCTTTGCATCGTCTGAGAGTTTTGTCTGGCAGAACCTGGATATGCTGCGCCAGCTGGTAGAATCTCAGCCTGGCTTGACATATTTGCAGCTGAAGGAAATTGCTGATCGCTTCACTGCCGGTCTGCAGGCTATGGGTTGCCCTCTGGACACATGGGCTCAGCGGGTCTTGCTTTTGCTTAAATTCGTGCATCGGAGGGATTTCTTAGCACGGACCATGGTTGATAAGCTAACGGCGCTGAAATTGCAGAGGTCGGAATGCAAATCCGAGTTGGGGAAGCTGACACTTATGCTTGATGGACGCCGGGCTGAGCTAGAAGGTGCTATTCAGCGGGAAGAAGCCGTGCGGGACCGGATAGCCCTACTGGAGATGGAACTCTCTGGACTTCGAGCCGAACTGCAGCAACTCTCCTTTATCCGGCCGCAGTCTGAAGAGGAGGTAGCCTCGCTGGAGGGACGGGTGATGTCTCTTCAGGACATGTCCATTGGGCTTCAGGAGGAGGAGGCGCGCCTTCATGAGCTAGGAGCTGCCCCTTATGTGGGTCTTCTGGCCTTCGAAGATATATTCCGGCGGCCGTGAATTGTTTATCCCTCCCTTTTTGTTCTCTTCTGTAATGTGATGTCCCCTCGGGGCCCTTTATGTATTCCCTTTTTATTGGAAAGGAATCTCTTGGCTTCAATCGTCTCCATCTTACCTTGCATATGATTTTATCACTTTGGGAAGTGGGGTAGCGGTTTTGACAATCCCTCATGCGAACGGCTCGTACTTGGCAGGAGAGCGTCCACCCCTTCAGAGAAAGGATGGGGGACTCGCTCCACCGCGTGACGGCATCCGAAGAGGTGCTTAAACCGGGTTTTGTGAGTGGCAGCAAAAATCCTTCTGGCCATGTGCGCCGTAAAGGAGACAATTTGTGGGAGTGTGAAAGGAGAGGTTCCATCAGAATAGACGTGAGGTCTAGACTGGGTAGGGGTTATAGTAGGTGGGACAATTAAAGGATATGTGGTTTTCATCAAGACAGACGTAGGGTCTGAACTGGATAGGGTTTCATCATTGATCGGGCGAAATGCCAATCGATCAATAGTTGGTCTCATCATCGATACTGGGTTGATATCGATGCAGGCAAAGGGATTTATAAGTTTCATCAGAATAGACGAAAGGTCCAAACTGGACGGGGTTTCATCATTGATCGGGCGAGGTGCCAATCGATCAACGGTTGATTTCATCATCGATATTGGGTTTGTATCGATGCAAAAGGATTTATAAGTTTCATCGGAATAGACGAAAGGTCCAAATTGGATAGGGTTTCATCGTTGATCGGGCAGGGTGCCAATCGACCAACGGTTGATTTCATCATCGATATTGGGTTGATATCGATGCAAAGGGTTTTATAAGTTTCATCAGAATAGACGAAAGGTCTAAATTGGATAGGGTTTCATCGTTGATCGGGCAGGGTGCCAATCGATCAACGGTTGATTTCATCATCGATATTGGGTTGATATCGATGCAAAGGGTTTTATAAGTTTCATCAGAATAGATGAAAGGTCTAAACTGGATAGGGTTTCATCGTTGATCGGGCAGGGTGCCAATCGATCAACGATTGATTTCATCATCGATATTGGGTTGATATCGATGCAAAGGGTTTTATAAGTTTCATCAGAATAGACGAAAGGTCTAAACTGGGTAGGGTTTCATCATTGATCGGGCAGGGTGCCAATCGACCAACGGTTGATTTCATCATCGATATTGGGTTGATATCGATGCAAAGGGTTTTATAAGTTTCATCAGAATAGACGAAAGGTCTAAACTGGGTAGGGTTTCATCATTGATCGGGCGAGGTGCCAATCGACCAACGGTGGGAAGTGTGTGAAGGTGTAGGTCTCATCAGGACAGACGTAAGGTCTATTCCAATAAGTTTTATCGCAGGTGGGACTTTGCCAAGAAATGCGTAGATTTTATCAGGACAGACGTGAGGTCTGAACTGGATAGGCTTTAGCCAAATGGTGATGGGTTTCATCGTCGGTGGGACGTTTGAAAGAGGGTGCGTAGATTTCACCAGGACAGACGTAAGGTCTACCCTGGAAAGGTTTTATCATCGGTGGGGCTTGGAACCAGTTGACCGACGGAAGGCTTCATCAATAGAAGGGAGGTAAAGGTAGCGTGCCGATTGGCATGGAACTTTTTAAATTACCACATTACTGACCCGAGTGCCCTTTCGGGTTTTCACCGGAGCCAGCCCCCTCTTGCTTTTGCCCACGCGCCCTTTCGGGTTTTCACGTGACGGGGTACCCGATTTTGCCTACAGTGCCCTTTCGGGTTTTCACCACAGCTGGGCTTTTGGCCATTTTTGCCCTTATCCGGGATGTCCGAACAAGTCTGGCGGGGTATCTCTATTTTTAACCCCATTTTTTTTATATATATACAAATGTTTCCTAAATTGGGACTTCAGCACGGATCAGGTGATGTGCTGCTTCATTAGTGCATGTTCTTATCATCGGTATTGGGTATATACCGACGCAAGGATCTTATAAGTTTTATCAGGGTAGACGTAAGGTCTACACTGGGCTGGTTTTATCATTGATCGGGCAAGGTGCCGATCGACCAATGGTGGGTTTCATCACGGCGGGACGTAAAGGGGTATGCAGATTTGATAGGATGGGTTTCTTTGTCGATCGGGCAGGATGCCCATTAATCAAAGGTGGGTTTCATCATCGGTATTGAGTTTATACCAATGCAAGGATCTTATGAATCTCATCAGAATAGACGTAAGGTCTACCCTGGGCTGGTTTTATTGTTGATCGGGCAGGGTGCCAATCGACCAACAACAGGTTTCATCATCGGTATTGGGTTTATACCAATGCAAAGATTTCATAGGTTTCATCGGGACAGACGTAAGGTCTAATCCGGATAGGTTTCATCATTGACCGGGCAGTGCGCCTAATCGGTCAACAGCTGGTTTCATCATCGGTATTGGGTTTATACCAATGCAAAGAGTTCATAGGTTTCATCGGGATAGACGTAAGGTCTAAGCCGGATAGGTTTCATCATTGACCGGACAGTGCGCCTAATCGGTCAACAGCTGGTTTCATCATCGGTATTGGGTTTATACCAATGCAAAGATTTCATAAGTTTCATCGGGATAGACGTAAGGTCTAAGCCGGATGGGTTTCATCATTGACCGGGCAGTGCGCCTAATCGGTCAAGTGCTGGTTTCATCATCGGTATTGGGTTTATACCAATGCAAAGATTTCATAGGTTTCATCGGGATAGACGTAAGGTCTAAGCCGGATGGGTTTCATCTTTGACCGGGCTGTGCGCCTAATCGGTCAAGTGCTGGTTTCATCATCGGTATTGGGTTTATACCAATGCAAAGATTTCATAGGTTTCATCGGGATAGACGTAAGGTCTAAGCCGGATAGGTTTCATCATTGACCGGACAGTGCGCCTAATCGGTCAACAGCTGGTTTCATCATCGGTATTGGGTTTATACCAATGCAAAGATTTCATAGGTTTCATCGGGATAGACGTAAGGTCTAAGCCGGATGGGTTTCATCATTGACCGGGCAGTGCGCCTAATCGGTCAAGTGCTGGTTTCATCATCGGTATTGGGTTTATACCAATGCAAAGATTTTATAAGTTTCATCAGAATAGATGAAAGGTCTAAACTGGGTAGGGTTTCATCATTGATCGGGCGAGGTGCCAATCGATCAACGAGAAGTTTATGACGGGAGGCGAGGTTTCCTTTAGGATCACCATATTGCTGGCCCAAGCACCCTTTCGGGTTTTCACCGGAGCCAGCCCCCTCTTGCTTTTGCCCACGCGCCCTTCCGGGTTTTTACGTGGCGGGGTACCCGATTTTGCCTGCAGTGCCCTTTCGGGTTTTCACCACAGCTGGGTTTTAGCCATTTTTGCTCTTGCTCAGAAAACCTGAACAAGACTGGTGGGGTATCTCTATTTTTAACCCCATTTTTTCTTATTTATTTTCATTATTTTATTCTCTCTTCCCCTCTTTTTGGGAGGGTAACAAGTCGGACTATCATTAGATCATGATGAGGGATGGCTTGGCTAGGGCGGAGTGCCACTAGACCAAGGGAGACGGGTAGCTCGGTTAGGGCGGAGTGCCGCTAGACCAAGGAAGAAGGGTAGCTTGGTTAGGGCGGAGCGCCCCTAGACCAAGGAAAAGGGTAGCTTGGTTAGGGCAGAGTGCCACTAGACCAAGGAGCAGGGTAGCTCGGTTAGGGCGGAGTGCCACTAGACCAAGGAGAAGGGTAGCTCGGTTAGGGCGGAGCGCCGCTAGACCAAGGAAAAGGGTAGCTTGGTTAGGACAGGGTGTCGCTAGACCAAGGAAGATGGTAGCTTGGTTAGGACAGAGTGTTGCTAGACCAAAGGAGAAGGGTAGCTCGGTTAGGGCGGAGTGCCGCTAGACCAAGGAAGAGGGTAGCTTGGTTAGGGCGGAGCGCCGCTAGACCAAGGAAAAGGGTAGCTTTTAGCCTGATTACTCGGGGAATATTGGTTGGGTAGCATGATACAGCTTTAGGTGTCTACCGTTGAGTGGTGAGAATTAGATTTCCCCTCGATGGTTAACAACCATGTAGGCCCCTCCTTCGTAGACCCTATATATCACATAAGGGCCTTCCCAATTAGGATTCAGCTTTCCTTTTGGGTTGGACGCCATGACTTCTCTTTTCTTGACCATGACAAGGTCACCTTTCTTAAATTCTCGTCCTTTTACTAGTTTGTTGAACGCAGTGGCCATGCGGGCCTGATACATCTGGATATTCTTCTGAGCTTGGAGGCGCTTTCCTTCCAATTCAGCCAATTCTTGTAATCTTCTTTCTGCATTGGTTTGTTCGCCATGGGCCAGGTCATATTGGACTGCCACTCTGAGTGACGGGACTTCCAGCTCTAATGGAACTACTGCCTCTGAGCCGTATACCAGTGAGTATGGCGAGCACCCTGTAGGTGTCTTGAAGACAGTGCGGTATGCCCACAGAGCTTCATACATCTTTTCTTCCCAGTCCTTCTTATTAGAACTGACGACTTTAGCCAACAAGGTGCATAAAGTTTTGTTGAAGGCTTCTGCCAATCCATTTGCCTGTGGATTGTAAGGAGTGGAAGTCCTCCATTCGATCTTATACTTCTCGGCAAGCCGATAAATCTTTTGATTTCTGAAATGACTTCCATTATCAGATATTATCCGGCTGGGGATCCCAAACCGGAAGATAATGTTCTGCTTGATGAATCTGGCAACCAGCTCACCAGTCACTTCTCGTAATGCTATAGCTTCCGCCCATCGGGAGAAGTAATCTGTTATTGCCAGTATGTATTTATGTCCGGCCGATGAGGTCGGTAGTGGGCCGACTACATCAGTTCCCCATTGTGCAAACGGCCAGCTAGGGACTGTAGGGTGCAGAACGGCAGGTGGCCTTCTAGGCACAACAGCATGCTCCTGACATTTCTGGCATGACTTTGCAAACTTGCAACAGTCTTCAAACATAGTGGGCCAATAGTAGCCCAGCTTCTTGATTTCTATCTTCATCTTAGGGCCAGCTTGATGAGCACCTGCCGTCCCAGCATGTATTTCTTTCATTGCTTGCCAAGCTTCCTCAGTAGACAGACAGCGGAGCAAAATCTTCTTGCGTGCATCTGCCATTATTCGGAACAGAGTTCCATTTCTGAATTCATAAGAATCTTTGATCCTTAGAAGTTTCATCTTTTCTTCTCTTTTCTGCGGCAGCTGTTGGTGTGAAAACCATTGTAGCAGGTGTTGTCTCCAATCAGATGCCTGTTCTGTACTGATCATGGCGACTTCATTTTCTTCGGGGCAGCCTTCTAGCATGCTGGGGACTTGCCGCCGGTTTATAACAACAATGTTCAGTGTCTCATCTGGTGGGACTGCTATTGAGCTGGCTAGCTTTGCCAATGCATCAGCCTGGGCATTATGTGCACGGCCCACATGCTTGAGCTCAATATGATAGAATTTCGCCATGAGGCGCACAGCTTTTTGGTGGTAGGGGTTCAACTCCGGCTTTCGCACTTCGAACTCCCCTTGGATTTGCTTTATTATCAACATTGAATCCCCGAATACCTGAAGCATCTGGATGCCCATGTTGAGGCTGATGTGCAACCCGATTATCAGAGCTTCATACTCGGCTTCATTATTAGTGCAGGGCTTGTTTATAGAACAGGAAGTATGCACAACCTCCCCCTCTGGCGATCTTAGCACAATACCGGCTCCGGCCCGTATTCTGGTCTTTCCATCGGAGTCCGTCTCTGTTCTAGATGCTCCATCAAAGAATAGCTGCCACATAGTTGACTGAGCCTGGCAGGCTTCTAGTGTTTCATCATCGGGTAACTCAGTCCCCAACATATCATTCTCTGGCACAGGATGCTCTGCGAAGAAATCGGCCACGGCCTGTCCTTTTATTGCCCTCTGGGGTATATATGTGATATCGAATTCCATCAGAATTACTGCCCATTTGCCCAACCGGCCTTTCAGTACTGGCTGAGTCAATATGTATTTGAGCGGATCTGCTGCAGATATCAATCTGATTTCGTGTGACAGCATATAGTGCCGGAGCTTTTTAACGGCAAAGACTAGTGCCAAGCATGTCTTTTCTATATAGGTGTAGCTTTCTTCAGTTCTAATCAGCCTCCGACTCAGGTAGTATAGAGCCTGCTCTTTGCCTTCTTCATTTATCTGTGCTAGCATTGCCCCCAGGGAACAGTGTGTGGCTGCAATGTATAGTATCAGGGGCTTGCCCTTAATAGGTGCCCCCAGCACTGGAGGGGTCTTGAGATATTCTTTCAGCTTCTCAAAGGCTTCCTGACAGCCATCGTCCCAGAGGAACGGTACATCTTTCATCATGAGCTTGTGAAAAGGGTGGCATCTCCCCGACAGATTTGATATGAATCGTCGGATGTAGGCCAAACGCCCTTGTAGAGATCTCAGCTCGTGGAGATTCCTTGGTGGAGGGAGCTCCTGGATAGCTTTAATCTTGGATGGGTCGATCTCAATGCCCCTATGACGGACAATGAACCCAAGGAATTTTCCACTGGACACGCCGAAGGCACATTTCATAGGATTCATCTTGAGTTCATATCTGCGCAGCCTCTGGAACACTATCCTCAGGTCTTGCAGATGATCTTCTCTTCTGCTGGTTTTCACCACCAGGTCATCGATGTAGCACTCCACTTTCTTGAAGAGTAAATCATCAAAGATCTTTGTCATAGCTCTTTGATAAGTAGCGCCGGCATTCTTGAGGCCGAACGGCATCCTTTTGTAGTGAAATATCCCCTTCGGGGTGCGGAATGCAGTGTGCACTCTGTCTTCTTCAGCAATCCAGATCTGGTTGTATCCGGATGACCCATCCATGAATGACAGGGCTTCATGGCCAGTGGTTGCATCGATCATTACTTCAGTGATTGGCACTGGGAAATCATCTTTCGGGCAAGCCTTATTCAGGTCCCTGAAATCCACACATATTCTGATCTGCCCATTTTTCTTCTTCACGGGCACTATATTGGCCAGCCACGTAGTATACTGGTTCTCTTCAACAAAGCCCACATCGATCAGCTTGTCGACCTCTTTGTTGATCTGATTTATCAGTTCGGGGCGCATTCTCCTGGAAGGCTGCTTCACAGGGCTTGCCTCTGGGTTTATCGCCAATCGGTGCTGTGCCACATCAGAACTCAGTCCTGGCATTTCATCATATGTCCATGCGAAGCAGTCTCGGAATTCTTTCAAAAACTGAATATACTGTTCTTTGACAGCTGGCTCCAGCAGTGCACTGAGGAATGTAGGCCTTGGCTCCTCTGCTGACCCCAGATCCACTTCTATCAGCTCATCGACGGTGGCTTGGCCTCCGTCTTCAACTTCGGGTGGGGCTTCTTGCAAATCAATAAAGCCTCCCGGGATATAATCTTCTTCGTTCTCATGATTTTCTATTTCATCAGATTGGTCATCTGCAGATGCTGGTGCATCGTATAAGGCCAATACGGCCGGATTCTGTTCAGTCTGCCCCGAGGACGTGACTGGCTCAGCGGAAAACTTCGAAGTGGAATCTTCCGTGCTTAGAGGCTCTTCTGATGTGGGCTCCCCTGAGAGGTCATCATTATGTAGAGCTCGGAATTCTTCTAGAATGCGCCCAAACTCCAGGCACTCTTGCAGCTCTCTGGCTACTTGATCTTCATCCGGGGTTCCCGTGTCAAATTTCGCTTCATCCTGGAACAGATCCTCCTTGCAAGATAGATCTTCCCAGTACCAATCTCTCTTTGTCTCGTCAGGTATCCCCATCCCTGGCTGATTGTCTGGGATTTCATTGTCCACTATGGACTGATAAATGATTTCTTCATCTTCCGAAGGGTATTGGTCATAGTCCATCCCAGGGGAATCTTCATGCTGGTAGAAGGCAGAGATGACATCTACCTCAGCTTCATAGTATTCTTGCAGGGTATAGCCCAGTCCCGGGTGCTGTGTGATCTTCCTCAGTTCTTTATTATCTCGAGGTGGATCCCATAGCTCCTTGAATGCTTTCTTCTGGGCTGCAGATTGTATTGAAGGCATTTGCATCTTGGAGAACATTTGCGAAACCCGTTGGGTAGTGTACTCTAGGCCTGTAATTGGCACCATCCGGTTTGCGGCTTCTTCAGGGACCATGCAATCTTGATCATCTTCTTCGACTGCCCCCCCGGTGTAGAATATGATAGGAGGCTCGCAGAAGCGAGGGATTTTCATAGTCTTCAGTGGTAGCACCGTCTGGTATTCTATGCTGGCTATGGGCTTGACTAGACCCTGAGGAACTTCCACCTGTGTGTATTTTTCTTTCATCTTTTCTTCAGTATCATCTGGGTGTATGCCAGGAGGAGTGATCCGAGCAAAATCACCAGCATAAGAGATGTGAGATACCCCATGCTTTTTAATGTAGCCCTTTGGCGGCGGCGGAGACCAATTTCTTGCTTTTGTCACCGGCTTTTCCTGGCTGACCACAGCTTCTTTTCCTTTATCCTTTTGTGACACTTCGGTGTAGTAGGATGCATCGAGCATATGGCACTCGAACACTTCGAAGGGATGTAGGTCTGCAAACACCCTTTCTTCTTTTCCTTCATGGCAGTATTTTATGCATTGGTGTAGCGTGGATGGCACTATCTGATATTCGTGCAGCCACGGTCTTCCCAGTAGGGCCTTATATGTGGTGTTGGAGTCGATTACATAGAATCGTACCACTGTAGTGAGGTCGCCCAGTGTGAGATTGAAATCAGCCATCCCGAGAGGTGTTTCACATTTCTGGTTGAATCCTGCAATCTTCATGTCTCTGACCTTGGTGAGCTGCAGATCAAAGTAATATTTCTGATAGATGCGGTATGGGAGAATATTCACAGCAGCCCCTGGATCTATCAGTATTCTGCTTATCGGCTGACAGTTCAGGGAACCCCTCATATATAGCGGTCTATTATGACCGGCATTTGGGATTAGCATATCATCCTCCGTGAATGTGACTGATGGCCCAGCATTCACTTCTGCCAAGAGTGCTTCACATTGTGCCGGGGACTGCAGTGCATCCACAATTGCTTGGCGAGCTTCTTCACTCAGAGAGAGAATTTCCCAGATGGAGAATCTGGTAGGGAGTTTCTTCAGCATTTTCATGACTCGACTGCCCACCCGGACATTAGACAGTCTCATCTCCTCTGCCCATCGGGGTCTTGGAGGTTCATGTGGTGCCTGTGGCCTTTGCTGCCCATTTTCAATTTTATCTTCTTCATCGGTCTCCCGGAAGGCTTCTTCTGTAGCGACTGCCCCTGGTTTTGCTAGAGGGTTACCTTCTTCATTTTCTTCATGCTGTTTCTGCTTTCCAGCCGCTGTCTGCTGGCATTTATTGCTTTTATCTGGAGCAGTATGAGCCGGTTGCTCATTTTCTAAGCTGGACAGGAACTCCAGGAATGAAGGGGCTTCATCTGCCTTCTTTTTGTCTTGGTACAGACTGGCAGGGGGAGGAACCTGGACACCTCGTATCTCTGGTTCCGGGATTTGATAGGGTTGCTCCCCTCTGAACATGATATTATGGTTGGCTGGTGGTGGGCGCCCCCATCTTCTCCCAGAACGTGTTGCATGGGCCGAGGTAGAGGCTTCGGCATGGTTAGCTTCTAGCGGAGCGTTGGATGCTTCCGGCTCATCATCCTCCCCGGGCAAGGAAAAGAGTACTGACAGAGTGTTACATTGTACTGTCGTGACCTTCTTTCCTTTCTTGGATTTGGGCCGTTTCTTCTTCTTTTGGGAATTTGGCTTTGCTGGCTCCTGCCCCCAGAAGGGCTCATTTTCAGCTTTTTCTTGTTCTGCCTCTGGCTGCTCTTTAATTTTCAATTCTTCGAGCTGTTCCCAGAGTATACAGTCTTTCATCAGCAGATGCTTGGGCTTCTTCTGTTCGTACTCATCAAGCTCATTAATATATTGCTGCAGACGCCTGGCTGTAGGGCTTACCTCTTTATGCGTAGGGAGGGGAGTTTGTCTCCTCCGGTTGTGAGTAGGGATCCGGATGACTGGTCCGGTCTCAGCTGTATGCCATATTGGCTTTATCGGAGGCGGCTCGGGCCTTGGGGTAACACCCCGGATAACTACTCCGCTGGTACTGGCTGCAGGAGTCTTCTTTCTGCTTTTTATGGGTATCATCTGCCATCCTTCCTGATCCTTCTGTGGGGTGAGGAAGCAAGCTTCATAGGTATGCTTGGTGCATTCTTCAACGGCTTCCTTGGGCAACTGTTGGTAGACTGAGATCATATTGGCAGCCACTCTCCAGGGTGGAGGCTCATGTGGATGGGGCGGCTTTACCTGGTAATCTCCCAGCTGCAGCTCACCTTTCTTGACCATTCCTTCCATGATATCTTTGAAGACATAACAATCTTCAATTGCGTGCCCCAGCGCACGGTGAAATGGACAGAACAGCGGATCATCTTTCTTTGCTGCATCTGCTGGTCTTTTGGGTTCAGGCAATGTTACCTTATTGAACTTGTATGCCCAGTTGAACAGTGCGGCCGTCTTATCTTTTGGGAAGGAATATGCTTTTCTCATCTTGTCTCTCAGAGAGACTTTATCTTTTCTTTCTGCTGTATCTGCCAACGGGGGAGCTTCATCTGCCCCTTTCTTCCCCTTCTGTTGCTCGAAGGTTCTGAAATCGACGGTGTTGGCCTCAGAGTGTGATGGCCGTCGTTCATTGGATTTTCCCTTCGGCATAGTGAGAACATTGGCGGTAGGACGCTTGGACAAGAACGTCTCGACTTCCGCCACTATATTATTCAGCCGGTCAAATGTTCTGACATCTGCACCGATCATCTTTTCTAGCACCTCCCTCCTGAGGCTCTGCTTGCATATCTGCACCGCATCTTCTTGATGAGGAGGCCTTCGGCATCTCATGGCTAAGTTCCTCCATCTTTTGATGTAGTCCAGTGCAGTCTCATCTTGTTTCTGCCTGGTTGCATATAGCTCTGCTATCGTGATTTCCCTTTCCGTGACATGAAATCTGTCGCGGAATTTTCTCTGCATATCAGGCCAATCAGCCACTGACCCAGCTGGCAGACTTGAGTACCATTCAAAGGCCAACCCAGTGAGGGATGAGCCAAAGAACTTGAGCAGATAAGCTTCATCGACTGCTAGGTCACCCATGATTGTAGTGTAGTAGGCTATATGCTCCCTAGGGGAGCCTTGGCCATTAAATTTCTCAAACTTCGGCGGCTTACTGACGCCTGGGGGTAGTTTCTTGGCAGCATACTGGGGAGGATACGGTACCTTGTACACATCATAAGTACCCGCATCACCACCAGTCTTTTCTGACAGCTTCATTTCCACAATTCTTTCAATCATCTGCTTGTGGGCTACAGCTGGATCTATCTCTTCTGGGAAGAAGTGAGCTTGTTGCTGGCTGTGAGGAGTTGTCATCACAGTGGCGCGCAAGATGGGCGCGGTAGGCTGTGTCTGAGACACAGAGGGCTGAGCTGCTGTTTGCTGTGGAACAGGTAGGCTCGGTGTCTTGCCCTTATCAGCTAGGAGAGGGTTAGCTGGGATAGCCGTCTCTGCTGAGCTGGATGTTTGCCCCGCAGGTTCAGCTTGCTTTGAGACTGATGTAGCTTCATGTCTCTCATTGAGCTGTCTTCGGAGAGCACTGATCTCCTGCTGATATCTCCTGAACATCATCTGGATCATGGGATCCAAGGTTGATGGGATTTGCATATCTTCAGAAGTCCCTTCAGCATCATCAACAAAGGGATTGTCTTCATCCTGTGCCGTCACCACATTGACTGTCATGGTGGTGATCTTGCGGGCTTCATCATATTTCTTTATTTTATCTTTTGCGGCCTGGCCTCTTCTTGTGACAGGACCAGGTCTAGTAGCCAACCTGAGCAGTTCATTTGGCTGAGTTGGTAGTATATCTTGCCCCCTGGCGAGTCCAGCCATGTTGCAGGCGAAGATTTGCATTTTTCCCTTCCGCCTGTAGACCTTTCTTTTCACCTGGTCAGGATATCTGAGCCGGTCAAAGACCGATATTCTTTCTTTGGCTTCTTCCCGGTACAGGTCTTCTTTATCATATCCGGGCTTGAGGCCTTCTTCATAGTGGTTTGAATCGGAGGAAGAGGCTCCGATCATCGTTTCTTGAAGCGTTTCTTCTTTTTCTTCACCTCTGGTGCCCAAGGCACGGGATAGTCTTTGTTGACCGAGGGCAGAGCTCCCCAGGTAGTGGAAGTAGTCTTGGACTATCTGCTTCATCTCTTCAGAATTGTGCCTCTGTGGCTCAGGTTGGAGTATCAATCTGTCCTGGCTCTTTTGCTGATAAGCCAGTCTTGCCACCTGAGCATTCAAATGCTCGGCTTTGGAGTATCTACAGATATCAGCCTGTCTGGCACAAGCTCTTGATTTTCTTGCAGTAACCACAGTGACTGGTTCACTTCTTCTCATATTGCCAACTTGGCAACGGTCGGCAGCAGCATTGTAGATCTTCTCTTCCCATCTCTTGCCCTTGGCCATGGGATGGGTAGTAGTGAAGTTTTCCCTTGTCTGGTATCTTCTGCCCCTCATCATGGGGCGAACAGCAGTCATATTTCTTTCCTGACCCTCAACCTCATCTCTCCTCCCCCGGGTCCTGGGGTAGACAGTAGTAGCATTTCTTTCATCTTTCTTCACTTCCCTTCTGCCCCCTGCTCTGAGGCGGGCAATAGTGACATCAGTAAGGTTCTCCCTGTCCTGAGCTGGGGCCCAGCTTTGGATCTTCTTCGACCGCCAGACCTGTTTGTATTTTGCTGGCTTGGGCGCCAGCGGCTTCTTTTCATTAGCCTCCCAATTGGCCTGCCTGGTGGTCAGAGTTTGGAATCTGTTGGCAGTGGGCACCATCGGGACGATCACGTCCGGCTTGACCGCCCTTGGGCAACCGTTCATGTTTGCCCGGACACCACCGATCATCATTGTCTTTCCGAAGTTGGAAAGACGGCGGTCAACAGCAACATACCGGCTCCTCCGGTTGGTTCTTCTCCCCTTCTGAGCAGCAGCGGGGACCACGTCCCTTTTTTGGACCTGATGGACATAGCAGGCGACGGCCGTGGGGGCCGTCTTTTCTGGCATGATATTCTTCTGGTCAGTGATCTTCACCGGGGCACTTGCAGCAGTGCCTTGCTCATTGTCATCGACCTGCAGAAGGTCAGTGAAGACGACGCCCAAGCAGTTGGGCAGCCCAACGGCAGGCGGCATTGATCCGAACGCGAGGGGTACCGCCAGGTAGCCTTCTCGCACATGCATGTCAATCGGCTGCTGGTCGAAGCAAACGGACATGATTCCGGCTGTCATTGTAGATTCCTGAAAATAAGGAAAGTACACAGAATCAGAAGTTTCAGGGGGGCCCGCCGGGCCTCCTACTTTAGCGTAAAGATGAAGGGAGACTAAGTCCCACCGGGCGTGCCAGACTTGTGGAACGCGGATTTTTTTTTATTTTTATTTTATTTTATTTATTATTTTTTATATCGATTTATTTATTTATTGGCGTGCCAGTCACCGAAGTGACAGTTTTATTATGCGCTCGATCTGACTTGGTCAGTCGATTGTGAGGTCCGAGTCAGGACCCAAAGTCCGTCATACCATAAACGCTATGACGTTAATTACGTCCTCCCTAAGGAGGACAACCCTTGATTAAACGCTAAAGATAGGAGGCGGACAGCGGTTAAGCCGCATGCTTAAAAGAGACGGAATTCAATCGTTTGCAAAACGTTAAATGGATTAGACGAAGCAGGGGTTCGTTATTTTCGGGATAAAACCGACGGCATATTCCCACCATCTTGGACCATGCCAAGTGGGGAATAGGAAACCACCCATGCAGTGGCAGGGTAGGATCCGGAAAAGATCGGGCATAATTGACCCGGAGTCCGAATGGGGACCGGCGTGACATGGCACGCCCCATGTGGGTGCGATGGCACATCTATATCCCCCTTCGAGGGACCATCGGAGGGCATGCAAGGGCATAACTCCGTGGGCCGACGGGGTTGAGAGGGAGAACATCACAGTTACCCAATAGGATATGCATAAATTTCGGCAGCATGTCCGCTCAACTTGGATTATGCCAAGAGAGAATAGGTCATCATCCACGGAATGCCGGGACGACGACCGAACGAGGATGGGCACCGGGCCCCGGGACATCGCTTGCATTTATACCATCGATTAATATCCCCTTTAAGCCCCTCAGAACTCATGTAACGACATGGCCCTTTGGGTTCATAAGGGTGAAATCCGGATCGGGAATGAAAACTGTAGGGGAGGTCTCTCCCAATAATGTGTCTTCTCAAGGCATCAATGACAGTCTCTGAACATCCCCGGGACATATGTGTGAAGAGATCAGAAGGCTGATGAATGGTTTTGCAGAGATGGCCCTCTGACTGGACTTCATTTGGCCAAGAAGGAGGGTCTCGGCATGGGTTTAGCTGGCCGAATGAGGGTCTCGGCGTGGCTTTAGTTGGCCAAAAAGGGGGCTTCTCGGCATGGTTTAGGGGTTTAAAAAAAAAGGGGGGTCTCGGCGGCGGCTTCCCGGCGCGCTCCTGGCCGCGCCGAGAAGGTGGCGCCGAGAGGCTTGCATGGAGGGGTTCGAATAGGCTGATAGGGGAGGGGGTCTCGGCGTGGGGCTTCCCGGCGCGCTCATGGCCGCGCCGGGAGTCTGGCGCCGGGAGGCTTGCACGGAGGCTCACGTGAAAAGGGTTGAAATAGCTTTGTTTGTCGTTTAGCTGAAGAGGGAGGCCTCTCGGCTGGAGTTCTCGCGGGAATTGTGCACGCCGAGAAGGTGAAATCGCTGCAGGGTTTCAGGGTTTACAGAGTTCAGACGATGCTCTGCTTCTGGGATTTCTGAGTTTTCTGGCTGCGATTGAAGTTGAATTTGAAGTATAGGAAGGGGGATTTCGTGGATATTTCCCTGAGAAAGGGCCAAGGGGGGATCTGGAGGGCAGGATTGATGGGGAATGAGACCATCGTCTGGATCTCTGAAGACTTTGTTTTATTTCTGCCGCCGGCCGTCTGGGGATCAAGAGATGACTGTCTCTGATCCCCTGGACGGACCCAATAGCATCTGAAACTCGATGGCTGAGGAACCTTTAGCATCGAACTCCAGACCCTAGTCATCCAAGGGATTAGGATGGAGGGTCGAGAGATCGAGGTTGTCATTCGCTAGCATCCGCGGAATAGCAGTGATCCGAAGAATCGATATACCCTCGTATAGCCAGCGGTTCAGGGGACCAAGAGATTGATGTCTCTGGTCCCTGAACAGCACAAGGAGGGGCCCGGTTTCCATGCCTCTAAAGAGAAGATTCATATGAACCATTAAATGTTTTGCATAAACGATAAACATACAAAGATAAGCGGAGAGCAGACATTTCGATCAAAGGAGAGCAAACATCTGAATCAGTAGATCCCCAAATGGGTCACGTTGACATTTCATTGCATCGCATTGAAGCCTTACATCGACTGTGAAATAGAAATGCAAAGCAGAAAGATAGAGATTGAGACCGGAACTGGCCGGCTATTTTCGATAAATCAAGACAAAAGCTCAGTAGATTACATCAATAGAAAAGAAAAGACAGCATGGGGAGGGCGGAGCATTGACTCCTCTCCCTCCCCCTAGCAGCCCACCTGGAGCCCTTTTCTCCTTCTTTTCTTCTGCTTCTTCTCTTCTGCTTCTTCTCTTCTCTCAGCCGAGGGGGACTCTCTCTTGGCAGGACTCCCTCTCTACTCTTTCTTTTCTGGCTTCTTTTTCTCTTCTTCTTCTCTCTTTTTCCCTTTTCTATTCTTCTTCTGTCTCTTTTTGTCTCTCTCTTATCTGTTCGAAGGGAAGGGGCTTTTATAGGGACTTCTCCCCTTCTCGGCAGCAGCATCACGGTGCCCCCCCAGATGGGGCTTCCCGGCGGGCTTGCAGGTGGCTCTCGGCGCCCTCTTTGGGCTTCGGCAAGTGGCTCTCGGCGCCATCCTTTGCAGGCCCAATTAAAGCTTTTTAGCCACTTTCACAGACCCATTTGGGTCTTTCAAGGACATCATCACCCGAAAGGGCCTTTCATTGATGACATATCTTGTATCGAGATCATCATTACGGTTTTCATCAGTCCGTAGACCAGGATTTCATCAGTCTGTAGACAGGGGTTTCATCAGTCCGTAGATAAGGGTTTCATCAGTCCGTGGACAGGGGTTTCATCAGAATTGCCATCTGAACGGTGAGAAGACCGGGTATTATCTTATCGATATCGTCACTTGGATGGTGACGAGCTCGGGCATCAGTTTTAGTCCGGAAAGACTTCTGCCGGGAGTATAATCTGTGGAGACCATTCTTCTTCTGCTCTGACTTTGCAAAAGCCTTTGCCATCTTCATCTGCCGGTACCGGCTTCATCTTCATCTCCTATTACATTTGTCAGTAAGCCGACATCTGACTTACCCTGACATATCATCCGTGGATTCTTGGGCGAAACGGTAGTACAGCTCTCATTAAAGGGCTGGAAGGTCTCATCAGTCGAGTGACTGCTGCTTTATCAGTGCTGCCGTCTGAGTGACATTGGCACCGGGCATCAGCTTTGCCGACAAGGGCTTTAGCCGAGCAGACAGTTGATGAGCTTCATCATTGGTCTTTCACTATTGGTCCGACCCTCTTTTCAATTATGTTTTCACCCTTGTTCATTTTCCAGGTGTCAACAACTTCCCATTTAACCATACACCACCTCAGTTGGCTCACACTTCCTCTGGCCTCACACCTCCACGGTCGGCCCATATACACCAGCAATTCATGCACTAGTCCAGTCATTCATTCCAAAAAACCTTGAACTACACACCACCTCGGTTGGCCTTTAAACCACATCAACCTTAGATCCATCTATCGTGAGGATCCATAAACCCATAATTCCCAGTCACCTACCCATCATGGTCAAGTCACCATGAACCCAGTCATAACTTCAGCAATACGCTATAAAGGCATACCAGTTCCTAGATCCCAGTCATGATTCCAGCAATACGCAACCAAGGCTCACCAGTTCCCAGATCACCAATCAAACTACAGATAACTCAATAATCACCCAAAGCCACTACCATGGCTACAATGGCGACAAGCCGTCAACAGTACAAACTCCAGGTCACGTCCCCTGACAGCAGCACGCTACGGACTACAGCTACAAGGATCCCAAGTCAAAAAAAAATGGTGTTAAAAATATAGATACCCCAGCAGCCTCAGTCGACTCCCTCTGTGAGACTACTGAGGGCAAAAATTGCCATCAACCCAGCTAAGGTGAAAATCCGGAAGGGCACCTTAGGTAAAATCGGGTAACCCCTCGGTGTGAAAACCCGCAAGGGCCGACCGAAAAAAGCAAAAGGGGGCCAGCTCTGGCAAAAACCCACAAGGGCGGTAGAGCTAGTATAGATAAAACAAAAAAAAACTCTCTCCCTCTCTACTCCTCACTGATGGAAGCCGTCAACTGCGACATCTCACCGATGGCGACCTCAGCATCACTCCACAACACCAGTGGCCACTACGCCCCCGGGGGTTGTCCATCGCAAATTCTAGCTCCAGTACTTGGCTATACACCTCCACAGTTAGCTGACCAGCTCCAGTTCCAACTAAAACGCCTTCACAGGCCAGCCGCCCAGCTCCCAGTTCCAGTTTTGGCTACAACGCCTTCACAGGCCAACCGCTAGCTCCCAGTTCCAGTTCCGGCTACAATGCCTTCACAGGCCAGCCGCTCAGCCCCCGGTTCCAGTTCCAACTACAACACCTTCACAGGCTAGCCGCCCAGTCGTCAGTTCCAGTTCCCGCTATAACACCTTCACAGGCCAGCCGCTCAGCCCCCAGTTCCAATTCCGGCTACAACGCCTTCACAGGCCAGCCGCCAGCTCCCAGTTCCAGTTCCGGCTACAACACCTTCACAGGCCAGCCGCCAGTCTCCAGTTCTCGTTTCGGCTACAACGCCTTCATAGGCTAGCCGCCCAGCTCCCAGTTCTAGTTTCAGCTACAACTCCTTCACAGGCCAACCGCCAGCTCCCAGTTCCAGTTCCGGCTACAACGCCTTCACAGGTTAGCCGCCAGCTCCCAGTTCCAGTTTCAACTACAACGCCTTAATAGGCCAGCCGCCAGCTCCCAGTTCCAGTTTCAGCTACAACGCCTTCACAGGCTAGCTGCCCAACTCCCAGTTCCAGTTTCGGTTACAATGCCTTCACAGGCCAGCCACCCAGCTCCCAGTTCCAGTTTCGGCTACATCGCCTTCACAGGCCACCCGCCAGCTCCCACTACAACGCCTTCACAGGCCAGCCGCTCAGCTCCCAGTTCCAATTCTAGCTACAATGCCTTCACAGGCCAACCGCTCAGCCCCCAGTTCCAGTTTCGGCTATAACACCTTCACAGGCCAGCCGCCAGCTCCCAGTTCCAGTTTCGGTTACAACGCCTTCACAGGCCAGCCACTCAGCCCCCAGTTCCAGTTTTGGCGACAACGCCTTCACAGGCCAGCCGCCAGCTCCCAGTTCCAGTTCTGACTACAACGCCTTCACAAGCCAGCCGCCAGCTCCTAGTTCCAGTTCCAGCTACAACGCCTTCACAGGCCAGCCGTTTGCTCCTTGTTCCAGTCTTGGCTATAACGCCTTCACAGGCCAGCCACCCAGCTTCCAGTCCCAGTTTTGACTACAACACCTTTACAGGCCAGTCGCCCATCCTCCAGTCCCACCTTCGGCTACAATGCCTTTATAGGCCAGCTGCCCCGCCTCTAGTCCCAGCTTCGGCTACAACGCCTTCACAGGCCAGCCGCCTACCCTCAACGCCTTCATAGGCCAGCCGCCCAGCCTCCAGTCCTAGTTTTGGCTACAACGCCTTTACAGGCCAGCAGCCCAGCATCTAGTTCCAGTTTCGGCTATGTTGGGTTCTATGCGCCCCCTTGTTGTCTTTGACAATGGTTTTGATGATTCTAATATATTGTGTGTTTTATGCTTAATGGCATCTTCGTGATAAATAAGCTAATATGATGATATCTTGTTTTACAGGTAGAATTTCAATGGTCCTTCATGGATACATTTCTGATGTTGAATCATGCGTGCTGTGCATGAGACTGTTGGGTATTGATTTGATAGTCTGTTGGTAAGATTATTTGATTACATTAGACTGCTAAGGCAGCTTTCAATTCTCCTTTGGATGGGTCGACCCCATGGGTCGACCCCTGGCTGTTTGTGCCTTATGTATATATTCTTGATGTTAACTCTTGCATTGGTCTGTAAGAGTTCAGTTCTTCTTGGACTGCTTTTGTAGGTCATGATTGTCTAGATCATGTGGCCTTTGTGGATTGCATGGTTGTCTTTGATAAGTGAATCTAACTTTATGGATTAAGCCTTGATTAAATTGTGTGAGCTGATGTGAGACCAATCATGTGAGAATTGCTTGAACATCTTCTTCTATAGATGCTTTTCTATAGACTTGAGGTGGAATTTTGGTTAAAGTCATTTTCGGAACTGATTGTGTTATATGGTGATACAATGCTCAGACCTTGTTGTATGCATTGGGTGTTTAATATGTAACGACGTGATATAGTGGTTCACTCATATGTTGCTTTGCATTTTAATATGCGAACATGCAGGTTGAACACATGTCAATTACATATTTGATTTCAATGTGCATGTGGATAGTTTTCGATTGAAACTAAAATTTAGATTGAACATTGGATCCATGAGAGGAATGCATTTCACTTTACTCAAATGCATGCTTTTCACTTGGCTAAGCCAAGTTTTCATAAATGGGTTGAAAATGGCTTCTTCAAGTGCTTTGACTCATAACTCTCATGACTTGAATTTCTTGAAAGTGCAGGTTTCAAGATACCCACAAACCTTTGTAAACATGGTACGAATTCATTTTAGTATATGTTTCCAAGTGGGTAAGTTG
This sequence comes from Amorphophallus konjac, assembly GCA_022559845.1. Taxonomy (NCBI): domain Eukaryota; kingdom Viridiplantae; phylum Streptophyta; class Magnoliopsida; order Alismatales; family Araceae; genus Amorphophallus; species Amorphophallus konjac. The sequence continues at coordinate 278,300,155 of CM040121.1, read as the reverse complement.
GGTTCAATTTATTTGGCTACTTAATTGTCTTTTGACTAAGTGAGCTTCATGATGCATCATGCTCAATTCGATTCCCATTCCTTCTTGCAAGATCTGGTTTGATCTATGTTTCTAAGACCCCTTATGCATGTCATTCTATTGTTTATGAATGGGGTTTAATAGTGTTTTATTGGTCTTTAATGTGATTGGGGTTTCATTTGAGTTTTATTGAGTTTTCACTTATGTCAGTAAAAGTGTCGACTCATGGAGCCGACACTTATTTCACGGTATGCTGTTTACATTGATTTCTGATATGCTGACAAAAAGTGTCGACTCTGTGGGTCGACACTTTTGTCCTGGTTTGCTTTATTTTGTTGAAAATAGAACACGCTGGAAAAAGTGTCGACCCAGTGAGTCGACACTTTTGCCTCGTGTCCTGATTTCTTCATCGGGACAGAATCTGCTGAAAAAAGTGTCGACCCCAAGGGTCGACACTTTCTCTGGTTCGTCCGGAACGAGTTTTCCGGATTGGTTTCGAAATACCCATATCAAGTTCCGATTGTCTTGACTTTTACCCCAATAGCCTTAGGGTTTCCATACATCTATTGGGTGTTGATTTGAAGGGTTCTAACATGGGTATTGTAGTCTTTTGTTGTGTTTTCCCCTCTTGTATATGAAGGCTTCGATTTCCATCGTAGGAATTTCCTTGGTGCTAATATTCTCTAATTTTGCTTGCAGGGAGGAAGAGGAGGGCGCTGCCCCACCCGGAGGAGGAAGAAGAAGAAGAGGAGAACGCCAAGAACGAGGAACAACTATCGATCCGATTCCATCTCTGAGTATTGACGCTGAAGATTCTATCTTGGGTGGATCCTGCAGTCTTACCCGGCTTCCACTCCGCGCGAACCAAACCTTCTAGCGCACCCTACCACTTCGATGAATGGGCTTCAATGCAGATTTGAGGGGGACCTTTTCTTCACTCATTTCTACTCTTCTATTATGGCATAGATTAATGTCTTTGGGCTAAATGTTTGCATTCTTGCAGGTAAAGAAAGAAAAACCGCGGCCACAAGGTGGAGAAGAGAGGGCTTTGTAAGATCCATCAGTGCTTGATGTCTGGAGGTGTGATTGGAGCTTGAACCCAACGGAACACATCTTGGATCCTCAAACAAGATGACCGACTGCTCCAACTAGCTTCAGATTAAACTCCCTCTGACTGGTGCTTCAAGGAAAACATTCGAATGGCCATTCAAGAATAAAGGGGGAAACATTCCATATCTTTCATTCTTCTCTTTATGATGTCTCTCTTCAGTTATAATCTGCTATGAGCATATATTGTAGATCCTTCTTGTTTTTCTTAACATCGATATATCTGTGTGTGTGTATGGAGTTGCGTCTCTGTGTGGGATTCTAGTGCGGGGTGAGATCCCCGACTGTGTGTGTGTGTGTGCTGCAGTGGCAGCGTTTTGGCGCTTGTCCTCGTGTGTGTATTGCTACGGAAGCAGCGTGTGTGTGGTTGGGGTTCGTCCCCGTGTTGCTACGAAAGTAGCGTGTAGTGAAGCCTCACCCGGTTGGGTGAGGGGTGGACGTAGGGAGCCCGTCGTGGTCCCGAACCACCTAAAAATCTCGTGTTCCGTGTGAATGCCTATGCGATTGACCATTTCTTCTATCTCCCTTCACAGGTCCGTTAAATAGATTTTTAATTCACTGCATCATTACACACTGCTACCTCCGCTATCTGTGTTAAGTGTGATTTCATTGTCTAGTTGCATTGGTAATTCGAGTGAGATCTGAAAGATAGAGAGAATATCTTAATATCACGATTGTTTAGGCCAATCAACGTTAGTTAATTTTATTTCTGTTGCTATTAGTTGGAGTTGTTTTTTAAAATCCGCCATCTCGACAAGGGGATAATTCAACCCCCCTTCTTATCTGCCATCTCTCTGGGCCAACAATTGGTATCAGAGCCTCGTCTCTGATTTTTTATTCGACCTTGCGATCATAGAGTAAAGATCATTTTTATGATGGCTAGTGTGAACTCTATTCCTGTCTTTGATGGTTTTGATTATGCTTCATGGCTAGGAAAATTTTATGTTTGGATTACTGGCTTTGATCCGAAGCTCATGAGATTGATCACTCATGGTCCACATGTCTTGCCCAAGAATGAGCTAAAATGGACCGATGAGCATAAAAGAATGAATTCTGATAATGTCTATGTTTTGAGTGTGCTTAAGGCTGCTGTTTGCATTAAGAAATTTCTGTTTATTTATAATTGCAGATATGCCAAAGAAATTTGGGATGGGCTAAAGGAAGCCCAAGAAGAAAGTCAAAACAATGAGTGCCTCGCAGCAAGCAACAGTGATAGGCTAAGCAATGGAAGCTCAAAGGTAAATTCTAACTCTGATTCTGAAGATAATGATGAGTTGAGCTATGATGAATTATTAAATGCCTATGATGAACTGTTTGATAGATTTAAGACATTAAAATCTGAAAATAAAAGGTTGAAAAAGAAACATGGCAACTTTTCATGTGGGAAATGTATTGAGCTTGAAAAATTAGTTGAATCTCACATGCTTGTTGAAGAAGAACTCAAAGAAATGATTGAAAATCTTAGATCTGAAAACAACTCCTTGTTTGATAAAATTTTAGAACTTCAACGAATAGAAAAAGAAAATGAGGAGCTGAAAATGTTGAACACCGCCATATCTGAAAAACTACTTCTTCTGGAAAAAGGGAAAGTAACTCTGAATGTTGACAATGCAAATAAACTGGAGGAATTTAGGAAGGAAATAGAAAACTTTAAGAATTTGAATGATAAATTTGAATGCAATGAAATCATGAACAAAATGGTTGATGAAAATGTGAGTTATCAAAATGAAAAACTTGCTGAAGAGATTCAGAAATTGAAAGATCAAAATAGTTCATTGGTTGATAAACTCCATATGTTTGAAAAAGGAAAACATGTTGTTGATGATCTTGAAAACATTCATGTTTTAGAACAGGAAGATGCAAGCTACTAATCTATCAATTCTATGTTGAATGATAAAGTAACTTTGTGTGAAGAATAGCTTGTTAATTGTGAACTGCATATCTCATCATTGAAAAATGGGATTAAGAATTTGAACGAATCATTATCTATTTGTGATAAAGAAAATCAAAAATTGAAAAATGTTGATGATTGCTCTTGTGTGCATGAGAAACTCTCAACTGTTAAATATAATCATGCATCAAGAAAAAGAAGGAATGTCTCATGTAATTACTGCGAGAATTTTGGTCATGACATGTATGATTATTCTTTGATGAAATTTGATGATAATGAGGCATTGAAGTCGATAGTGGAATTTGTTGATGAATCCAAACATCATGAAAAACCTATGAAGAAAAACTTCAATGTTCATTGCTATTATTGTGTTTTACATGGTCATGTCTTTGAGAATTATTTCATAAAGAAAAATGATGATGAATGATTTCTCAAAAAGAATTTTTCGTGTTACTACTGTGGTGAACATGGGCACATGATGAACAATTGCTTTGCAATGAAGAATGATGAAAAATGATCCATGAAAAGAAAATTTTCTTATTGTCATTATTGTGGTCAGGGCGGTCATTCTATGGATGACTGTGCCACTATGAGGAATGATGATGATTGGTGTGCCAGGAAATACAAGAATACACTTGCACATGTAAGAACTAACCCCTCGAGACCCAAGATGGCTTGGGTACCCAAAACACCAAAATGAGAATTTATTTTGCAGGGGCGCCTTGAGGACAAGGAATGTTGATAAATAAAGGACTCACAAGGTGAGAAAAAAATGGTTTGAACTTGAAAGTCATCTTATTTAGGTCTACTTTGAAAAATCTGAAAAGGTGAAAGTTGAATTTGGAGTTCGTATTTAAATAATTGTATTTCTGTTTGTGTTGATTTTAGTATCTTCAAAAGTGCTGAGATCTACAGGTTAAATGGCTAGGTGATTATGACTGCTTTGCATTGTCTCCATTTCACATTATGTAAACAAACTTGTATTTGGAGCTATTTCACATCTTGTGAATAAGTCTGGCTTTTGAATGCATCACTTTGGATATACATAGTTAGTTTTCATACACACCTAATCTTGCTTTGCAAATAATGATTCCTCTTTGAATGCTCTGGTCTATGCATAATGTCTTTCACACTCTGACTCACATCCTGTGAATAATGGTTCACTTTTACATACACAGTTTATATACTTACTTGCATGATAGTCATTGCACATATCATACTCATCTTTGCATACTTTTGAATAGGAATAATTTTTCAATCATCTTTTCAAGTTATATGCATACACTTGCACATCATTGCATACTTCTGTGCCTGAATGCCATGATTATCTGGTATATCAAATGATGATTGTGGAAGGTTGGATTATGTCCAACTGGAAACTTTCTTCACGCATGATGGTGGTCTTCGGACCTACGTTCTCCGCCACGTACTGGAAATCAACATGCTTGAAAACTTCAGTTCAGTGCTTGTTTGAATGTATATAATATACAACCACTTTTTGACTCCTTCTATGACTCATCCCTTGCTAAATGAAATTATTTTGATTTAGACATCTTTGTTACATGGCATATATTAAGGGGGATATTTTTTATAACCGTGCATATATTTAGGGGGAGACATTACTGTGTTGAGACTAATTCATCTTTTACATTCAATACAACCACCCACACAAAATGCACCTTTTTGAGATAATGATTCAATCTAATAAGGACTACTATTTTCTACTCTACACTTTTGAGGACTATTGATTCTCTACATAGAAATCACATGTCTCGTGAGGAAAAAGTTGTTTACCCCTTCAAAAATTTGTATAAGTGGAACGTGGATCCGAGTAGCCGAGAATCCCCCCTGAAATAAAGGAGGAAACTCGAGTCGAAAGGAGAAACTAATCCATATGAAAATAAGTGTGATTTGCCACCGAGTAGTCGGGAAGTGCCTCTAAGACAGGGTACAACTCGCATCGAAAAGTGTCTCATCCACATCATAAAAAGTGACGAAACTGAGTAACTGGGAATTACCCCTGAAACAAAGGGCATGACTCGTGTCAAAAGGTTAGTCACACCATTTTTAGTAATTAAAAATTGGGGTCATACGCAGCTACCAATATTCAATCATTGTGCATGAAAGTGTATGGATGATAAGTTCTTTTTAGAGTTCTTTAGAAAATCTAATTTTCCATATTGATTTGAACCTCATTGCTCAATCTTCACTTATGCACTTTGGGTTTGATTGTTTGAATGTCCTTTATGAATCAGTCATCTTTCATGATTAATATAGTACATTATTTATGTAAGCACGACCTTCTTAGTATTGTACATGCACATCATGTTCTACAATCGATTGCATAATCCTTACACCCGTCCCGAAGGGACTTGCATGAGTCTATATCTTGTTATGCGTGCTTGAATGCTTGATCTATTTTGTTCATATCATACTTCATTCCACAGCTTGCATCTCTAGGTCATACTTGTAGATATCATGTTAAATAACCCATTGTCAGTTGGTTTTTGGTACTTGACAATTGGGGGGGAATAACATGCTTTTTAGCACTATACATTTTGTGCATAGCTAGATTTGACATTTTGCATATAGGCTAGTTAGATCACACACTTGTGCATAGTTCAATCATACTCTCTGCTTATAGTTCGAAATTTGCACATTTGGACATAATTTCATCATCTTGCAAAATGCACATAGAGTCCCATTTTCTTGCTTGGAATATGGTTTGTACACCTTCCTCTAGTAGGAGGTTCATTGCTGGGTTCGTGCGTTCATGTCTAATTCATTTTTGGAAGCTTCCCAGTTGCTTTTCAGTCCCCCATTTTTTTGATAATGCCAAAGGGGGAGAGATATTTGAATTTGTATAGTCACAATATATTGTCATCATCAAAAAGGGGGAGATTTTTGGATTCTGTGCGCCCCCTTGTTGTCTTTGACAATGGTTTTGATGATTCTAATATATTGTGTGTTTTATGCTTAATGGCATCTTCGTGATAAACAAGCTAATATGATGATATCTTGTTTTACAGGTAGAATTTCAATGGTCCTTCATGGATACATTTCTGATGTTGAATCATGCGTGCTGTGCATGAGACTGTTGGGTTTTGATTTGATAGTCTGTTGGTAAGATCATTTGATTACATTGGACTACTAAGGCAGCTTTCAATTCTCCTTTGGATGGGTCGACCCCATGGGTCGACCCCTGGCTATTTGAGCCTTATGTATATATTCTTGATGTTAACTCTTGCATTGGTCTGTAAGAGTTCAATTCTTCTTGGACTGCATTTGTAGGTCATGATTATCTAGATCATGTGGCCTTTGTGGATTGCATGGTTGTCTTTGATAACTGAATCAAACTTTATGGATTAAGCCTTGATTAAATTGTGTGAGCTGATGTGAGACCAATCATGTGAGAATTGCTTGAACATCTTCTTCTATAGATGCTTTTCTATAGGCTTGAGGTGGAATTTTGGTTAAAGTCATTTTCGGAACTGATTGTGTTATATGGTGATACAATGCTCAGATCTTGTTGATTGCATTGGGTGTTTAATATGTAACGACGTGATATAGTGGTTCACTCATATGTTGCTTTTCATTTTAATATGCGAACATGCAGGTTGAACACATGTCAATTACATATTTGATTTCAATGTGCATGTGGATAGTTTTCGATTGAAACTAAAATTTAGATTGAACATTGGATCCATGAGAGGAATGCATTTCACTTTACTCAAATGCATGCTTTTCACTTGGCTAAGTCAAGTTTTCATAAATGGGTTGAAAATGGCTTCTTCAAGTGCTTTGACTCGTAACTCTCTGTGGACGTCAAAAAAATGATGATGATCATATAGCATGCACGTCTCAGCACTCAAGAGTGAGTCAAAGACGGGAAGGTTGAATAAACCCTATGCTTCCTCCAAGAAGGATGAATACCTGCCCAGTGCTCTGCCACCCAACAAAGAAGCCCCTCGTGCTGAAGAGATGGCCCCCACTCTCCAGTCGACATTCCCAACGGCCGAATCAAAAGAAACTCAAGAATTGGAACACATGTCCGGCACGCGTCGGAGATCACTCAAAGCTCAGAATCGGGATTCATAGGCCCTAAACTAAACACCCCAATGGCGGTGCATTACCACTAAAGCAACACGGGAGGACAAGCGTCCGTCCGAAGAGCCGCGACTCCGAGATAAAGTCTAATCCGGCACGGCCTACACTTAAACCGGCGCGCCCTTGCTTGGGCCTTAAACCGGCGCGCCCCTCCTGTGGCCATTAAACCGGCGCGCCCTATATTGGTTGTAACCTGGCGCGCCCCTTTACATGATGCTAGTCTGGCATGCCCCTTTATGTGTTGTTAATCCGGCGCGCACAACACCGCGCCGGTTTAACTCAAATGCCGTCCCGTCCGCTAGCCGATACCCTGTTTTCGCATCAGCCTGGTGCCTAGAGGGCATTCAATGCTCTGAAGCTCTGTCTCCATGGGCATTCAATGCTCTGGAGCCCTGTCTCCACCTCCGTTCGACAACGCAGCTGCATCGACGGTGAAGACAAGCATCGATGGGGGAGTAGCAGCAGCAAACATCCCTTCCTCGGATAAATGCCAGTGTACTATGCAAATCAACGGACGACACCACAGACGAATGAGTTGGCGGGATCCTTCCGTCCGAGCCAAGAAAGGGCAGCCGGCTACATATACTCTGCATGTTGGACAGAGAAGAGGATGGGCTATTGAAGAGAGAACCCCCATGGCTGGCCATCGAAGAGAAGAAGAAGAAAAGAGAAAATAAGAGGCTTCGTCCCCGTGCCCGTGAGGTGAAGAAGAAGAGAGTGAGCGTGAGAGAAGAGAGGTGAGCTCGGAGGGGGAGGAACTTGTGCTCCGTTCCCCCTCCCCCACCGACGTATATCTTTTCCTCTTTCTGATGTGTTTTCATTGCTTCGGGGTAGATCCCCTCCTGTATCTCTTTTCCCCCTTTCCCTTGCGGATGAATAAAAGGAATGATTTTTGATGAGCATGAGTAGTGTTCTACTGCCGTGATCTCCTCCCCTTTCTCTCGGTTCTCTTGTCATCCAGGGACCTTGGAGCCCTGCCTCGCTGTGGCATGGCCTTCAGGGCAACCCATTGAAGGGATGAACATCTAAAGCCTCTCGTGGCACACATTCGTCCCCCCCTTACGAAACAATTACCCGTGAGCTATGGGAGTTCTTGAAGGCTAGTCCTCGAGCTCCATACACTCACCTATGGGTTATCGGACCGCCGTGAGGTCTGGATTTGAGGTTCACCCCGGAGCAATCCGTTTGGTGTTCCCCATTCTTCTCTGGCAAGCCTCAGTCCGGGGGAGGTGCTGCCCATTTTTCGCCAGGAACAAACGAGACAAACTATTCTCTGAGGGCCAGAACATCACATGCTTGAAGCCTCTGATCACGACTGAACCTTCGAGTTCCTGCAACAAACCCTCCTAATAAAACATCCAAACTTTCATGCCAATTCACATTAACAAATGATCAAACACTTTCTATCAACTTAATCCACCAATTCGGTGAACAAACCAATCAAAAATCAACCCACAGGTGAAAGAAACAAGAAACAGAGCATAAAAGAATGAAAGAAACCTCATAGAAGCTTAGCCCGGCGCGCCCTAATCCGGCGTGGGCTAACCCGGCGCGGTACCCCCCCGCGCCGGTTTAGCCTTACACTCAAAACCCCTTTCTTTTTTCCTTGCCACTAACCGGCGCGCTACACTATTCCTCCCCCTTTTTTAGCCTATTCCGGCGCGCCCCTGGCCCTCTTCCTTCTTGCCATATAACCGGCGCGCCCCCCTCATTGGGCCTATTCCGGCGCGCCCTCCTCCATTGGCCATCAACCGGCGTGCCCAAACTTTGCACCACCTATTCCGGCGTGCCCTTTTGGGATTCCATTAACCGGCGCGCTCCCCTCTTTGCTTCCCTTAAACCGGCGTGCCTGAAAGGGAGAAAATGATTGATCAAATGAGAGAAGAGACTTAAAGCTAGTGAATAAAACTAATAAAAAGTTTCCCCTTTCCATAATCGAATTTTTGTTCCGGGGGCGCTGCCCCCGGAAACCCCCGCAAGGGGCGCTGCCCCCGGAAAACCCCGCAACCTGACCGCGCAGGTCGATCCGCGTGCGAGGGCGCACGATGGTGAGTTCGGGCTCCATACGTAACAATTCACTCCCCCGGACTTGGCGCAAAGAGAAAATCAATGATGCCTTGTGGTATCGGGCGTGGACCTCGGAACCCCCGACATGGTCATGATCCGAACGCAGCCTGGGCCAATAGTTCGTTAACTCGACCCGCTTCTCCCGGGATCTAATCCCGCAACGACACATTAAACTTGTCGTACCTACGGTAGACATCCGTACGGTTTATCGTCGTCCTTGACGCTACTAACACGGACCTCCGTTCGAATAAGGAATGGTCCGTTAGTGACCGACGTATATACCGGGATCCAATCCCGCACCCACAGGAAATGTGCCGTACCTCCGGTATGTCTTTGTCGTGGTCTTCGATGTTTTGAATATGGGCTTACGTCCGAATACTGAATGGTCCGTTAGTGACCGGCGTATATCCCGGGATCGAATCCCGTGCTTGCATTAAAGCTTGCCGTACTCACGGCAGACATTTGTACGGGTTTATTCCGTTTACTTCTTCAATACGGACCCTTGTCCGAACATAAAATGGTCCGTGTATGACCGACAAAATCTGAATGGAACGAGACGGCTCTCGTCTTCCCCGAACCCTACGTGCGGAAATATCAATAAGACCTTCGTGAGTCACATTTGGACCTCGGGTTCGCCCCAACCATGGTCATCGCCTGACCCACATCCTAGGCCTATAGTCGGCTATCTCTGTACAAATCTTTGTTTTGGAATCTAGTCCCGGGACACTTTCCCGCTGCCCTTCGGCACCGGAAATATTAATGATGCCCACGTGAGCCCGACTCCGACCGCGGGGGGCCCACCGCAGTATGGTCGTAGCTTGGTCTTGCACCGGGCGAACAAACTTATCGGTTTCCGACCGTTCTATCCGGGATTCAACCCAATGCCTCCTATCCCTTCGAACAATGAACTTGCCGTACCCCGGCATACATATGCTCCAGTTTTCCCCGTGATTCTCTAAAGCCGGACGCTCATCCGAATATCAAAATGGTCCCTTGAGTGATCGACATATTTCGAATGCTTGTTTCCCTAGACATAGGGCTTTCCGACTGATTCGAGACCGCTATCGGCTTGTTTCTCTCGATATATTTTCCTGGCCATGAGTCCCCTTTTCCCGGCGATTAATCAAGGGTGTTCCCCTCTCCGAGGGGATGTAAATGACGTCGTAGCCTTCACGGTACGGCGGGTTTCAGTCCCGACACGAACCACACAATCATCTGATTAGTCAGATCGAGCGCACAATAAATCGTCACTTTGTGACTGGCACGCCCACGCACTTAATAAACGCCAATAAACAAATAAACAACGATTTTATTAAATAAAAAGTGCGTCCACACTACCATGACTTGAATTTCTTGAAAGTGCAGGTTTCAAGATACCCACAAATCTTTGTAAACATGGTAAGAATTCATTTTAGTATATGTTTCCAAGTGGGTAAGTTGGGTTCAATTTATTTGGCTACTTAATTGTCTTTTGACTAAGTGAGCTTCATGATGCATCATGCTCAATTCAATTCACATTCCTTCTTGCAAGATCTGGTTTGACCTGTGTTTTTAAGACCCCTCATGCATGTCATTCTATTGTTTATGAATGGGGTTTAATAGTGTTTTATTGGTCTTTAATGTGATTGGGGTTTCATTTGAGTTTTATTGAGTTTTCACTTATGTTAGTAAAAGTGTCGACTCATGGAGTCGACACTTATTTCACGGTATGCTGTTTGCATTGATTTCTGATATGCTGACAAAAAGTGTCGACTCTGTGGGTTGACACTTTTGTCCTGGTTTGCTTTGTTTTGTTGAAAACAGAACAAGTTGGAAAAAGTGTCGACCCAGTGAGTCGACACTTTTGCCTCGTGTCCTGATTTCTTCATCGGGACAGAATCTGCTGAGAAAAGTGTCGACCCCAAGGGTCGACACTTTCTCTGGTTCGTCCAGAACGAGTTTTCTGGATTGGTTTCGAAATACCCATATCAAGATCCGATTGTGTTGCCTTTTTACCCCAATAGCCTTAGGGTTTCCATACATCTATTGGGTGTTGATTTGAAGGGTTCTAACATGGGTATTGTAGTCTTTTGTTGTGTTTTTCCCTCTTGTATATGAAGGCTTCGATTTCCATCGTAAGAATTTCCTTGGTGCAAATATTCTCTATTTTTGCTTGCAGGGAGGAAGAGGAGGGCGCCGCCCCACCTGGAGGAGGAAGAAGAAGAAGAAGAGAACGCCAAGAACGAGGAACAACTGTCGATCTGATTCCATCTCTGAGTATTGATGCTGAAGATTCTATCTTGGGCGGATCCTGCGGTCTTACCCAGCTTCCACTCCGCGAACCAAACCTTCTAGTGCACCCTACCACTTCGATGAATGGGCTTCAATGCAGATTTGAGGGGGACCTTTTCTTCACTCATTTCTACTCTTCTATTAGGGCATAGATTAATGTCTTTGGGCTAAACGTTTGCATTCTTGCAGGTAAAGAAAGAAAAACCGCGGCCACAAGGTGGAGAAGAGAGGGATTTCTAAGATCCATCAGTGCTTGATGTCTGGAGGTGTGATTGGAGCTTGAACCCAACGGAACACATCTTGGATCCTCAAACAGGACGATCGACTGCTCCAACTAGCTTCAGATTAAACTCCCTCTGATCGGTGCTTCAAGGAAAACATTCGAATGGCCATTCAAGAATAAAGGGGGAAACATTCCATATCTTTCATTCATCTCTTTATGATGTCTCTCTTCAGTTATAATCTGCTATGAGCATATATTGTAGATCCTTCATGTTTTTCTTAACATCGATATATCTGTGTGCGTGTACGGAGCTGCGTCTCCGTGTGGGATTCTAGTGCGGGGTGAGATCCCCGACTATGTGTGTGTGTGTGTGTGCTGCAATGGCAGCGTTTTGGGGCTTGTCCCCGTGTGTGTATTGCTACGGAAGTAGCGTGTGTGTGGTTGGGGTTCGTCCCCGTGTTGCTACAAAAATAGCGTGTAGTGAACCCTCACCCGGTTGGGTAAGGGGTGGACGTAGGGAGCCCGTCGTGGTCCCGAACCACCTAAAAATCTCGTGTTCCGTGTGAATGCCTGTGTGATTGACCATTTCTTCTATCTCCCTTCACAGGTCCGTTAAATAGATTTTTAATTCACTGCATCATTACACACTGCTACCTCCGCTATCTGTGTTAAGCGTGATTTCATTGTCTAGTTGCATTGGTAATTCGAGTGAGATCGGAAAGTTTGAGAGAATATCTTAATCTCACGATTGTTTAGGCCAATCAACGTTAGTTAATTTTATTTCCGTTGCTATTAGTTGGAGTTGTTTTTTAAAATCCGCCATCTCGACAAGGGAACAATTCAACCCCCCTTCTTGTCCGCCATCTCTCTGGGCCAACAGGCTACAACGCCTTTACAAGCCAGCCGCCCAGTCTCCAGTCCCAGTTTCGGCTACAACGCCTTTACAGGCCAGCCGCCTAGTCATCAGTTCTAGTTTCGGCTACAACGCCTTTACAGGCTAGCCGCCCAGTTCCAGTTCTAATTTCCAGTCCCAGCATTCCGGCTACAACGCCTTCGCAGGCCAGCCGTCCAATTCCAGTTCCAGTTTCCAGTCCCAACATTTTGGCTACAACGCCTTCACAGGCCAGCCGCCCAGTTCCAGTTCCAATCACCAGTCCCAGTCTCCGTCTACAACACTCAGCGGTCAGCTTGCCAGCACCAGCTCCAATCCAAGCTTCGATCCCAGTCTCCGGCTACAACACCTCAGCGGTCAGCCAGCCAGCTCCAGTCCCAGCTCCAGCCCCAGTCTCCGGCTACAACACCTCAATGGTCAGCTGGCCAGCTCCAGCTCCAGTCCTAGCTCTAGTCTCAGTCTCCGGCTACAACACCTCAACGGCCGGCTACAGCTCCAGTCCCAGTCCCAATCCCGGTCTTTGGATACGTCACCATGGCAGCGTGACAGCCAACCCCAACCTCAACTCCAACTCCCCAGACTAAATAATACCAGCAACATAGGCCAGCACACCCTCACGGGTCGGCCTCCAGCTCCCAGTCTCTAGCTACATAGGCCAGCACACCCTTATGGGTCGGCCTCCAGCCTCCAGTCCCGAGCTATATAGGCCAACACACCCTCTCGGGTCGGCCTCCAGCTTCTAGTCTCTAGTAACATAGGCCAGCACACCCTTACGGGTCGGCCTCCAGCCTCCAGCCTCTAGCCTCCAGCTACATCGGCTAACACACCCTCTCGGGTCGACCTCCAGCTTCCAGTCTCCAGCAACATAGGCCAGCACACCCTTACGGGTTGGCCTCCAGCCTCCAGCTACATAGGCCAACACACGCTCTCAGGTCGTCCCCCAGCTCCCAGACTCCAGCAACATAGGTCAACACACCCTCTCGGGTCGGCCTCCAGCTCCCAGACTCCAGCAACATAGTCCAACACACCCTCTCGGGTCGACCTCCAGCCTCCAGTCTCCAGCTACATAGGCCAACACACCCTCTCGGGTTGGCCCCAAGCTCCCAGACTCCAGCAACAAAGGCCAACACCCCCTCTCGGGTCGGCCTCTGGCTTCCAGACTCTAGCAACATAGGCCAGCACACCCTCACGGGTCATCCTTCGGCTTCTAGTGTCCAGTAATGCAGGCCAAAACACCCTCACGGGTAGGCCTCCAGTCCCCAGTAACATAGGCCGACATACCCCCACGGGCAGGCCTCCAGCCCTCACCCTCCAGCAATATGGGCCAACACACCCTTAAAGGTCAGCCTCCAGTCTCCCGTTTCTAGTTCCCAGTCACACCGGCCAATGCACTCTCACGAGTCGACCTCCAGCTTCCAGTCCCCAGTCTTCTAGGTCAACACCGCCTTATGGATTGTCCTCCAGCTTCTAGTCTCCAGCCATCTAGGTCAACATGCCTCATTCAGGTAGGCCTCCAGCACCCAGCCTTCGATATCCAGCTTCCAATACCCAATTTCCAATACCCGGCTTCTAGTATCCAGCCTCTAGTATCCAATGTCTAATACCCAGCTCTAAAATCCAACTTCTAGTATCCAATTTCCAGTGCCTAGTTCTAGTACCCAACCTCCAACATCCAGTTCAAGTACCCCAATTCCCAGTATCCAGCACCAATACTCCGCTTCCAGCCCCCAGTTCCAATTTCTGGTTCCAATGCCCAGTTCCCAGCATCTAATTTCCTATTTCACATTTCCCATTTCCAATTCCAGTTTCCCGCAATGGGGCTAGCACGCATCATAGGGGCAGGCCTCTAGTCCCAGCACCCCGTATCCAATTACCAGTCACCATATCCAACATCCAGTTCCCAGTCCCAGCCTTCCATCCCAGCACCCAGTAGCCATATTCTACTCTCCAGTCCCGATATCCAGTTCGCAATTTCCAGTTTCCAGTCCCAGTATCCAGTCTCCCATCTCAATATCCAGTTCCCGACCCTCAGTTCCAGTGTCCAGCAACATGCAAGAACACCTCGTGCAGGTGGGCCTTCGGTCCCAGCGTCTGGTACCCAGACCCTGGTCTCCTGTCCCAATACCCAATTTTTGGCCTCTAAATTTCCAGTCTCAAGTCTCGATGCCCAGTCTCCAGTCCTAGTATCTACTATCCAAATCCTAACCTCGAAATCTAGTATCTAGTTTCCAGCCTCCAGCTCCTCATTCCCAGCCCCAGTACCGAAACCCCAGTCCCAGTGACCAGCCTCCAAATCCCAGTTTTTAGTACCAACACCCAGCTTCTAGTCTCTGGTTCCCAATTTCCAGCCCCAGTACTTTGTCTCCCGTATCTGGGTCACAATCTCTAGTCCTAGCATTCAATCTTTGCCTTCCAGTCTCCAGCCTCTGACCTCCAATTTCCATCAATAGACCAGCATGCCTTAGCAAGGCGGGTCTCCAGTCTAAGTATCCAGGTTTTTAACCTCTAACTTCTAGCGGCCGACAACAGGCCAATACACCTCACTCAGGCAGACCTCTAGTATCCAGTTCCCAGTCTTTGGCAACAGGCCACTACACCTCATAGGCTAATCAACAACAACAACCACATGAACAAATCCAGACACCTTACAGACTAGCACACCTAGAAGGCTAGTCTACAACAGCTCCAGACCAATGCACCCTCGAGGGTCGGTCTATCACAAACTCCGATCATTACACCTCAATGGTCGGCCAGTGTCAATCCCTTCATCGGCACCTCAGTGATCAGTTGATCGTGGCTCCCAGTCAATATACCTCAGCAATCACCCGAGTGGACTTCCTAGTCGATACACCTCCGCTGTCAACCAGCATACCAATAGGTACCAACTACCACGCTATGATGATTTTACGTCTAACATCATTTGTGGTCATTTCACTCTTTAGGGGTCGGACGACCTCGACTTCGGCTATTTCACCCTGACGGTTAGCCGGTTGCATCAACATTTTGGCCACACCCCGTGAGGATTGGCCGAATACGATTCCAAGCTAACACCCCTCTCTAGGGGTAAATCCAGTAACTTGAGACCAAGACGCCTCACCGAGGCAGGTCTCTAGCAACTTCAGACCAAGACGCCTCACCAAGGCAGGTCTCCAGCAACTTCAGACCAAGACGCCTCGCTGAGGCAGGTCTCCAACAACCCTAAACCCTAAATCTCCAGCAACCTCAGACCAAGACGCCTCACCAACGTAGGTCTCCAGCAACCTCAGACCAAGACGCCTCATCAAGGTAGGTCTCCAGCAACTTCAGACCAAGACGCCTCACCGAGGTAGGTCTCAAGCAACCTCAGACCAAGACGCCTCGTCGAGGTAGGTCTCCAGCAACTTCAAACCAAGATGCCCCGCCGAGGTAGGTCTTCAGCAACTTCAGACCAAGACGCTTCACCGAGGCAGGTCTTCAACAACTTCAGACCAATACGCCTCGTCGAGGCAGGTCTCCAGCAACCTCAGGCCAAGTTACCTCACCGAGGCGGATCTCGAGCACCTCCAGACCAAAATTCCTCACCGAGGCGGGTCTACAGCAACCCTAGGCCGACATGCTTCCCTGAGGCAGGCCCTCAGCAACACCGGGTCAACGGCCCTTGCCAAGGCCGACCCCCAGCAACACCAGGCCAACATGTCTCGCCGAATCTTGCCTCCAGCAGCATCAGACCAACACACCTACGACATCGATTATCTTCGAAAACTTCGCCCCAGTCGTCGGATCACCCTACTCCTTGGGTGTGGTCCCCGTGGTTGCTCCGTAGCTGCCCACTTCTCAGTTAACGTCATCCATTCCCCTGTTACTCTAGCCTCTCCGGATTCCCTGACACCACCAGCCAACCAGCCGGCCCCTACCACTTCGGCCATGCAATGGCAGCCCTGGCAGGAGCTGGAATCTCTTAACTTTGAAGCCCTACTATGATCCTAGTTCCCCCTGTGACCCCTCACCCACCAGCTATAATCCCTGTCACATTCGGCCATGATAAAGTGGCCTCCAGCACCATAACTTGACGATTTGCGAGAGCCCTACAACACAACTCTAGCTACAATGCCTCAGAGGTGTGACCAGCCCATTCCATAGGACGGTCAGCACCAAGCTTGGCTAATGTGCCCCATGGGCGGTCAACAAACAATGCCAGCACCCCACAAAAAAGTCAACCACCATAGCAGTGGTAGGCTGCTAGCGACCGACCACAGGCTTCACCACAAAGCCCCAGTCAGAGCGGTGGTCATCTTGTCGCCAACCAGCAATCCCATGAGCTAAGGGATAGGTGGCCCTCCAATTCCCAAGACAAGGAAGTCTCGAACCCCCTTACGCAGCATCGTCGGCTACAGTCAGGATCAAAGGGGAACAGGCCAGGGAGTGAAAAATGCTCATATCACTCCTTGACTTAGACAAGGTGGAAAACCTGAGAAAACATAAATCTCAGTCTACAAGTCCACCTCTGGGGGCAAGGCATGGCCCCCGCCAGTGCAACCTCAGATAATGAAAAGGGAGCCACAAGTGTTCTCCCATTGCTCGCCAGCCACCCTACGAGGTGCGATGGGCTCAACAGTCCTGGCCTCCCCCGTCTCAGATTTCAAATGGGGTAGGGTCCTTTCCACCGAGCCGCCTCTCCTCATGAAATCCACAAAGCCCGCTACGCAAGGTAGGCCCCAGACATAGGAAACAAAGCCAGAAGCATTGTTACACTAGACTCCCCTAGCCTCTCTTCGCCATCAGCATTGGCGTGCAGCCCAGTCACACCATCAACCGCCGAAGCAACAACCTGTATGGAGAGTTCGGCGTCCAGACCAGATTACTCCAGCGACGTGGGCCCTGCACACCTCTGCCACAAGCCTAACACGCGAGACAAACAGGAATAGAATTCCCAAGTCGCGGATAGTGGGCTCCAACTTTGAGTGCCACGCGTGTATCCAGCCACTCAGATCCCTCTGAAATCCAGCTCTACAACCTCTCAGACTTAACAATCTTCTGTGAACGTACCACCATCGCATGAAAGATCGCAATGGGAGCGTCAACCCTCAGAACAAGTAACTCCCACCAAGCCAATAGAGCTGGGAGAAATCAAGCCTGAAAGGCGCACGGGCCGCACGCCATCGTCTTCGCCTCAGACGCACGCCCCGTGGCGGGCATTTGTTGGCACCGACATATTTTCATGAATTAATCAAGGATTAAGCATAGGGAAATACTCCCTAAATAGAGTAAAATGGCACATCGCCAAAGTTGCTCTACCAGTCGGGTTGAGCTCAGAAATTGAGACACTTCACCGGGTCAAGCGGTGCAACATAACAACCGGGGATCGGCCTTGAGCAAATGGCACTATGCCAGCCAGTTTCTCGACAACCAGGTCAGTTTCAGGATTCGGGACAACCCGCCGTACCTTACGGCACTCTGTGAAGATTCAGGGTTTACCACCGGACATGCTACATATGGTATCACACCACCGATGCTTCAACAACCGGGTTAACTCGAGACTCACAATAGCCTGCCGCTTCATACGACCCTTCACCAGGGAGCGAGGGTCACCCCGACCACCAGACAAATGGCATCGTCATGTCGACGCCCCAGTCACCAGGCCCAACCAAGGGTCCTAACCAGCTAGCCGTGACCTGTGGCAACATCGACAATTGATCGGGCCCACTCCCGATCACTCAGTTTGCGGGTTTACCCATGTTCAACACAGCTACCGAAGCCAACCCGGGGGCGCCCTGACTACATGCCACGCCATGTGGCACCCAGCAACGAGGCTGGGCTCTACCCTCGAGTTGCCTCCCTCCAGCCCTCTAAAGTCAAAGAAAGACCCATCTGGGCCAACCAAAAGCTTCAAGAGCTCACAGCACCCTTATACGGCCCACACACGCGTGCCGGGAATTTCCCCGAGCACCTGGTGGGCACATATACTCCAGCCACTCTACAGTAAGCCGGAGCCCAACTCAGGACTCCCAACGACCAATCGTGTCATGCACCACCATCGTGCGCCCTCGCACGCGGATCGCCCAACAGGGGCATTGATTTTTTTCGGTACTCTGACCTATGCTAGTCAAACCCACAGTCAAACCCTGAGTCAAACCCGCGGTAAACCCTAGTCAAACCCCCAATCAAACCCTTAGTCAAACCCGCCTAAACCCCCTGGGGGAGGGGTTTAAGCGGACCAGCCTCACCCCTAAGGCTGGTCCGCCTAAACCCCCATAAAATAAAAAAATATAATAAAACTTTTTTTAATAAAAAATCCCCTAGCCCCATACCCAGTCTGCCTAAACCCATGGTTTAGGTGGACCAGCCCAGCCCCTTGGGCTAGTCTACCTAAACCCATCCCCAAAAAAGGGGGTTTTTTAATGAAAAAAACCCCTCCATGAGGGGTTTAGGCGGACCAGACCAGCCCCTTGGGCTGGTCCGCCTAAACCCCCTTGGGGGAGGGGTTTAAGCGGACCAAACCAGCCCCTTGGGCTAGTCCACCTAAACCATCCCTCCCCCACTCCGTAAACAAAAAAAAAGGGTTTTTCTAAATGTTTACCCGGACCAAGTTTGGCCCCCAACTTGGTCCGCCTAAACCCCTTCCATGACCCTTCATCTTCTCTACTAAAAGGCCCCCTAGGGAGCTCAAGGGAGTGGGAATAATGGAAGGATATGTAATGCAACACCCTCTGACCTAACTGCCGCACCCTCGGACTCCCGAGGCCTTCGGCAATGGTCGGGGACGCGAGTAGCTAAGTGCGCACGTGGTTGGCTTGTTGATCATCTCGTACACGCCGAGGGTATGTCACACGTACTCCCCTCACGCGGCGTCTAGCCATCGCACACATGTCCACTTCCGTCGCACCTAAGGTGTTATGACAATGGCAAACACACCCATATTCCAAGTCCGCCCGCGTATGAGAACCCACGATGGCTATGCATACGCCATGATGCCGCACCTACCTCCAACACGGAACCACGTGCCTACTACTCGCTGCGAGCTGACCGCCGACCGCTCTGACTGATGACTCGAGTTAGCCAGACCCTGGAGGGGAGTAATATTCCCGGGGTCGGCCTCAACTCCCCAACATGATGACATTCACCTTCCGAGGCCCAGACCCGACCGCTCACCTTGAGCTGCGTCCAACATCCGACAGGCGCCAGCCCACGACCGCCCCTGCCACCTAGGCAGTCGGGCTTGTCCCGATCTCCTCATGGAGAGCCTCTGTAAAACACGTGGATATCCGCCTTATCCAGCATTGACCCGGGGACCGACCCGCGCGTTAGAATTGTCCCGCGACTTGCGCTAGTTGTAATTTGGCCTCCTTGGACCTTGGTAAAGCCCACGTGGCTCTCATACAGCATGAAACCAGTTGAACACATGCACCTGTACTCATGTCTCTGCCACTTCCCGACTACCCAGCTACTTCAGTCACAACAGTGCCTACGGCACCCGACTGCAGTCACACCGGGCCCCAAGCATGACCATCGAGGTCTCCCAACGCCCACCTCCTTCAGTCACAATGATGCCCTCGGCACCCGACTACCAGTCACACTGGGCCCCGAGCACGACCATCAAGGTCTCTTGGTGCCCACCTACTCCAGTCACATCAGGGCCCGCGGCACCCGATCACTCAACAATTCCAGTCACAACGGTGCCCCGTGCACCCAACTTCCAACGACTCCAGTCACATCGAGGCCCACGGCATCCGACCATTCAACAACCTCAGTCACAACGGTGCCCTCGGCACCCGGTTGCCAGCTACTCCAGTCTCATCGGGGCCCACGGCACCCGACCATTCAACAACCTTAGTCACAACGGTGCCCCCGGCACCTGACTGCCAGCTACTCCAGTCACATCGGGGCTCGCGGCACCTGACCATTCAACAATCTCAGTCACAACGGTGCCCCTGGCACCCGACTGCCAGTCACACCAGGCCCCGAGCATGACCATCGAGGTCTCCCGGCGCCCGCCTCCTTCAGTCACAATGGTGCCCGTGGCACCCGATCACTCAACAACTTCTGTCACAACAGTGCCCCCGGCACCCGACTGCCATCTACTCAAGTCACATCGGGACTCGTGGCACCAGACCAATCAACTTCCCCAGCACAACGGTGCCTACGGCACCCCTACTGCACCGACCTCGACACGGTCTCATTTCGAGAATACATTGTGACGCCCCTCGGGCGCTATCCTACCAAGTCATAGGTCCTTTGACGAACACTATGTACAGATACAGAACTACCCACATAATAACGCAATGACCAGAGTACCGTCACGAATGATGGAATTATCACGTGGCTTGCAAGCACTTGTAATCAGGCTCTCATACTCCCATATAAATGCCTTTTATGGCATATAAGTCATGTAATCCAGTCAGGGAGCGGATCCCCCTCCTCGTCGGAACTAGTCTCTCTGCCCCCAGTTATCTCTATTGTGTTGCTGTTGCCCTATCGCTGTTGCACGGACTAAGCCCTCCCGATGTCGCGGCTCCTAGGGTCCCTGACTCTCTCTTCGGCAGTAGAAACAAAGGTGTTCGGATTCAATCCGATGTAAAATAAACACCGGTCGCTTGCGGCCAATGGGGAAAGACGTCAAGTACACGACCCCCCATAATCGCCTACGTACTTATACCAGTGAAACCTCCTCCTCTCCACATGACACACGACAATCTGTGCTCGTGTGCCGTGCCCTAGTGGCACATCCTCAGTCAAACACTTGGTTCCACCGATAATCGTCAAGAAATTGATTTGCACGCCCGCATTCCACCCATCCATCCCCGTCCCAGTCTCCCAGAACGATTAACCCTATGCCATCCCTTCCAGCACGTCCATATCATTCTCTCTGCCTTCTACTCAATACCCCCGGAATCCCCGCGTGCCCAGTCAACCTATCTCGGCCTTTCGTAAAAGGCGAGTGTGCGCCCCCCGCCGCGAGGACAAAACAACAAGTGACTCCCCGCGACCGTAAAACAGTCTGCTACCCACAGACCTACATCTATCCCTCACTCAAACCTGAGTGAGACTTCCCTTCATAAAGCAAGACGCAGACTCAGTCTGCAAACATCCGCTGCCAAACAGCTTGAAACCAAGAGAGACAAATCCCTCTGACCTGATCTTGCTACCCACAAGATCAAACCCCATTGCTACCCGCATTGACCGGAGAACAGATCTCCCTTCTTCTGCAAATGCAGAAGAGATGTGAATAGCAACCCACTGATCACCAAAACCCTGAGGATTAGATCCTCTATTCCTCTGAAGCCACAGAGGGATGCCCGGAGATTAGATCTCCCTTCTTCTGAAACACTCAGAAGGAACCCCTATCTCTAAACAAAGAATCGGAAGAACAATGTGAAAACTAAAATGAACAACAAACATAAAAACAAATAGAAAGCAAAAACATATAGCTCCACAGGAGCGCGATAGTTCTGGATTTGATCCAAGAACTGATGAACATAAAGATCCTCAGTAAGACCGGCTGCACTCAATTGATTAGATCTCGAGCTCTCTCTTCTCCTTTCTTTTCTCTTGTTCTTCTTTCTCAGCTCTTCTCTCTTTTTCTCTTTACTTTTTCTCTACTCACTCACTGGCTCGTCTTCTTCTTCTCTGGTGGTCTCTCTTTCTTCTTCGACAGCCACACTTCTTTTTACTACTATAGCAGGGGAAACGGCTCTAGCAGCACCAGCCTTTTTTCTTTCGAAGGATGAGGCCTCTTTATATAGAACAGAGCCTCCAGAGCGAAATGGATGAGGCAAATAACCTAGTGATATCTCATTGGTCCACCTAGCAATCAGAATATTCTTCCTTTGGAAATCACTAAAAAAGAGTGCCACCTTTTCTTGGATCGCGTGCCATTATATCACTGAATCAACCTTTCTAATCGGGTTCGAATTCAAGTTAAGAGTCTGGAGTTTGGATCTTCAAACTTGTTAATGTATAACCATCTGCATCAACTTGATCTTGTATGGTTGACGTGTAGTGTTGACCTTATCACCAAAACTTTGACCTTACTAACAAAAAAAATGCTGCTGCATCGACCTTAGTAATAAAACCAATGCTGCTGCATCGACCTTACTAAGAGTAAAGGCTCCAGATGCATCAACCTGATAAGATGAAAACTTTAGCTGCATCGACCTGATCAAGGTGAATTTGATTGCACACATCGACCTGTCTTTAACAATTACTGCTGACTCCTGGTTCGACTTTGTTGATTTTAATATGCATCAACCTATTTTTAGAATGCTCCGACCTTTGTTGATCTGTAACATCCAGTTGCCGACTACTGCATCGACCTATCTCTTGAGTGCTCAGACCTTGTTAGTTGGAGCTTTGTTCTTCTTCCTGGACCTGCCTCTTAAGTGCACCGACCTTATCACGGATGTAGCACTTGAGTGTCTTGATGCATCGACCTGTTGGCTTTGAAGTGTTGATGTGCTTCGACCTGAGTGATATTAGCCAACACTGCTGTACCGACCTTCTCAAAGATATAACACTTGAATATCTTGATGCTTCGAGGCATGGCAAATGATCATGAATGTGTTGATGTGTCGAGGCATATGAATGTTGCTTTGACTTGTTGGCCTTCTTTAACCATTACTGCATCAACCTGAGTACACTTGTCTAACGAGACTCTTTGATGCATCGACCTTACTTTCATGAACTGTTTCTTATGCATCAACCTGATTAGCATAAAAGCTCCGCTGCATCGACCTGACTGCTTTAACCATGGCCACTGCATCGACCTGATTGCTCTTCTTCCAGCGAGAGTCGACTTCCAGAGTCGACACTTTTTGAAACCAGTTCTGTCTGCAGAACTAAAACATGTTCTTTTCAGCATTCTACTAACAACATTCAACCATTGACTTTTACACATAAAGAACTCAAGGTGGAATCAATTTCATTAAGTTTCATAGCATCAAAGATAGTGCAATCATCAAGACATGGATGCAATCATCAACAGCATTCCATTTTTAAAAGAACAATGCAACATCTATACATAAGTCTTCATCAGAACTACATTCACACTCAGACTCATGATGATTCATAGTGTTTGACATCATCAAAACCACAGAGACACAACAAAGGGGTGTCTTGGGAAAGTTGAGGGGTGCCTAGGGGGGTGAAGGGTTGGCTTGGGGAGTGGAAGAGGTGTGTTGGGGAATGGAGAGGTGTCTAGGGGGCTGTGGGTGTTAATGGGGGAAATGAATGGGTGTTGGTAGATTTGAGGGGTCACGGTGATGTGGCGGATGAGGTGGCAGGCTGAGCTGAGGTGGAAGGTGATGTGGAGGGGTGGAGAGATAGGGGGGCGCAGGTTTAAGGAGTGGAGGGAGAGAGAGGGGGCGATGGGGGTTAGGGGAGCCTCTCACTCCCAAGGTTCTCTCACCCTACCTTGGCCTCTCACCAAGGGAAACACACTCAAACAGGGAATTCAAATGCTCAATTTCTCATCCATTCATTCATTAGTTCTCTCATGAGCCCAAGGGGTCCTATTTATAGGATCCCAACATTTTACATGACCACAATGCCCTTGGCTTTACATGAAATGCCCCTTGCTGTCCAAGGGTCTAATGACTCCATACATAGATAAAATGAGTATAAACTTAGAGATAAGACTCAAATAAATTGAAAAATACATAGATATGACTCAAACAAAAGTGAAAAAATACATAGTATGAGTCAAACAAGGCGACGGCGGAGCCTACGCGTCTCCGGGATGAAGCGGCGATCCGAGCTAGGGGGAACTGTAGGTGATGTCTATAGACACCTAATTTCGGACATCCTGCGGATCCCCAATGGGCCCTCGTGCGAATGACGCTTGATTGGTGTACTCATTTTCCCAGTTTTTAAGTTTTTAAGCCCATCCCATAGCCTTCTGGCAATTGGGCCTTGTCCATTGAGGGGCCCAAGCACCATAGGTCTGGGCGGTCAAAGCTCTGGCCGCCCCCAGTCCTGGGCGACCAGGGCGATGGTCGCCCTCCCCAGGTGGGTGGCCAGAGTGCTGGCTGCCCTCCTCTTGAAGGTGGCCAACGACTTGGCCACCTTCCCCCTGTTTACCTGGTCAAAGAACGTGGCCCAGCTCATGGCCACATCCTCTCCCCCGTTCTACACGATTTCGACCCACGTTTTGTAACTTCCGACTTGTCGAACCAAAAACTCTACCACCTCCAACATTACGAACAGGAAGAAAAAAAGAGAAGGGAGGAAGGGACATTCGGAGGGACATTCAGAGAGGAAGAGTTTTTTAGAAGTTGGGGCACGGAGGAGAACGGAGGGGAACTCACGGAACTTCATCCCGGAGGCTACTCCCTCTTCCTTCGACTTGGTATGAGCTTCTCTACTTCCTACTCTATGCTTCCTACTTGCATTATGACTTCCAGGTAAGTGTAGCATTGCATGTAGTGTTCTCCTAGATCCCAAGATAAGAGGTTTCTTTCTAAAAACAAAGGGGAGGTGGATGGTCGAAAGTCTCGGCCATCCTTCCTTCCCACCACCCCCAGGTACTTTGCCACCATTGTTCTCGCATTCTTCCATTTTGCTAGATCATATACTACACTGTTAGTTTCACTAATGGCTTTCTTTTCTACATTTGTTTGAGCTACGTTGCAGGACTTCAGCACAAGGGACGAGCAGGGCTCCTTGCCCTTGGCTAGCCGAGGACGAGGAAGAGGAAACCCACGTCTCTTCATCTTGAATATCTCACCGCGATCAACACCCTGCGAGGTTCAGGTAAAACGACCTCTGGCGATCACGTTCTGACCCTTTTTGTTCCTCTATAGGTACCATCGCACGGAGACACCTCATCTATAATCAATCCTAACATACATACGCGGCATTCCCCAGCCATCTCCGGGCGCCTACAAGCGAAGTGGCGATCACGGTGGGACCCTCTAGTGCCTATTGTAAGTCTCTCATGCTTGAAGTCGAAGATTAGTGCACTCATGTTTGTAAATTAGCTCTATTTCCGTAGCTCTATTTTTTTAGTTTTCTGAAACTTGAACATAAGGAGGCCAGACTTCTGGCCGCCCAGGTCCCTGGGCGACCAACCCAGTGGCCGCCTAGGCCAGCATCTGGGCGACCAATACTCTGGCCTCCTGGGCTCCAGGCGTCCATCACCTTGGCCGCCCTCATCCTTGCTAGGAGGCCATCACCCTGGCTGCCCTCTCCGCTGGGCGACAATCTATCTGGCCGCCCAGCTCTGTAGGCGACCAACACTTTGGCCGCCCTCTGCTTTGTCCATGTTCCGTCCTCGTAGTAGTGTTAAATTTGTTGCAGGTCTATTCTTTCTTCATTAACTCTGCTTGTTTGTGCATTGCATGATTAATTTCTGCATGTTAATCTACGGGTTTGGGTTTAGGAAGAGCCGGCACCACCCTTTTAGGAAACCTTCTCGGCGGTATTGGACCCTTCACCTGGGGATTCCCATTGGGGTGTAATCGGTTCAGTCCATTCGCGAACGTCCGTGAGTCCTCGTGAACCGTGGATTCCCACACGGTCGCTAGGCAGGTTGTACCATGGAAGTCCTATTAGTCACCTTGGGTTGAGTGAAGTTTCTGCTAGGCTCTCGGAGTTCATTTCCTAACACCTTAGTTCCCCTTCTCTTCTCCTAGTGAATCAAAAGAAAAAAGAAAAAAAAGGAAAAAGTGAAAATTAAAAAGAAAAATCTTTGGATGTTGTTTGTGCTTACACTTGGTTGTGTTTGGAAACATTAACCTTCCCCCCTTTTCATTTTCTTCATTCTAAACCAACTAATAATTGGTTTAGGATGGAGAGAGCTTATTCAAATTCGGGTTATGAGGAAGAATTTCCGCCCCAATTCGATTCCAGAATTAGGGGCAATCCTCTATTTCAAATAGAGGATAATGGCATGTTTTTGGCCACACCAAATGAGGCCGCCCACGCCGATTCAGCTTCTTCTTCCCCGAGCGACCATGGCCGTGGTAGCCCACGGGCTCCTACATTATCTCTGCACGACGATCAAGAGCTGATTAGCGTGCTATCCTGTTACTCCCCCGTGGATTTAGCCACGATGGCCTCTCGTGGGAAGGCTCCGGCCGTCCCACACATGTCTCCACATGTTACACCTTCCCGTGCTCAAGTTCCATTCCAAGGGTCCATGTGCCGACCCATTCACGAAACTTCGATCCAGTTGAGTTATCCAACACCTCCACAAAGGGTTCCTTCACCCCCAACTCCACCAACCATGGGTGTCCCTTTGAAAGGAATGTACCCCTCACTCCGGCAGGAGATCCAAAGCTACATTCGGCAAGCAGTGGCCGAAAGTATGCCAAATTCACGTCCCCACTCGCTAGCCCAATATTGCGTGCTTCCTAATGCCCATTTCCCACCCGGATTTAAAGCTCCAAAGTATAGGAGGTATGATGGCACCACCGACCCCCATCATCATCTTTCGGGTTTCCTTATGGACTCCCACCAATGGCTACACGATAGGGTCTTTTTTAGTCCATCTGTTTCAAAAATCCCTCGAGGGCGAGGCCCTACGTTGGTTTGCTTCCTTGCCAGCTATCAATCTCATCAATTTTGATATAGTCTCTGAGCGATTCCTCACTCACTTCGGTCACATGTCATCCATTTCCCCCACATTATTTGACCTCGTCACGGAGAAAATGAAGCCCGACGAGGACTTCATTAATTTTGCAAACCGCTGGAGGATTATGGCTGCTAGGACGGAGGTTCCTATCCCCGAATCCCAGGCTGTCACCATGTTGGTGAACAACGCCACTCCACAGCTTAGGGCCATCCTAATGCTTAGTGAACTCCACACTTTTTACCAACTCTACAACCGAGCTTGGATAGTTCAAGCTCAGGTAAGGGACTCTACCTTGCCTCCTTTCTTTGAGCCGCGCACCAAAGGTAGAAAGGCCCCAGCTGTCCCTACCACCGAGGGTGTCACCATAAATGAACAAGTCAATGTAGTTGGCCAGTCCTTCAGGACCAACAATCGCCAGGCCCCCCATCCCACTCAGGCTACTGCTAGCCAGGGGCAAGGTAATCCCAAGCCTTATTCCAATGTG
The DNA here is from genome assembly GCA_022559845.1 of Amorphophallus konjac. Classification (NCBI taxonomy): domain Eukaryota; kingdom Viridiplantae; phylum Streptophyta; class Magnoliopsida; order Alismatales; family Araceae; genus Amorphophallus; species Amorphophallus konjac. The sequence goes on along the minus strand of CM040121.1, from coordinate 278,272,550 downwards.
CCCCTCGGCCAAAAAGGGCTACTTATCCTCCGTTGCTTGAAACTCTAGGTGACATCTTCTTTGCCCGTATGTCCTCTGATTCCATTCAGCTTCCCCCTCAGCGGGAACGAGTCCCTCCCAACGCCGACACCTCCCGATATTGCCCATATCACTAAACTCCCGGCCATGATATATTCAACTGCTTCCAATTCTGGGATTGGGTATATGATATAAATGATGAGAGAAGAATCAATTGGGCAGATGTGAAGCTAGCTATTGCTAACCTCAAAAAGCCAAATAGAGACCTCGGCATTGTGCATAACCCCTTGCCAGCTCATCAACCAGCTAAAGATCCATCTACTTCAAAGCAGCATGAGCGGGTAAACACGGTGATTGGAATGGAACCACGAGTTCTCAGAAGGACTCAGATGTGGGGCGTAGAAGGATTCCCAGGTTGGTACGGGAAGATAGAAGTAAAAGCTCATGAACCCTGGGCGAACATCAACATGTTCTCTCAGTCCCGAAACTTGATCTCACCACCTAGCCAATCTCCAAATGCTACCCAAAGCCCACTCACCTTGATCAACCCTCCTCAAATGCCACATCAAGAGCCCTATGATTTTCCAAAAGCTCAGTCTGTGCAGGAGCGCCCCTTGGTCCTCTTAAAGCCACCTCAACCAAAACCAGTCCCTCATCCTTCTCCTGTAGAGTCTGGGGACAAGTCAGCCTCTCTTTCATATATCTTTGGCTCTCCAGCTCCCCTACAACTCATTCGCCAAAACCATTGGAACAGGATGACCCGAAGGAAGCTTTAGTCAATGTCACTCTCCGAAATCGCATCATTCCCCCATCCCAAAGGTAATCTCAGTCGGAGGAAGGGGTTAATCCTCAAAGCCCTCCCGTGGAGTATGACACTCTCCTACATCTAGACAGAGCCCCTGCTAAGGTTTCCATCCTAGAGCTCCTTAGGAAATCTCCGTCACACCAAGCCACTCTACTCCAATTCCTTCAAAAAATCATGGTCAATGAAGACCTCCCAGCAAGTGGCGTGACCGAGGCGATCTTGGCCCTTACAAGAGGACCATCCATCTCATTTTCTGATAACGACCTTGCTTTGCCAGAAAGCAGGTCATTCCCATTGTGCCTCACCGTCACTCTCAACGGAGTTAAAGTTGACTTCGCCCTCATAGACACGGGAGCGTTCATCAATGTGTGTCCCATGAAGACCATCAAGAAGATTGGCCTCCAGGAAGAAAACCTAGAAGAAGTATGCACCACCGTCTCAGCTTACGACAATTCCAAAAGGTGCGCAAAAGGGAAGGTGACCCTCCAACTTGGTTTAGGATCGATGGTTATGACATCAGACTTCTTTGTCCTCGATGTTGACCCTGCATATATGGCCATCTTAGGACGGCCTTGGATTGAGCAAACCCTTGGGATTCCATCAACAGCCCACAAATGCTTTAAATTTCCTTACAATGGTAGGGTAATCAAGATCAGGAGTATCCTGCTAGTGGAAACTCTTAATGCCATCACTTCCGAATAGATTCCCTTCATGACTATTCCTATGGGCAAGATATATGTTCTCTTCATAGAGGGCGCGGTGGGGCCTTCCGCTTTAGGTCCACCCGATTCCCCTTTCCTTCCTCGGCCAATCACACATCACAACATCCCTCCTGGTAAAGGATGGGAGATAATGGCCAGGATGGGCTTCACCATGGGTAGAGGTCTAGGTCAACTTGAACAAGGGCCCGTGCATAGAAGAAAACTCCGGGTTGCTAAAGGTCACACAAGTTTGGGTTACTCTCCAGAAGAGCCGTCTAAGGCTACTGAGGATAGAAATTTGGTGTACGGTCGCTTTATCATAGGACCGATTCAGCCTGGAACTCGGCAAGAGCCGAGTCAAAAATTTGAAGTTGTCCAAAGAAAAGAAATTCCACCCGATTCATCACTCGAGGAAGACTTCGGTCTCCTCTCTGGTGCGGACACCCGAGCAGTTGATCGGCACAATACGCCGAGCCACCGGTACCGCACACGGAGCATGACACGAGCCACCTCAGCGTCCATCTGGCTCGGAGACAGCCTGGAGACTCCGCCTTGAGCCTCCCCACTTATTATATTTAGTTAGACTTTATGTGTGTTTAATTTGTGTTTATTTCGTTGCATTCAGTTTGACATTTTGATTGTAATAGGGGCTTATGTGCAATTCGGACCCCGTGGGCCCCACGGGCCCCCCAAGCCCCACCCCATTGGGCCACCTCAGCCTAGGGTCCCACGTGGGGTCAGTCAACATGCCACATGGGAGCATCTAGAAGTTTGAATGGGAATTGGACACATGGGGGACAATGGACTAGAAAAGTCCACATGGGAGGCCACCTACCCCCACCAACTAGTCCACCCTCTCTCCTTGGTCCAAGGGCCGCCCCCCCCCTTTGTTTTTTTTATATTATTTTGTGTGTGTGTGTCACACTCCATCCCAACCCTCCATTCCCATCCCCAAGATCCAATGGTTGTGGATGGATGTGAGATGTAACCTATTTAAGCTTGTATTTTCCATTTTAGTAGAATTAATGCATTCATTTGGAAGAAAAAAATCTTGGAGCTCCAGCTTGGTGCGCCCCTCCCTCTCCCCTTGCAGCTGTGAAGGTTGCTTCTTGGTGGTGAGACTCCACCCTATCAGTTCCGGTCGCCGCCGCCGCCGCCACGAGCCGCCACCGCCATCAACGAAGTTCTGCCTGTGCAGTACCACAGCAGCTTCCACGAAATTCATCCATCAACCAAGAGCTCAGATTGACCTGGGAATTTTACTGGATGTTCCAGAGGTGACAAGAAATATCCACAAATTTTGGTTTGTCATTCAAATCCCGTTTCATAATTTTAGATTTTCGTCCACTCTTCCACTTTGGTTCTGCCAAAGTTCTATCCAGGTTCCCATCCGCCCTGAGTTTCAAGTCTTAGGTCCACTTTTTGATTTATGTTGGTTCGCCCAATTTTATTTGGGATTCCACCCATCCACCCCTTCATCCAAAATTTTTCTAAAGTTTTGGTTCGTCCATTTCATATTTTCTAAAAATCGTTCTCAGTCCAAGCTACAGTTTTGTCCCCCTGTTCCCAGATCCGACCGCCAGTCACCCCAAAAATCATAGTAAATCACTATCATCTCCAAATCAAATTCCAAAAATATTTCCAGTTCCTTGGTTTGATCCCCTACAACTTTGAAGAAGAGCTCAAGAGCTGAATCGGAGGTTTACTAGGCGGTCAACGGTGGTTCTCAGACAAGTATCTTGCAAATCTGAGGTTTCGGTTACTGTACAATAGGGACTTGTAAATTCATTAAAGTTCTGATCCGACCAGATCCAGCAGATCTCTATGGGTCTAGATTGAAGCATTTGAAGAGAGCTTTCCAACGATAGCTTATGCGTCCCGATCCGACGTCGGGATTGATCGCAGCGGCCGTTTTCGCCGGAGCGCGCGCCTGAAAACAACAACTAAAAATCCGTGAGCAACAACTTCAAAGCTTGGGAATCGGGACCGATCGACCCCCGATCGGTGTTCCCGGCCGACCGCCATCCGTGGAGGCGCGCCACTAGGGGTCCCCATCATAGTGGGTCCCACCCCCGCAGATTCGGAGGACAGCGCCGTCCGGGGGCCTCGCGGGCCTGTAGAAGCCGCCGTTCGGAAAGCACGAAAACGAGGAGTTCGGCACCGCCGGGCGACATCAGGATGCTGCCCGTCAACCCAATTAGCGTGATTCCAGGGCCCCGCATGTGACCTATTACCTACCTGCGTGGAGTGGGTCAAATTATTGTATTTCTGAAAAATTGTGTTAACCGGGAGTCCGTGATTGGCCGGGGTTGTCTTCGCCACGCCGGGTGTGTGGAGGTAAACTCTTAACTCCTCGGTGTTACATTGCTTAGCTAGTATACGGTCTTAGGCCGCTGCCGAGAGCGTAGGTACTAGCCCGTGTGTCCATGTCACCGCTGTGAGAGTGAGTGTGACCCGTCCCGTGACTCGATCCAAGTCCGGAAGTTGAGACAGACTACCCTTGACCTCCGCCGGTTCCTTAACCGCGCACGGTCCGCGCTTTCCCTCGCTTGGGACGACGAGTGAGCTTCCACTTCTGTTAGTGACGTTTTGCCACTAGGAGCTCGTAGTGTCGGGCTTAGTGTCTCCCTGGTGTGTGCTGCTGGTCGCGTCTTCATCTAGAGTCCGAGGGTGGCACCTAATAGTGTCGTCTCCCGTGTCTGTCCCGCATCAGTTTGGTATCAGAGCAGTCGAGTCTAGGGTAGTCATTGCATATGTCTTACATGCATCATGGTATAAGTCGAGTCTAGGATCATCATTTCAAAACAACAAAAAAAGAGTGTTTCAAATCGCATTTCACCCAATAGCCCGGTATATTAAAAGGCGTTGCCCGAACATTAGGTTATGCCTATCGGGAAGGTAGCGTACTTGCACGAGTGATCTTCGGGTCGCTTATCTCCGCCACGTACTGGATATTGGTTAGGTCTAAGTGCATCATCTAGTGTGTGTTTGCATTAGTCGGTTTGTCTTGTCCCTTTGTGTCGGCATGTCCATCGTATAGTCTCCAATTTCCCATGGATTCCTCATCACCCGGGCAATATGGCCGTTGGTCCACCCATGGGCTTGGCAACCATCCCCTCCACTTCCGTAGGCCCGAAGCCTCGGACTTTTATGGCTCCAATGACCCAGGTGACTAACTCAAGTGGGAAGCCGCCATGGACACATACTTTGATTGTTATACTATGTCCGATGCCATGCAAGTTAGTTTTGCCCGAGAGAGGCTTGTCCACAAAGTCGCCTGGAAATGGGAGAGCATTGAGCGCATGAGAGAGGTTAGGAGGCAAAGGCCCATCGAGTCGTGGCATGAGATGAAGGACGAACTTAGGAAGGTCTACCTACCCGGCCCGGTCACCTCCAACCGACCCCACCCAATCACATCCACCCAAGTGGGCCATAATCGGAGGCAACGCGCCGCGCATGTAGAAGAGCCTAGGTCCACGACTAGGCCGACTTCATATGGGGGAGTCCATTACATCGCTCCTACTCCAAACCCCACCATTGCCGAACTCTTCCAAATCATTTTGGATAAGGTGGATAGGAAGTGTGATTATATTGAGTCCCTGCTTCCCCCTTGCCTACCTCCTAGCCGAGATAGAACCAAGCATGACCCTAAGGAGGTAGCAACCGGTAGTCCCAATCCAGTGTCATCTAGAGTGCCATCCCGAGGTCCTCTCCCCATCTTGGTGGATCCTCTTCCCCCACCCACGAGAGCCCCATTGCCTACACCCCCTGTCCGTCAGGAGGATAAGGGTAGGGACCCACTTATCAAGGAGCGTAGAGGATCACTACAACAGTGTTATCGCTGCCAGGGGTTTGGCCACTTTGCCAGACAGTGTCCCACTCGGACATCTCTAGCCCTAGGGGATAAAGGGGTTGGAGAAACCTCACCTTCCGATCTTATTTCGGAGCCCTCTCATTTGGAGCCGCCAAAGCCCGAGCCACCCGTGTTTCTAACGGGTACACTTTTCATAGCCGAACCACTTCTTAGATGGCTCAAGAACGGCTTTGCCCCATCTCTCCTCCCATCCATGGACCCTACCCTACCATTAGTGCCGGTCAACTCATTCCATACCACCTTCCGGTCTAGTCACCATGTGGATACATTAGATGATCTTCTTAAAGGATTAGACCGACAGTTGACATTTACGCACTTGTTGGCCCCACGCTTCGACCGACCTATAGGTCGTAGCTTCACACATCCATCCCTAGGGTCCATCACCTCCGTGTACACTGTGGGTCATGTTACCACGGAGGTTCTTCTACTCCCCCCTTTGCCGGCCGAGTCCAACTTCATTCCCCTTTGCCCAATGGAGGAATCTTACTTTCTACCTATGACTGTCATCCCATCTCTCGCAATGAATGAAGATGATCATTTACACCTCCAAGATTTCCAAATGTGGGACAGTGATTTGTGGAAGCATAGTCCGAGGGGTCATACCTTCTTTGATCCCTTCGACCCATTCTCTTATGAACTCCGTGACCCACCATATTTACACCACCTTTTCGAGAGAGTCCACCATCATACCCCCACCGTCTCATCTCCCTTCACGGATGAAGGTGACCATCAACACCTTCTAGAATTCCACACATGGGACCTAGAAATGAGGGAATCCATATCGAGGGGTCACACATTCTTTGATCCCTTCGATCCCTTTACAACCTCCATTCCACCTCTTTAAGGAAGTCCACTATCACACCCCTCCTACTCGGGCCTGGCAACCTTTACATGGCAATAGGTCCGAACCGTCATTTGGGGGTAATGAGGACTTTGGTTTCCCCGGGTCACCTCAACCACCCAAACCTCCCGGACTTCCCACATCCAAACCCCATGTCCATGGTTGGTGCATCGTAGGATGTCTAGGAGTCCACCATGACATTAACCTCCGGTTATGTCAAATGCATGCATGGCACACATTCGGATGTCCTGGACCGCCTTGCATATGATTGGGTTTTACTAACTGTAGGGTTGTTTAGGGTCGTGTGCGCATCCATGTGTTTCTTTTCTTTTGGTAAGCATGTTAGGTCGTGTGTGCATCATGTGTTTCTTTTCTTTTGCTAAACATGTTAGGAGTCTGCATGACGATGTCCGTCGTCACAGTTGAGGCCAGCAATGCATGGTACAAGGAGTTAGCCGATGTCCATCGACACCACCGAGAGTTCCAAGAGGGTGAATATGTCATGATCAGGGTAAGACCTGAACGGTTTCCCTCTGGAACCGTTAAGAAGTTGCAAGCTCGCGGAGCCGGTCCCTTTAGAGTGTTGAAACACGTTGGATCCAATGCGTATGTTGTGGACCTGCCCGAGGAATACGGTATAAGCTCTACCTTCAATGTATCGGATCTTGTTGCATATAGGGACCCATCGGTGATCCCTAGTGAGCCTTTTGAGCCATCTCCTCCCCTTGAGAGTGATCCCACACCTGAGTGTCCACTTCCACCTCTAGCCCCTTTTTCACGGCAGCGTGAGCATATAGATCGTATACTGGACGAGCAAGTGACAGTTACCAGGAGTGGATCTTACCCGCGCTACCTAGTGCGATGGAGAGGACGGCCCACTACTGAGGACACATGGATCACACATGGTGAGTTGCAGCGGATTGATCCAGACCTTTTGGAGCGATACAGGAGCGATGCAGACCCTTACTCGACAGGGTCGAGTTTCTCCCACCCGGGGAGAATTGGTGCGGACACCCGAGCAGTTGATCGGCACGATACGCCGAGCCACCGGTACCGCACACGGAGCATGACACGAGCCACCTCAGCGTCCATCTGGCTCGGAGACAGCCTGGAGACTCCGCCTTGAGCCTCCCCACTTATTATATTTAGTTAGACTTTATGTGTGTTTAATTTGTGTTTATTTCGTTGCATTCAGTTTGACATTTTGATTGTAATAGGGGCTTATGTGCAATTCGGACCCCGTGGGCCCCACGGGCCCCCAGGCCCCACCCCATTGGGCCACCTCAGCCTAGGGTCCCACGTGGGGTCAGTCAACATGCCACATGGGAGCATCTAGAAGTTTGAATGGGAATTGGACACATGGGGGACAATGGACTAGAAAAGTCCACATGGGAGGCCACCTACCCCCACCAACTAGTCCACCCTCTCTCCTTGGTCCAAGGGCCGCCCCCCCTTTGTTTTTTTTATATTATTTTGTGTGTGTGTGTCACACTCCATCCCAACCCTCCATTCCCATCCCGTAGATCCAATGGTTGTGGATGGATGTGAGATGTAACCTATTTAAGCTTGTATTTTCCATTTTAGTAGAATTAATGCATTCATTTGGAAGAAAAAAACCTTGGAGCTCCAGCTTGGTGCGCCCCTCCCTCTCCCCTTGCAGCTGTGAAGGTTGCTTCTTGGTGGTGAGACTCCACCCTATCAGTTCCGGTCGCCGCCGCCGCCGCCACGAGCCGCCACCGCACCGCCACCGCCATCAACGAAGTTCTGCCTGCGCAGTACCACAGCAGCTTCCACGAAATTCATCCATCAACCACGAGCTCAGATCGACCTGGGAATTTTACTGGATGTTCCAGAGGTGTCAAGAACTATCCACAAATTTTGGTTTGTCATTCAAATCCCGTTTCATAATTTTAGATTTTCGTCCACTCTTCCACTTCGGTTCTGCCAAAGTTCTGTCCAGGTTCCCATCCGCCCTGAGTTTCAAGTCTTAGGTACACTTTTTGATTTATGTTGGTTTGCCTAATTTTATTTGGGATTCCACCCATCCACCCCTTCATCCAAAATTTTTCTAAATTTTTGGTTTGTCCATTTCATATTTTCTAAAAATCGTTCTCAGTCCCAGCTATAGTTTTGTCCCCCTGTTCCCAGATCCGACCGCCAGTCACCCCAAAAATCATAGTAACTCACCATCACCTCCAAATCAAATTCCCAAAATAGTCTCCGTTCCGTGCTTTGATCCCCTACAACTTTGAAGAAGAGCTCAAGAGCTGAATCGGAGGTTTACTAGGCGGTCAACGGTGGTTCCCAGACAAGTACCCTGCAAATCTGAGGTTTCGGTTACTGTACAATAGGGACTTGTAAATTCATTAAAGTTCTGATACGACCGGATCCAACAGATCTCTCTGGGTCTAGATTGAAGCATTTGAAGAGAGCTTTCCAACGATAGCTTATGCGTCCCAATCCGATGTCGGGATTGATCGCAGCGGCCGTTTTCGCCGGAGCGCGCGCCTGAAAACAGCAACTAAAAATCCGTGAGCAGCAACTTCAAAGCTTGGGAATCGGGACCGATCGACCCCCGATCGGTGTTCCCGGTCGACCGCCATCCGTGGAGGCGTGCCACCAGGGGTCCCCATCATAGTGGGTCCCACCCCCGCAGATCCGGAGGACAGCGCCGTCCGGGGGCCCCGCGGGCCCGTAGAAGCCGCCGTTCGGAAAGCACAAAAACGAGGAGTTCGGCACCGCCGGGCGACATCAGGATGCTGCCCGTCAACCCAATTAGCGTGATTCCCGGGACCCGCATGTGACCTATTACCTCCCTGTGTGGAGTGGGTCAAATTATTGTATTTCTGAAAAATTATGTTAACTGGGAGTCCGTGATTGGCCGGGGTTGTCTTCGCCACGCCGGGTGCGTGGAGGTAAAGTCTTAACTCTTTGGTGTTACATTGCTTAGCTAGTATACGGTCTTAGGCCGCTGCTGAGAGCGTAGGTACTAGCCCGTGTGTCCATGTCACCGCTGTGAGAGTGAGTGTGACCCGTCCAGTGACTTGATCCGAGTCCGGAAGTTGAGACAGACTACCCTTGACCTCCGACGGTTCCTTAACCGCGCACGGTCCGCGCTTTCCCTCGCTTGGGACGACGAGTGAGCTTCCACTTCTGTTAGCGACGTTTTGCCACTAGGAGCTCGTAGTGTTAGACTTAGTGTCTCCCTGGTGTGTGCTGCTGGTCGCGTCTTCATCTAGAGTCCGAGGGTGGCACCTAATAGTGTCGTCTCCCGTGTCCGTCCAGCATCACTCTCCCTCTTCCATTTGGATAAACCTCCCGACAAGGTTTCTTCCTCGGGCATCTTCCTTGCTAAGGACAGGCCAGCACATGTGCTCTTTGTCCCCTTCCTATTCCATCCACCATTTCCTCCGCTCCTCACTTATCCGGTCATGGAGCAACCCATACGTCAGGTTTGCACTTTCACTCATGACCACCAAAAAAAATGCCAATTCTCAAACGTGGGCCTGCGAGTTCACTATTGAGGAAACGGCCTCCTTGGAAGATGGTTCCCTTGGCCAAAGGCTATCTCTTTCCACCTTGAACTCCCTTTCATAGGATTCCCTTGTACATAGTCGGGTAGAGTCTATGTTAGGTTCAGATTTGTACATAGCATCTTTCCCTTCCAAAAAGTCTAGTGTCCGTCAGGTTCCCACGCGTTATATCAGCCAATTGGCTGGTAAATGTGTGCAGCTTTGTGTGGACGCCAAAAAAAAATGACGATGATGATCATGGCGACATTCGCGTCTACACATTCGAGCGCGAGTCGAAGACAGAACTACCGAATAAACCTCATGCCTCGCCCGATCAGGACGAGAACTCGCTTGGTGGTCCGCTACCCGCTAAGGAAGCCCCCTAAGCAGAAGATACAGCTACAAGGCTCCGACCGGCCATGCCGAGAGATGAATCAGAGGAAAGTTGGGAACTCCGGCACAGTCTCGGCACGCACCGAAAGTCACGCAAAGTCTGGGACCGAGTCCCGGAGGCTACGAACAGAATATTACGGAGGCCATACATCGCAACCGGAATATGCCGGGAATGCCAACATTCATATAAACGGCCTCAACTTTGGAAAGAATCCGTTCGGTGCTTAAACCGGCGCGATATGCACTTAAAACGGTGCCACTAAGACCGGCGCGCCCCTTTCCTCTTCATTCCTTGCATTTTGGGTTAAATCGGCGTGGCCTTCATCTAAACCGGCGTGGCCTTCATCTTGGGTTAAACCGGCGCGCCCCCTTCATCTTGGGCTAAACCGACGCGCCCCTTTTCCCCTTCATATGGGTTAAACCGGCGCGCACCCTTTCCCTTGCATCTCACGTTAATCTGGCGCGCAAACAAGCCATCCCATCTACATTCTGATGCTCTGTTTTGCATCATTATGGCGTGCAGAGGACATTCAATGCCCATGACTCTGCTTCTACCTTCGTTCGACAGCACACAAGCAGTAGCAGCAAGGCAAGCTCCGGCAGATCTCTGAGCATCCCATCCTCGGACGAGCAGCAGTGTACGGGACAAATGAATAGCGTCCAGCACAGCCAGTCAACTCCCGACTTCATTGCGGACGAGGTGGAAATTGCAGGAATGCTCCCAGGCTGGCTGATATATATAAGGGGCAGCATTGTGAAAGAAGAAAGGAGGAGGATCAACAAAAAGGGAGAAGAGAAGAAAAGAGGAAGAAGAGAGAGCTCGAAGAAGAGAGGGCTGGCTGGTTCGGCTAAGGTTCCCAACGTCCGAAGAGAAGAAGAAGCTACATCCATCCCCATCTGCAAGGTGAAGAAAAAAGGAGAGAGAGGGTGAGAGAGAGAGGGGGGAGAGAGGGGGAAGAGCTTGTGCTCTGTTCCTCCTTCTCCCCCACCGATGTATCATCTTCCCCCACCTCAACACTTAGCTTTTCTTTTATCTTCTCCGTTGTATTCTTCCCCGTGCTTTGGGGGTAGATCTCCTTTCCCCTTGAGGATGAATAAAAGAGTGACTCTTGTGGGCGTAAATGGCATTCTATTGCTCTCACCTCTTCCCCTTTTCTTCCGTTTTCTTCCTCCCGGTTTTCAACATCACCTGGGGTCCTCAGAAGCTTGCCCTTCTGTGGCATGAACTCTGAGGGAACCCGTTCGAAGGGTGAACATTCATGGCCACCTATGGCCTACATCTGTCCTGTTCCACGAAGTCATCACCCGTGAGTGGTGAGAGCTCTTGAAGGCTAGTCCTCGAGCTTTCCAACACTCACATTTGGATTATTGGACCGCCATGAGGTCTAGATTTGAGGTGCACCCCGGAGTTATCCGTTTGGTGTTCCTTATTTTTCTCTGGCAACTCCCAGTCCATGGAAGTTGCTGCCCAAATTTAGCCAGGATGAGAACACTCAAGAACAGACGAGCAGGATGAGTTCTCTGAGCATAAGAACAGCTGAACAAGCCAAGCCCTCTGGGAGTAAGAACAGTAGATGTCTGAAGCCGTCTCTGAAGCAAACTGAACAAGTTCCTGCATAATCCCTCCTAATAAGATATTCAATCTTCATGCTCGTTCATCTTAATAAACGATCAGAAAGCTTTAACCACCTTCTCTATCAACTTAATCCATCAACTAAGTGAATAAACCAACCAAAATGTCAATCTACAAGTTGAAGAAACAAGAACAGAGCAAAAAGAATCAAACAGAGCGAAATAAAACCTCGCAGGAGCTTAACCCGGCGCCCCCTAATCCGGCGTGGGCTAATCCGGCGCGCTACCCCCCCGCGCCGGATTAGCTCCACACTCAAATCCACTTCGGAATTCCTGAGCTCAAACAGGCGCGCCCCACCTTTAATGCCCATAACCGGCGCACCCCCTTGTAATGCCCATAGCCGGCGCACCCCCTTTGTGATGCCCACAACCGATGCGCCCCTCTCTTCTCCCTTATCCGACGCGCCCCCCTTCCTACACCCATTAAACCGGCGCGCCCCTATTCTCTCTTGGTATCTTCCTAAACCGGCATGCCTGAAAGGGAGAAATGATTAATTAAATGAGAGAAAAGACTTAAGGCTAATGAATAAAACTAACAAAAAAGTTTCCCCCTTCCATAATCAAATTTTTGTTCCGGGGGCGCTGCCCCCGGAAACCCCCGCAAGGGGCGCTGCCCCTTTGACTGCGCAGGTCGATCCGCGTGCGAGGGCGCACGTTGGCGAGTTCGGGCTTCACACTTAACAATCCGCTTCCCTCGGACTGCGTATGAAGAAAAAAATGATGATGCCCCACTAGATCGGACTTGGATCTCAGGAGCTTTAGCCCGAACGTGACCACGATCCGATTATATTCCGGGCCGATAGTTCGTTAGCTTGACCCGTCTTTTTCGCGATCCGATCCCGCACCCACATTAAACTTGCCGTACCTATGGCAGACATCCGTACGGTTTTATCGTCATCCTCGACGCTACTAATATGGACTTTCGTCCGAATACTGAATGGTCCGTTAGTGACCGACATATATATATACTGGGATCTGATCCCGCATTTGCATTAAACTTGCCGTACTCACGGTAGGTATTTGTACGATTTGTCACCGTCTCTTATGCTACAAACACGGACCTTTGGACGAATGTAAAATGGTCCGCATATGACCAACAAAATCCGAACGGAATGAGGCGGCTCTCGTCTTCCCCCAACCACACGTGTGGGAATATCAATAAGACCTTCGTGAGTCGCGTTTGGACCTTGGGTTCGCCTCAACCATGGTCATCGCCTGACCTACATCGTAGGCCTATAGCCGGCTATCTCTGTACACATCTTTGTTTTGGAATATAGTCCCGGGACACTTTCCCGCTGCCCTTCGACACCGGAAATATTAATGATGCCCACGCAAGCCTCGTTTGGACCGCGGGAGGCGCCCCCGAAACGGTCCTGACTCGATCTCGCACCAGGCCAATAAACTCACTGATTTCCGATCACTCTAACCAGGATTCAAACGAATGTCTCCTGTCCCTTTGAACAATAAACTTGCTGTACCCCCGGCATACATATGCTCCGGTTTTCTCGTGACGATTACGCGATTCACAAGCCGGACACTCGTCCGAACATCAAATGGTCAACACACGACCGACATGATCTCGAATGCTTTCTTCTCACCCTCGCACGGGGATTTCAATGTTTCCTAATAGACTTTTCACGGAACTAATTTTCTGGCCATGAGGCCCCTTTTCCTGGCGATTAATCAAGGGTGTTCCCCTCTCCGAGGGGATGTAAATAATGCCGTGACCTTTATGGCGCGGCGGGTTTCAGTCCTGACACGAACCACACAATCGTCTGATTAGTCAGATCGAGCGCACAATAAATCGTCACTTTGTGACTGGCACGCCCACGCACTTAATAAACGCCAATAAACAAATAAACAACGATTTTATTAAATAAAAAGTGCGTCCACACTTTGTCAGGTCTCTGAATTCACTTCCACTCCCATTTCCCTAGGGGCAGTCGAACTAGACGGATCTCCAGCAGATGATGGTCTAAGGGTGTACATTTTGGAAGAAGAAGAAGAGCCATTAGAAGATGGTAGTGATCTGATGGCTTCCTTCGTCGATGGAACTAAGAGAATTGATGAACTTAATGTCTCCGTTGATGAATCCACCAAGGAAATCAATCTTGGCACCAAGGACAATCCAAAGATTATATTGATAAGTGCCAATTTAACTGATGAGGAGGAAGCTGCGCTTGTGGCGGTTCTCAAGGGATTCCCTGATGTTTTTGCTTGGTCCTACGAGGACATGCCGGGTTTGAACCCATCCTTAGTTGAACATTGTCTGATCCTGAAGGTCGACGCTCGAGCTTTCAAATAGAAGTTAAGGCGACTTCACCTGAAGCTCGCACTCAAAGTCGAAGAAGTGGACAAGCTCCATAAGGCTAAGTTCATCAGGGTAGTTTTATATCTGCAATGGGTAGTTAACATCGTCCCCGTCATGAAGAAGGACGGTAGGGTCTGCATCTGTATAGATTTCTATGACCTTAATCATGCTTGTCTGAAGGATGATTTTCCTCTCCCACACATAGATGCCTTGGTGAACAACACCGCCTACTATGAGATGCTCTCCTTCATGGATGGCTTCTCGGGGTATAACAAAATCCACCTAGCGGAGGAAGACCAGGAGAAAACATCTTTCACCACTCAGTGGGGGACCTACTGCTATGTCGTCATGCCCTTCGGTCTTAAGAACGTAGGGGCAACATATCAAAGGGCAATGATGGCTATCTTCCATGACATGATGCATACTTATATGGAAGTTTATGTGGATGATATTCTGGTTAAGTCCAGAACCAGGAGTGGCCACGCAGAGATCCTCCGTGCAGTTCTCCAACGGTCACGGGAGCACCAGCTTAAAATGAACCCCAAGAAGTATGTATTCGGGGTTTCTTCAGGAAAGCTTTTAGGGTTCATTGTCAGCAAGAGAGGAATTGAGATCGACCCTAAAAAAGCTAAGGCCATTGCCGAGATGCCTCCTCCCAAAGAAGTCCGTGATTTGATCAGGCGTTTGCAGTTCATCAGGAGATTTATATCTCACCATTCTCAGCGATGCAAGCCCTTCTATGACATGCTAAAAGGAGAGGCTAGATTTGATTGGAATGACAAATGTCAAAAGGCCTTCGATGACCTGAAGAGTTATCTCTTAAATCCTCTCGTTCTGGCACCCCTGGTCCCGGGTCAGCCATTGTTTCTCAATGTTTCTACCACCAATGAATCTGTTGGAGCAGTATTGGCCCAATATGACGATGCTAAAAGAAAACACGCAGTCTACTATTTGTCCAAACTGTTCAATGAAGCCGAATAGAGATACACTCCTATGGAGAGGACTTGCGCGGCCGTCGTCTGGGTCACCCAAAAGCTAAAACACTATTTTCTTGCACATGAAGTCAAGCTCTTGGCGCGAATGGACCCTATCAAGTACCTGCTAGAAAAGCCTGCCCTAACTGATCGTTTGGTGAGATGGCAGAATTTCTCAATCAATTCGACATCACCAATGTTAATCAGAAGGCGGTCAAGGGGCACGCCATTACCAAGCACCTTGCCCATCATCCACCCCCTACATTCTCCCCTGTCGATGAGAGTTTCCCGGACGAAGAGTTAGGAGCCATTATGGATGGTGAGCCTTCGTGGATCCTCTACTTCGATGGTGCATTCAATTCCAAGGGCTATGGAGTCAGAGCAGTTCTCCAGTCCCCGGAAGGTGTCATTATTCCCCGTGCTTGTCAGTTAACCTTCCCTGTTACAAATAATGTGGCTGAATATGAGGCACTCCTCATGGGCTTAAAGTTGGTGCTGACACTCGGAGTTAAGGAGCTCCGGATCATCGGAGATTCTCAGCTCATACTCCGGCAATCCCTCAGCAAGTACCAAACCCGGGACCCGAAATTGAAACCCTACCAGGACCTAGTTGGCAGGGTAGTCCAGTAGTTTAGGAAGCTCACCCTGGTGCACACCCCTAGGGCTCAAAACATTCTAGCTGATGCCCTGGCGTCTCTGGCATCTTCTCTTCCAATCCCTGGCGAAAAGCCGTCATCCTTGGTCATCGTGCAGAGAATGCACACCGCTTCACATTCTGATCCCTGGTTCCAGCAATTCATTGAGCCCTCTTCTTAGGTCCACGTCATCTCCCATGAGCCTGAGATCGACCTAGAAGACGGCAACCCCTAGTTCTTTGATATTGAAAACTATCTCAGGGATCGCTCCTTCCCTGATTATGCTATCGCTTCCGATCGGCGTGCCATTCGCCGAGCCGTGGAGCATTTTGCCATGATAGGTGGTCTCTTGTATCACAAATCTCTCAATGGAGTTTACCTCCGCTGCCTCGACGAGACCGAATCTCGAGCAGTTGTCGAAGCTGCACATTCCAGCGAATGCGGTGGCCATGTAAATGGTCACATGCTTGCTCAGAAACTTCTTCGTCAATACTATTGGTGTCACGCCCCGAGCGCGGAAGGAACCCGGAGATGCGTGACGAGTTTATATCGATCATGTCAATCAGAGCGTTAGTGTATTCAACACAAAGACAGAGTGCGCAAAAGTAAAGATAACCCAGTCCTTTATTCAATCACAACCTCAAAGGAACTTCTATTACAATCCACTTAAGGAAAGTGCTAAGACCCAATAAAAGGAAAAGTACAATGGTTGACTCAAGAAATTTAGAAAGATAAGATTAGTAGACGCTTGGATAGACGGAGTAGCTCTAATCCCTTCACTCTTTACCTTCCCCATCCGATTGAGTCTCGTCATTGGACTTACCTGAAAAATAGGAGAAAACACTAGATGAGCGAACGCTCAGTAGGAATTATATCTCAAGAGCTAGCTTGCTTTAAGTAAATTACATGTTACATGAATGCAATAAAGCTATGCATGTTTGCGTAAAACGACAAGAGAGAGAGAGAGTATAACAAGAGATAATTGAGTGAACTAGCATGTCTTTCAAGAACTTATATCAATGAATGTCAAGATATTCAAGCAAGTATATTCATCATGTCATGTCGGGAATTTGGCTATCATGTTTCAAGCAAGAATATAAATATCCGTTCCGGGTCACGCAAGTCATGTCATGTCAAGTCGAGTACGAGATTGTGGAATGTCTAATCAAGCTAGTCATGCACTTCGGTACAATGCCATACCGTGATCATTACAACTCCCATGGGCACTAGTACTTTTGGGTGCTCCTCCCATGACCTGATCGGGCCCTATATGCGCAGGTATTGATCGTGTATTTTTTGACATCCACTATAGTTATAGCCAATATGGAATTTCAAGGAATAAACTTGTATGAACTTTTAAGGTAGATCTTTGGGGAATAGCATTTCAAGGATTTGAACATGTGGTATAATGACGATAATAACTGTATAATCATGATTATCGATAAAATTAGGTGGAATAGGCTCCCTTACTTGGGTGCCATGACAATACGAGTAAGCGTCCATATGAACATGGTCGCTTGTTCTTGTACATGATAAGGTAGATATAATTAGTGCACACAAGTACGGCACACTATTCTTAAAGGATATGAATGGTGTGGATTACCCATCCCATTATTTCAAGAATATTCTCATGACATACAAACAGCATGTCGTGAGGGCCGGTACACCATGTTTCTTTAGAGTGACATGGCGATTAAGTAGTGTCATGGGATTTAATGGTACAACCAGCTCGGCTGCTTTGAGGGAATCCAAAGCTAGTGGAGTCTTACGGAGGTCTCTATGATAAAGTCGCCAGTCCGAAGGAACGGAATGTCCCGCGGAGAGTTCATCTATCACCGAGAAATAGTGTGTACTCGATAAAACAACGTGAAACATGGGACTATATTCACGGACTGGAATATAGTGCCTATAAAGATATACATATACATATATACATATATATATATATATATATATATATATATATATATAACTCACGGAAATAAGAAACCAGGAAAATAGCGCATTGGGTCAAGTCTTCATTTTATGAATTGACGCCCTTCTCTGGGTCGTCAGTTCACATTATGACGACTGTTCACTCAGTCGTTACATACAAGTTTAATATATATAAAAATCTCAATTTTCAGATATTATGCAATGGACGACTTTGCTTAAGTCATTAATTCTGCGAATAACGCCTTAGTTACAGGCGTCTTATATAAAACTGACGGCATGGTATATGTCGTCATTTCAATAATCAAGTGGATTTCACCGGGTATCTCACTAAGTTGACGCCTGTGGGTGAGGGCGTCCATTCAATTTGACGGCATCAGCATAGTCGTTATTTCTAGTCATAGGTCAATAACATGGATTTTGGGGTATTTTCAATCAAGAATCTAGAGATATGGACAGATAGAGAAAAATAGCAGGAATTTACTAATATAATCATGCATTAGTTAACTCATCAGGATTTATAGTTATTAAATTTTCATCATGCGTAATTATTAATTGAATAGTGCAATTGACGACTATTCGCAAGGCGTTAAATTAAAATAATGCCTTAAGAAAGGGCGTCTCTTACTGTAAATGTAGAAATCAGTAAAACAGAAACTTCCCTATTGATCTTTATCAAACTAAATGCATGCGAGGATTTATTACTAACTCAATTTGGCATAACCCTTGAGAAAACCTACCTGGGGTGACTTGGTTTGGCAGACGTGAAGAGTTGAAGAAAATACGATACTCTGTTTCTAACAGAGTATCAAGAAGTCAATATAACGAGAGCAGTTGTTCGTCGGGAGAAACTGTAGGATGATAATAATAAGAGCAGCAGCTCTTAATTTCCAACGAAGAGGCAACAACTGCAGCAGCCGAAGAGTTCTCCCACGTTCTTCTTATATCACGACAGGAGCAGCCTTCGGAGGATGAAGCAATCAGCAGCACTACTTCGTTGTAGACAATCTGGAGAAGAAAGATGAAGAACCTATTAACGTTATTCACGTTCTCTACAATCAGGTTTGAAGAGAAAGAAAATGGAATCCCCACCACAGAGGGAGAAGAAGAACTCCCTTATGTTCTTCACGCTCGGAATAGCAGCAATAAGTTTTTGACGAAGAAAAGAGCCTTCAGGGTGGCTCGATGGGAGGGGTATTTATAGGTTTTCAGGAACCCAATAAGGTTAGAATTCGATTAGAACTAAAATTTCCTTGATAGAGTCCTTACTAAACTTGATTATACACGAAGAAAAATCTTAAAACTTACCCCAGATCATATCCTCGTTCGAACATAACACAAACAGAAAGTTTGAAATTGACGCCTCAGGTTGAGGCGTTATTTTTAAATTGACGCCCACACATGAAGTCTTCAATTCTTTCCCTTTAATTCTTTCTGGTTTTTTATCTTTTTTTATGGATGTGATCTAGGTGGGAAATTTTAAGGGGATTAATTTTTCATTTTTCTCTATTTTTTCATATAATTATTTTTCCAAAATTCTTTAGTCAAAAAAAAACGGCACTATTCATTATTTTTGAAATGACGACTTGTTCAAAGTCACTTCTTATGAAATTGACGCTCGTAGGTGTTGGCGTCAATTCATTTTTGCCTTTTCTATTTGACCTCCAAAAGACCGATATCGTATATATACCCCTATTCTTTTATAATATCCTTAACTATATATTTTATTTGACTTTTATTAATTTAGAAATAACGACTTATTGTAAGTCATTTTTTCACGTTATATACGCCTATACCAAGAGGCGTCATTTAAGTTTTGGTCATTTCTCATTGCCCTTGAAAAGATCGAAATTATATATATATCCATTCTTTTATCCTTTATATATCTTTAATGTATTTAAATCTTATATATATCATTCTCCCTTCTAATAAAGTTATAATTGAGTAAATGTGGAATATTAAATTTTCTAAATTAGTAATAAAATCTAAATTGACACTTTCTTCAAGATTTAATGATTCTTAATTCAATTAAAATTATTTTGTGCATCTAATGGCTACTTAAAAATAACATGTTATTCTTAAACGTATTATAATATAATGGTAAGGTCTATGAGTCCATTTCGTAAGACCTTTCAGAACGTAAGAGGGTTATGTACAAGGTCCATGCCTCGTTTAATTATTATATATATTTATATATTTTAATTTTATTTGGACTTTCTAGTCCTTTAATTTACCAGGGTTGCTACAATTGGCCTACCATGAACGAGGATTGTGCTCGTTTTGTCCGCCATTGTGCTAAATGTCAACTCCATGCAGACAAGGTGTACGCTCCTTCATCCTTGCTTAATCCTCTTATATCTCCTTGCCCTTTCGCCATGTGGGCATTTGACGTATTTGGTCCCTTGGAGGATAGAACCGGAGAAATCCAAAGAAAGTCCTTCATCCTCACCGCTACGGAATACTTCACCAAATGGGCAGAAGTTGAGGCGTTCACGAAAGTCAAAGCAGCAACTGTGGTCAAGTTTATCAAGTGCAACATCCTTTCAAGGTTCGACGTTCCCCGTGACATCGTCTCCGACAATGGACCGCAGTTCACATCCCAGGAGCTCCGCGATATGAGTGGTAAATATGGCATCAATTTGCATCATTCATCTCCATACTACCCACAAGGAAACGAACAAGCCGAAGCTACAAATAAAACTCTCATTAGAATCATCAAGAAAACTTGCAAGTCTCACCATTATTCAGACTGGCCAGATTGCCTCATTGAGGCTCTCTGGGCTTATTGCACTTCCGTCCGTACTCCCATGGGTCAAACCCCGTACGCACTTACTTTTGGGACAGATGCGGTACTCCCATATGAAATATTGGTTCCTTCACTAGGAGTGCAGCTGGACTCCGAACTCGATCCCTAGCAACGGCGAGAAAACCTATTGGCCCAACTGGAACTATTAGAGGAGAAACGGATGATCACGGCCGACCACGCACAAGTATATCGCAAGAGGATTGCACGTTACTATGCCAAGAAAGTTCTAGAGAGAAAATTCAGGGTATGTGAACTGGTTTTAAAAAGGAAAATCATTAAAACCACCGGTTTAAAGGTAAAATTTCAAGAAAATTGGGAAGGCCCTATTGTTATCAAAGAAGTCTACTCGGGTAACGCTTACAAATTTGTAGACTCCAAAGGAGTAGAGCTAACATATCCATGGAATGGGGTATATCTCAAGAAATTCTATTCATGAGACCTTGTACATAACTATTCCAAAACACACAAAAAATTCAAAAAATTACAAAACAAACAAAAAAGAAGAAAATCAAAATCAACGCCTGGTGATCGCCACGCAGTCCAAACTCATTACATCAACCCTTCATGCTAGATAGGGACCGTCAAGATGTGGTAAGTATCGGGTCTTGGTCCGCCAGAACCGTAGAGATTTTTGTCCAGCCACGTTGGCCTAGGTTTATAAGGAGAAAAAATAACTTGCACACACTCACGTGTTTTATCCAAAATGGGTAGCATCACCTTTGATAGGGCATCATTCGAAGGTCTCCAGATAAGCGACACTCTTTTGTTCCTCTTCTCTTCGACCTAATGAGACAGCTGACGCCCTTAAAATGCTGAGCATGTGAAAGTCGAAGTACAAGATCCTTAAGGCGAGAGTAGGATTCATCCCCTCGAGCCCGGGTAAGAGCACGAGAAGAGGGCAGTGCCCCCGCAAGCATAAAAGGGGAATTCCAAAACAAAATGACAATATTCTTCTCCTCGAGAAAGAAAAGAAAGATAAATTATGTATATGTGATGAAGTCACATGAAAAGCCTGGTCGTGACCGTGCCTGACCCTGGCACATGAAACCCCTTCTATTCAAAGAATCAAATCAAAAAATTTCCCACAGCAGGGGCATCTAACGTCATAATGCTCGGGGTATGGTCCGAAGCTGCCAAAAGGAGAAAGTCGAGTAGGCCTTCACCTAGCTCGCCGGGTTAACGGCTTTGCCTGGTCCTCTCAGGAGGTTTATCCCCTACATTCTTCCTTCTCCCGTCAAAAGACGTAAAGCTTGATAGAGGTCCTGAAGGATGAACCCCGTCTGGGTTGCAACCTCATTTAACAAAATACATTTATGGTTGTTCACTTCTAAATAACAGAAGCCATTGCTGCGAAGGGGTTTCTGTGTTTCTGGCTAGTCAAGACCCCTATTTACCACCCTTAACGCTTTCTTATGTTGCCTCGGGCTTAAGTCAATGCAAGCGCATCACATATGGGTGCGATGGCGTCTGATTCCGGGTCAGGGTCGTGCGGTTGACCGTTAGGGTTCCAAGGTGTTATATCATATACCATCTAGAGTCGTGAGAAAATAGACCCAGGTCGGAAAAATCATTTACCTCAAACACTTTTTGGGTGTATCCCTGTGGTCGGAAGTAACTGGGAGCCTAAGTTTGGCATGACGGCATTGTCATCAGGATAAAACTTAACCGGCGGGACCATCATTCGAGGAGTCTAGAGGCCCAAATCAACCTAGATGTGCGCTCCAGATACCAAGGAGGTAACTTAGAAAACCCCCGTCTCCATGTAGGTCAGGTGCCATATTGATGAGGGACAAGATGCGAACCTGGGACTCTAGCTCGCAACTCGTCCCTAGCGAGGGAAACGTGGGACCTGTGCGGTTGAGGAACCGGCAGTGAGTCGGGTAATTAGCTCTTCCATGCTCGGATCGAGTCACGGGATGGGTCACGCTCTCTCTCTCTCGCAGCAGTGATTAAAATATAACAAGCTAATAAAATATCCTACTCACATGCAGCGGCATCTAGAACGTATACTAGCAAAGTAAATATGACATGAAGAGAGGTGGCGAGTATACCTCCACGCTCGGGGCGTGGGGAAGACTTCCCGATCGAGATCCGAAACTCTCGGGACAGCAATAATTAATAATTACAGAATTAATGCTAAGCCCATTCCACGCAGGGAGGTAACATGTGACACGTGGTGTCCGGGAGCACCAATCTCGGGTTGGCGGACAGCAGTCGGTGGCGCTCGGGCGGGTGCAGTCGGCCGGTTCAACTCCGTTCCTTGGGGCCGCAAGATGCCGAGTGGGACCCGCTGCTGGTACGGCGATGTTCGAGGCGGCTCCGAACTGCAGCGACTGGCGGGGATGTTCCTGGAGTGTCCCGGGTCAATCCTCGGGAGCGATGGTCATCGGAGTGGAGGCGGGTAATTTCTTGGGAATTATCTCCCAAGGCTGTCCCGCAGCTGTGTTTCTGTCCAGATCTGCGCGCTCTGATGAGATCGGTTGGTACGCTCAACGCCGACGTCGGATCGGGACACAAAAGGTACCGTTGGAAAGAGGACTTGAAATTCTACAACATACTAGAACTATGGACTCGTCCAACCTTTGGATTGGAAATGGGAGTGACTGCAAACTAATTGAGCACACTGTCCAAAAATACAGACCAGACGGGATAGAACCTAACCTCCCTGATCAAGGGCTTTGACCAAGGATCAAATGGGCGAATTAGGACCAAATAGTTTTATGGTAAGTAGAGGGGAGGATTACGGAGACGTACATAGCTCATTTGTAAGATTTGGACAACATTTGATGGGTGATAAAAATTGGCTACTAAGATCTACCCGCAGACCTGCACACAGGCAGATTTTGGGGAAGATGAACAGGTGGCTGGGAAAGGGGGAAAATGGGATCTGATCGACCTAAAAATTGAATTGGGAGTGGACTTAGATGGGGGTAACCTACCCTAAAGTTTCACAATGATCCAACGGTCGGATCTCCCGTACCAGCCCTTTCACCGAGCTACTATCCTGTAACTCTGAGTTTGGGGCAGCAGGATGAAGACCGGCTCGTGGTGACTCAACGGCGGCACGAACGGCGGCGGCGGTGAACATTCACAATAGAGAGAGGAAGAAGGGAAGAAGAAGAAATTTGAGGAAGATAGAAGATTGGAACTCAGATCTAGAAGAGATTGGAGGTGGGAGGAGGAAGAACACCAAGAACACCAAGGGGAGAGGGGGTGTGCACCAAGCAATTTTCTCCAATATTTTCTCATTAGTTCCACCAAAATACAATGGGAGACTATAAGTATTCAAACCGTAGACCTAGTCAAAAGACCTAGAATACCCTTGGTCAAGGGTAGGTGGGAGGGTATAATAGGGAAAGGAGACTTATGAGATTTGTTTAATCCCACATGGGGGACAAGCATGGGGGACAAGGAGGACAAGCATGGGGGACAAGGAGGGGACACCCCTTGATTTAAGGGGAGGGAATCTTGACTTCTTTCCCCCTTTGTCCCCTTGGTCCAATGGTCCAAGTCTTAGGTGGACTATGGGCCTGCCCTCATGGTCCCTAGCAGCCACGTGGCCCAATGGGAGAGAGGGTGGGGTCCCTCCAGGCCCAAGTGGTTATTTTACAAACAAACCCACTAACTTAGCCGAATTAAACACATCAAATGTAAAAGTACAAATACAAATACAATACTCTCAAAATAAATACAGAAAAATGTCAAGACTCTGATGGAAGCTCCATGCTGTCACCCAACCACAAGGATGTTGACGTGACGCGCGTCTGGTACCAGCGGGTAGCTCTGGTGTCCCCACCACATTTGGGTGGTCACCAGGCATTCCAAAAAATAACGACAAAACACAAAAAAAATTCAATATATTCAAATCCCAAAAAAATTCAAAAATCCATAACTCCAAAAAATACATATAAGTACAAAACATCAAAAAGAAAATGCACAAAAATCCAAAATCCAAAAATATGTTTTGCATCTGCATGAGCATTGCATGATCATATTTTTCCCTTTTGCTTACATTTTGCTTGCTCGCATGCACATATCACGTTTCCTTTTTTTCTTTCTAAATCTTGTTAATAAGATTTAGCCCTCTGACCCTGTATCGAGAAAGGTACTATCTACTTTTGGCAGGGGGCTAAAAACATACTACACTACCCTTTTCCCTTTAGTGTGGTTGAAACAGGTCAGAAGGGAAGACAACATCAAGCTAAATCAAGACAAGTACACTGAAGAAAGCTCATTTCATTGCCGAACATGTCCATCACAATCCATTGATACAACATCCTAGGGGCATACCCCCAGTGTACAAAAAGGGGTAGCTGCTACCCAGCTGCATAGATCTCTCTCTATCTCCTCCTAATCTGTGCCAGTGCGAAGTCGACTCCGCCGGCTGTCAGCCTCGTCTCCGCCTCCCATGTCTCGCAGCCGTCATGGCCGCGAATCTCTCGAACCTGACGCGGCTGGCTGGACCGCTCCCTGCCCTGCAGGAGATCGCATCATACCCATAAGCTCATCCATAGTGAAATGCACATCTCCCAAAGATAGGTGTGACTCAGAAGGAGTCACAGGCCTAGCTCCCTCTCCTGGGGCACTGTGGACGCACTTTTTATTAAGAATCATCGTTTATTTGCTTGTTGGGTTTATTAAGTGTGTGGGCATGCCAGTCACCGAGGTGACGATTTGTGCGGGCTTAAAGAAGTCCGTGGTGCGCTCATTCTGACTAGTCAGACGATTGTGTAGTTTGTGTCAGGACTGAAGACCCGCCGCACCATAAAGGTTACAACGTTAATTACATCCCCTCGGAGAGGGGAAAACCCTTGATCGATTGCCAGGAAAAGGGGCCCGATGGCCTGAAATTCATAACACAGAAAAGTGAGAGTA
This sequence comes from Amorphophallus konjac, assembly GCA_022559845.1. Taxonomy (NCBI): domain Eukaryota; kingdom Viridiplantae; phylum Streptophyta; class Magnoliopsida; order Alismatales; family Araceae; genus Amorphophallus; species Amorphophallus konjac. The sequence goes on along the minus strand of CM040121.1, from coordinate 278,247,241 downwards.
AAATCTCGGGTTGCGTTTAAACAAACCCCGCATTAGGGCGTAAATGTTCACAGATGTGCATACAGGTCACTCACAGACCATGCTTTATTCGGAGGGAAGTTCGTATTTACAGCGTAAGAGACGGTGATAAAACCGTGCAAATGTCTGCCGTGAGTACGGCAAGTTTAATACAGTTGCGGGATTAGATCCCGATATATATGTCGGCCGCTAACGGACCATTCGTTATTCAGACGAGAGCCCGCATTTGAAGCATCGAAGACGATGATAAAGCCATACGAATATTTGCCGTAGGTACGGCAAGTTTAATGTAGGGTTGTGGGATTGGATCCCGAGAGAAGCGAGTCGAGTTAGTAAACTATTGGCCCGAGATGTATTCATACTATGGCCATGTCGGGGTCCCCGAGGTCCACGTCCGATGCCATGGGGCGTCATTGATTTTCTCTTCACACACGGTCTGGGGAAGCGAATTATTAAGTGTGAAGACCGAACTCACCAACGTGCGCCCTCACACGCGGATCGACCTGCGCGGTCAGGTTGCGGGGATCGACCTGCCCGGTCAGGTCACAGGGGTCAAGGGGGCAGTGCCCCTTGCAGGGGTTTTTTGGGGCAGTGCCCCCGGAACAAAATTTTAATTAAGGCACGGGCAATAGAGTTCCTTTCATTTTTTTTTCTTTTAATGGCATTGATCTTTGCATTCTTTTTTGTTTGAACTTTTCTCTCCCTTTTTTATTGTTACTTAGCCCTTTTGTTTTGTGTTAAGGAGGCGCGCCAGTTAAGGGAAGGAAGAGGATGGCGCCGTTTTAGGAGTTTAACAGGATAGACAAGGGGGGGGCGCAGGGTATAGGGGCGCCGTTTTAAGAGTTGAACACAGGGCGCGCCGTTCTAAAGGGCAAGATGGAGGGGGGTTAAACCGACGCGGCAAAGGGGGCGCGCCGGAATTGGCCGCGCCGGAAGAGGATTGGAGGGAGGGTGCGCCGGATTTGGGCTCAATGAGGAGGGCGCGTCGATTAAGGCCACGCCAGATTAGGATGTGGACAGGAGCAAATGGAAATGGTACGCCGATTAAGGCCACGCCGGATTAGGATGTGGACAGGAGCAAATGGAAATGGCGCGCCGGTTAAGGCCACGCCGGGTTAGGATGAAATGGTAGACAGATGGGTTATGAGAAGGGGTTAAAACGGCGCGGTGGAACAGTGACCGCGCCGTTTCAACCCGCGCCGGAATAACCTCTCCCAATGGTTGTTTCAAAGCTGTTTACTGTGTTTTCCTTTTTTTCTTTTCGTCCGTGGGCAAGTTTGATGGTGATTTGTTCACAGAGGATTCAACATGTGCGTTGTTCTTGCTCTCGGAGATTGCAGTGTCCGTTTATTCTTGAGTGTTCTTAATCCCCTGGTGAAAATTGGGCAGCATCTCCCCCAGACTGGAGCTTGCCAGAGAGAAGCGAAGGCCACTAAACGGACGGCTCCGGGGTGACCCTCAAAATATCGGAGTGGCCTCACGGCGGTCCGAACCCAAATGTGAGTGTGGAGCGCTCGAGGGCCAACCTACAAGAGCGACCACGACTCACGGGCGATGATTCTTTGAAGCGGGGCAAGTGTTCGCCGCAAGGGCAGTGAATATTCATCCGTCGACGAACTCCTTCGAAGGCCATGCTACGGAGGAGCATGATTCGAAGAGCCCTGGATGAGGAGAAGGAGGAAGGGGAAGAGATCACAACAATGGAAGACTACACATGCTTAGAGAACCCATTCTTTTCATTCATCCTCGAGGGAAGAAAAAGAAAAGGGAACATTCCAAGGGAAAAGAGGGGGAATACATTGATAGAGGAGGAAGAGAGAGAGCACGGGCCTCTTCCCCCCCCACTCACTCTCACTCTTTCACTCACAGGCGCGAGGACGAGACTCTTCTTCTCTTCGGGTGGTCTTCTCTCTTTCTTTCTTCACCTTGCCGGCGTGGATGACTGGAGCTTCCTCCTCTCTTTTTCTTCTTCTCTTTACTGCACACAGCCGAGAGCACCCCTTCTCCTTTTTGGATCACCCACTCAGGGGAGAAGCCCCTCTCCTTATATATATCCCGGAAGAGGTTCTCTCTGTTCGAAGAAGAGCATGCCCCGCCGCTTGCCCACGTCGCGACCGTGCTCCTTCGCGTGCCACGTTGCTTTCGTCACTTGCAGGAGAATGGGCGGCCGGCCGATGGAATGAGCACAAGGCGGGATGAGGCTCGAGAACTTCCATTCACGGCATATGCTCGGTTGCCCATCGGACCGAAGTGGGAGTTTTAACCACTTCAGACTTGTTCATCGTCATGCCGTTCCCAGGAAACAGGGGACCGCATTGATGACGGGATGGGTTGGTTGCGGCACCGGGTAAACACTTCAGAGAAAAGATTGCTTTTAAACTGAGCATGTCGTATTAGCATTCCAAAATGGGCGCTCCAGTTTAGTGCATTCAAAGCTGGGGCCCTTCAACGGGAGCACACCATTTTAACATAAAGGGGGTGGCGCCGCTTTAACAAAAAGCAAGGGGAGCTCGTATTAGAGTATAAAGTGGGGCGCGCCGCTTAAAGGCCCTTCCGCGTCGTTTTAAGCACCGAACAGATTCTTTTCGAAGTCACGGCCGTTTATATGAATGTTGGCATTCCCGGAATGTTTCGGTTGCGATGTATGGCCTCCACAATGTTCCGTTCGCAGCCTCTGGGGCTCGGTCCAAGACTTTGCATGACTTTCGGTGCACGCTGAGGCTGTGTTGGAGTTCCCGGCTCTTCTTTGATTCAGCTCTCGGCACGGCCGGTCGGAGAGTTATAGCCGTATCTTCTACCTAGGGGGGCTTCCTTAGCGGATAGCAGACCACCAAGCGAGTTCTCGTCCTGATCGGGCGAGGCATGAGGTTTATTCGGCATTTTCATCTTTGGCTTGCTCTCAAGTGTCGAGAAGTGCATGCCGTATGATCGACACTATCATTTTTTGATGTCCACAGGCACCCCTGCCCTGGTACCTCCGCAGTACCCATCGTCGCTGTTGAGTTATGGTTTTGATGATTGTTGTGATTGTTAAATTACGGTTTTGATGATAACTAAACTTAATGTGTGATTAAGTGATGATAACAAAACTTGTGGTTGATTACTCATGCTCTTGTTATCTATGTATGGTTGAGATGGTGATGCGGGACGGATACGCGACCTGGGACTCTAGCTCACGATCGTCCCTATGCGAGGGAAATGTTGGACCCGGCGTGGTTGAGAAACCGGCCGTGAGTCTCTGGTATCGGCTTTTCCGCGTTAACTCGGGTCGAGTCATGGGACGGTACACTCACTCACTCTCGCAGCGGTGATAACAATATATATATAGCTAGGAACCTACACTCGCAGCGGCATTCAAAGATATACGAGATAAGCAAAATGCGATAAAGAGTGGCGGCGAGTTTACCTCCACACTCCGGGCGTGGGGAAGACGACCACGGCCAGTTACGGTAACTCCCGGTAACAACAGTAAAAAGTTAATTACAACCGTGAATTTTATTGCCCACTCCACGTAGGGAGGTAAAGGACTACAAGTGGGGCCCGGGAGGACCGACCCTGGGTTGACGGGCAGTAATCTGGAGGTGCGTTCGGCACGAACTCGGCCTGCTGGTCCGACTCGGTCCTGCGCCCACTCGGTACTGCGCCGACTCGGTTCTGACTCGCTGGACAGCAAGGCATGGTTTCCAAAGGAATGTCGCCCTCCTGAGGCCTTCTGAAGGCGCCGCTTGGCTGGGACGATGGCGGGATGTCCCTGATCGACTCTCTAAAGTGGCGATTCCAGAAGTTGACTTTTGGTATTTTTGCACGAATTATTCCCAGACTGATTTTTCTGATCTGCACAGAGAACAGAATTGCGTGCCTCGGCGGAAAGAATTATGGTGCTCAGATCCGGAGGGCGATCGAGGCGTAGCTGGTACCGTTGGAAAGAGCACTCACAGAACTACAACATATATTTTGCACAGCTCCATCCACCGAACGGATTGAAGATGAGAATTACTGTAACACTGTTTTATTTTCTGACCCGGACTGACAGACACATAGGGCAGACTGTGTTTTTCCTGAGACTGACCTTCGACCGAAGGGGAAATGATTTTTATAGACTTCACGAAAATTATGGTGGAAGGGAGTATGTCTCAGAAACACTGAGAAATTTTTGTGATTTGTTTAGAAATTTATAAGTGGGTGGGAAAATTACAGTAAGGTGACTCTGTCCCGTAGATCTACAGAATGGCAGATTATAGGGGGAAGAACAATAAATGTTGGAAAAATACCAAATAGTGTTTAAATGACACAAAATTTAAACTGGAGGTTAGGGGAGACGGGCAGAACAAACTCACAAAAATAGGGCTCAACCTGGGAACAAGAGAAATAACTAGAATTTCGGGATTGGGGTTCTGTCCTGATGGAGATAGAACTCCGGTGAAGCGGCAGTTGCGGCGCGTTGGCGGCACGAACGGAAGGTGGTGGCCGGAAGTCGCATCCAGCAGAGGTGGAGTTCTTGGAGTCACACCAAGAGGAGGGCTTCACACCCTAGAATGGCAGAAATCCATTTGCAAGAGGGGAGGAGAGACACAAGGGGTGCCCTTGGGCTTGCTCTTGGCAAAAATACTTAATTCTTCATTAATATCTCTAGTAACATTATACATAGGCTTATATAGAGAATGGCAAGGGGTGGGGGGCTGGGAATTTCGTGGGAGAGAGGGGATTTTCTTCCCCATGTGCTCAAATGGCCAAATTAAATAAAAAATATAACATGGGATAAACTATATTACAAGGGGGAAGCATCTTGGACTTTAAGAGTTGGAATATTAGAGTTTTTAATCCAATTGTCCCCTTGAATGGTCAAGCCATCTAGAAGCCCACCTTGGACCTTTGACTGGCCCCACATGGGCCCTAAGACTTAGGTGGACCAAGAGGAAAGGAGATGGGGGCCCCCTGCTGGTCCTACTAGACTTTTGCACAAAAACCCAAAGATCCTCAGGGAATGACACGTTGGCTTATAAAGCCTTACAATTGTATACATATTTTCCCAATGATATAAATATAAATAAAAGGACTCAAATGCAAAATAAAAAGTTAGTGCTCGGCGTCGATTCCCATCACCTCTCCCCGGGTGGGAAGAACTCGACCCCGTCGAGTAAGGGGTGCGGCTGCTCGAGTAGCTCCGGCGGATCCGTCACCGAACCTGGAAGCGCGGAGTACGCTCCACTCCAAGTAATCGACACCTGCCCATCTCGTATAGATTCGATATGCACACGCTGCTAGGGAGTGAGGCTAGAGGTGGACACTCCGGGGTGGGGTCACTCTCAAAGGTGGGAAGGCGGCTCGAAGACTCACTAGGAATCACCGCTTGTCCCTTATGTGACTAGATCCGATATGAAGTAGAACCGATCTCAAAGTCCGACAAGTCTCGAACTTGAAATGGACTAACATCGCGAGCGTACAAAGACCGACTCGACTCGATGTATTCACAGACACACAACGGACAAACAAAACAAAGACTCACAAAGACCCTAAACAAGCCTAATGTTAGTCCGACCTACGCATAGGCGACGGTGGACCAGGACACCCGAATATGTGCCATGCATGCATCTTACGTACCCGAAGGTTGGTGCTATGGGAAACACCTAGACACCCAAGTATGACCCAGTCATGCATGAACGGCCCTTTGGATTTGGGAGACTTGAGAGGGCTAGGAGAACTGGGTGTGGACGAGCCAGGTGTGGGTGTATCAAGATTGGGCTTGGTGGGTATAGATGACCTGGCCCGTGGGGTAGGGGTGTGGTAGTGGACTCCCTCGAAGAAATGAAGTATATATGGAGGGTCAAGGGGCCCACTAGGGAATGGGTCAAAGGGATCAAAGAAGGTATGACCCCTTGTGGTGGGTTCCCACAAGTCACGATCCCATGTGTAGAAGTCTTGAAGGTGTGGATGGTCACCTTCATGCATTGTGGTAGGTGGGACGGTGATCATATGTAAGAGGTATGATTCCTCCCTCGGGCGAAAGGGTATGAAGTCGGGTTCGGCCGACATGGGGAGGAATAAGAGAACCTCCGTGGTGATGCAACCCACGTGAAGTTAAGACTAGTGGGTTGGTCGAAGCTTCGGGCCAAGGAGTGCGTAAACTGGCATTGCTGCCCTAAACCCAAAATAAGGTCACCCAATGTGTCAACATGGTGACTAGAGCGGAATGTAGTGTGGTAGGAATTGACGGGCACTAGGGGTAAGGTGGGGTCCATGGAGGGGTAAGGGGGTGGGACCAAGCCATCCTTGAGCCAACTAAGAAGTGGCTCGGCTATGTATAGCGTACCCGTTAGAAACACGGGTGGCTCGGGCTTTGGTGGCTCCAAATAAGATGGTTCCGAATAAAGATCGGAAGTAGATGGCAATGGAGCTCTAGGGAAGGGTTTCCCCGATTGAGGTGGGGAAGGTTGTGGTGTAGGCGGTCTGACTGGATCGGGACTCGACTGGGAGGTAGATGCTTCCCGAAGGGCACCTTTAAACCGAGAAAATCGGGACTCAAATGGTTCGATCTCCAGAGCGACCTTATAGGACTGCGCCAGAGAGAATGCGTCGCGGATAAGACATTCAATTTGGAAGTGAAGCCGCAAACCTCTCCGGAACTGAAAGATAATCGTGGTGCTCTCCTCTCCAACTCCATATTCCACCCGGTACTTATCATAGTCCCGAATGTACTCGGACACGGACCGATCACCTTGGACGGGTCGGCATGGGTTGGCCATAGTTGCCAAAAAGATGGGAATGGATCCCTAGGAATGGACATGCAAGGGCATTTTTTTTATAGGCAAAATGCTATGCCAACTAATGCAAGCACCTAGACACGACTTAGAATGTGATGTAAATGCAAAGTTGAAATGAGACTCGACTACACACCTAGACACAACTAAGACTCGGTACGTGGTGGAGCTAATTGATCCGAAGATCACTCACGCAAGTGTGCGGCCTTCCCGATAGGCGTAGCCTAACGTTCGGACAACACCTTTTGATATACCAATTAATGGTATGCAAATGTGACACTTAGACCGACTTAAACGACTCTTTTTTTCCTTTTGTTTCCACCAGACTACTCTAGATTCAACTCGCTCTGATACCAAATTGATGCGGGATGGACATGCAACCTGGGACTCTAGCTCCCGATCGTCCCTATGCGAGGGAATTGTTGGACCGGGCGCTGTTGAGAAACCGGTCGTGAGTCTCGGGTATCGGCTTTTCCGTGTTAACTCGGGTCGAGTCACGGGACGGTACACTCACTCACTCTCGCAGCGGTGATAACAACATATATATAGCTAGGAACCTACACTCGCAGCGGCATTCAAAGATATACGAGATAAGTAAAATGCGATAAAGAGTGGGGGCGAGTTTACCTCTACGCTCCGGGCGTGGGGAAGACGACCCCGGCCAGTTACGGTAACTCCCGGTAACAACAGTAAAAAGTTAATTACAACCGTGAATTTTATTGCCCACTCCACGCAGGGAGGTAAAGGGCTACAAGTGGGGCCCGAGAGGACCGACCCTGGGTTGACGGGCAGCAATCTAGAGGTGCGTTCGGCGCGAACTCGGCCTACTGGTCCGACTCGATCTTGCGCCGACTCGGTATTGCACCGACTCGGTTCTGACTCGCTGGACAGCAAGGCATGGTTTCCAAAGGAACGTCACCCTCCTGAGGCCTTCTGAAGGCGCCGCTTGGCTGGGATGATGGCGGGATGTCCCTAATCGACTCTCTGAAGTGGCGGTTCCAGAAGTTGACTTTTGGTATTTTTGCACGAATTATTCCTGGACTGATTTTTCTGATCTGCACATGGAACAGAATTACGTGCCTCGGCGTAAAGAATTATGGTGCTCAGATCTAGAGGCTGATTGAGGCGTGGCTGGTACCGTTGTAAAGAGCACTCACAGAACTACAACATATATTTTGCACAGCTCCATCCACCAAACGGATTGAAGATGAGAATGACTGTAACACTATTTTATTTTCTGACCCGGACTGACAGACACATAGGATAAACTGTGTTTTTCCTGAGACTGACCTTTGACCGAAGGGGAAATGATTTTTCTAGACTCCACGAAAATTATGGTGGAAGGGGGTATATGTGAGAAACACTGAGGAATTTTTTTGATTTGTTTAGAAATTTATATGTGGGTGGGAAAATTACAACAAGATTTCTCTATCCCGTAGATCTGCAGAATGGCAGATTACAGGGGGAAGAACAATAAATGTTGGAAAAATACCAAATGGTGTCTAAATGACACAAAATTTAAACTGGAGGTTAGGGGAGACGAGCAGAACAAACTCGAAAAATTAGGGCTCGACTTGACAACAAGAGAAATAACTAGAATTTTGGGATTGGGGTTCTGTCCTGATGGGGACAGAACTCCGGCGAAGCAGCGGTTGTGGCGCGTTGGCGGCACGAACGGAAGGCGGTGGCCGAAAGTCGCATCCAGCAGAGGTGGAGTTCTTGGAGTCACACCAAGAGGAGGGCTTCACACCCTAGAATGGCAGAAATCCATCTGCAAGAGGGGAGGAGAGACACAAGGGGTGCCCTTGGGCTTGCTCTTGGCAAAAATTCTTCATTCTTCATTAATATCTCTAGTAACATTATACATAGGCTTATATAAAGAATGGCAAGGGGTGGGGGGCTGGACATTTCATGGGGGAGAGGGGATTTTCTTCCCCATGTGCTCAAATGACAAATTTAAATAAAAAATATAACATGGGATAAACTATATTATAAGGGGGAAGCATCTTGGACTTTAAGGGTTGGAATATTGGACTTTTTAATCTAATTGTCCCCTTGAATGGTCAAGCTATCTAGAAACTCACCTTGGACCTTTGACTGGCCCCACATGGGCCCTAAGGCTTAGGTGGACCAATAGGAAAGGAGATGGGGGCCCCTTACTGGTCTTACTGGACTTTTGCACAAAAATCTAAAGATCCTTAGGGAATGACACATTAGCTTATAAAGCCTTACAATTGCATACATATTTTCTCAAGGATATAAATATAAATAAAAGGACTCAAATGTAAAATAAAAAGTCAGTGCTCGGCGTCGATTCCCATCAGATGGCAAATGGCAACGGGTACATGGTCTTGATCCTTGGTTTGCATATGTTGGTTTACAGGAGGCTAGAGGTTTCATAATCTCTTTAATGTGAACAAGCATGGTATTAACCTTAACTATCTTACTTGCAGGATCAACCTTATAATCCCATGGCAGTCGCTTGGTAAACCAAACATGTGGACAAGTACCTTGCTCCTCTACAATCCAAAACAGATGGTATATGTCATGTACTGTCAAGAACCATTGGTAAGGCTCTTACCCTGTTATACACTCCTTGTTATTGAGTGTTCCATCAGGTTCTTTCATGAATAATTTACTTGGGCTGATTGAGCTTTATCTCTTGATTCTTAGCTCAAAACTTGACCCTTACCTCAGAACATGTGTATTTCAAAGTGTTCATATGCACCTAGTTCATGAGGTTCCAAGCCCTTGCAAAACTCGCCATCGTGCGCCCTCACACGCGGATCGACCTGCACGGTCAGGTCGCGGGGTTCAAGGGGGCAACGCCCCTTGCGGGGGTTTCTGGGGGCGGAGCCCCCCGAACAAAATTCATGAAATTGATAAGGACATAAAGTCCTTGACTTATGGACATGTTTCTTTGGGCTAACACTTCATTTTTACAGGTATAGATCTTTCCGGTCAACCAACGGACCATGGCCGGTCGACCAGAATTAACAGAACCGAAAAGAGGAGTTGAATGATCGAAATCTGGAAAATCCCAGATGTTGACACCCATTTTGTGACCAATAAGTTAGGTCATCTCCTTATTCATTTTATATGATGCTCGGAGTTGTTCATTCTTTATTGAGCCTTCTTGGTCAATTTGAAGTTTATTTCATGGGTCATGTCTCCTTGGTTGGGTCTGGTTTCTTACCTCTTTCCGTTAGACGAAGCCTAGTAAACTTTCGTTTCATTTTGCACTCCATTTTCTCTAACGGTCCTTTAGTGCCGCGTTACAACCATATAACGCATCCACTTTGGTTCGTTACATCATGCCAGAGTCCTTAAGTTTAAGGATTCTTTCAAGCTTATCTCGTATCCTATCCGTTGAGTTTGACGGTTTATCGTGCGGCCTTTACACATATTGTGACTCGTCTACTCTTGGCCGTTACATTCTCCAGAGTCCTATGTTCGAAAACTTCACCCATTGATCTTATCTTTCAGTGGATAAGGTTGTGTGACGGTCTTTTCCTAGGGCGTTACATTCATGTGGCAGTTTATCGTGCAGCCATTACATCAAACAGAGTGTTCTAGAAGAGCTGCTCTTTCTCTACTACTCCGTGGCTGAATTAAGAGTTTGATTCTTTGATTTCTCTTCCAAATCTGATCCTAAGAACCTTCTGTTTGTTTCTATGGACTCTTGGGAGTATTATCTTCAAGAGTTTGCTAATAAATATCCTACTTTCTAGCTTGATTATCCTCTGCTCGACCTGAGAGTCTGAGGGTCTATAAATAGAACCCTTGACTTCATGGCTTGAAAAGGAGACATCTGGAGTTCGCGTCGAAGTGCTGCCGCATCTTGGAGCTAGAACCAACCAAGGAGAGCTGCTTCCCACATCCATATGCTTCCAAAGTCCAGGGAGTATTGATTCCAAGGGTTTAGTTCAATCAAAGTTGTCATCTTAGTGTCCTTTCCCTCTTCTAAGCATCATAAGCATTGTCCCTCCTCTTCTACCACGTTCTTGCATCTTCTGCATCCATTAAAACATCTTACCATCTTTTAAAACATCCCAGAGGGGTTAAAAAAAACCAACCTTCCCGGTATTTCCCTTTCCTTTTGCATGTTCTTATGTTTCTTTGGTTTATAGATACTACTTTCTCCAAGGGCTAATCTGGGTTGTTTTTCTTGTGTTCTACACTCTTTTGCAGGTTTACAGAGCTCTTAGCACGAGGCCCAAGCTTCCTGGCCGACTGAAAACCTTGGAGATCAAAGATTCCCAACTTCTATTCTACAGAACGTCTGACAGTCTATCAGAGACGCGTTAGAGTCTTGTAGCGGTCTATCGTGGGGCCGTTACACGTCCTGTGGCACATCAGTCTTCAGCCGTTACATTTCATAGAGCTACAGTTTCCTGGTTGTTTTCTCTCTCCCGTGGGCGAGTGCATCATCCTCCTATTCTAAGGTACTTATCAGGTCTTTGGCTTGTTTTTACCTTAGTGGCGATCACATCTTTTCTTAGTTTGGGCAGTAGCTTTCTCTTTCATCATATCTCCTCTTTATTTTGCTTGTTCCACCTATACGGTGTGCTTTTCGTTATTGCCTTTCTCCACGCCCCGGCATGTATTTTTCTTTCTTTGCTTAGTTTAGTCTTGATTGAGATAGCATGCCCATGCTAGAGCTTGTGCTGGTTGCCTAGGTTCATGATTTACATGTCCATAGGTTGAGTGATTTCATCATTTGACTCATATCTTCATCATAGTTGGTATCACATCCATCTTGCAAAAGAAGGGACACATTAAAATCAACAGAATTTTTTTGGCGATCACAGTGGGACATCTAGTGCCAATCGTGCTTGATCTTGTTTGACCTGCTATTCATCTTTCACCCGGTTGCCCTACTTGTTTTCCACGGATTTCCCTTTTATTTCCTATTGATTCTGGTCCTTGGCTATTCTGGCAGTCGTGCTTTCACGCGTCACAGTATTATAGCGGTCTATCATTAGACTGTCAGGGATTTCTGACACGGGTATCTTCGACCGTCACGCACTCCAGATAGGTACGCATCCCGAAGTGCAGTTCAGTTCCGCAGTTTCTACTGTGATTTTCATACTTGGGTGCTATCTGATTGTCTCCTTAGTTGTTTTGCATATTCATCTTATTGCGTGCATACTTGATTACTAAATTTTAGGATAGAATTTGCATGCACCCCGGTGCACATAGGGCCATTCACATGTTCATACTTTAGATTGCATTTTCCTACCTTGGTGTGTGGACCTCTCGTCTCCATATTCCTTGGAGCCGACTAGGAAATCTCTTCAGGGACCTCCGTAAGTCCCCGCGAGCCGTGGATTCTCACACGGACACCGGGCCGGTTGTATCTTTCCCATACCGTGTCTAGGATTGCATAAGTGAATGAGTGATTACATTTAGAGTCAACCAAGTCACATATCCTTCCCTGTTAGGAACCTATTTTGGAGAGCACATTTTAATCAAATCACTAAGGTTCTAAAAGAGGAAGAGATCAAAAATCTTGTTGCATCATCTAAACAACTTGGTTGACCTTGAGTGTTGTTATCTCTTGCTTCACTTACGTCTTTGTTAAAATCATCTAAGTTTAATCACTCATTGGGTGTTTGTTGTGTGTTGTTTGCTTTTGTTAAGGTCTTCCATTGCATGTGGAGTTATCTTCATCCATTAGAGTCATCTTCTAGGGTCAATTCCTTCCCCAAACTCTACTCCAATCCGCTCTTCAAACCCATCATGGCTTCTTTCAATCCTCCCCATTCCCAAGAGGATTCTCTTCCTCAAGGGCTTCTTGAAAACCCTTCTAGGGTTATCTCATTCCCGCCTGGAGAGGGGTCTGCCCCTCTTCCTTCCTCCGTCCCTGTGGAGGGCGGCCAAACCACCCCTTCCTTTTCTTCTCCTTCTGCTAACTCCATTCTCCAAATGATGGCTGTAGCAACCCTGATAAATTTAAAAGGGATAAATAAATCAAAATAGATTAAAAGATTTAATAAATAAACGAAAGAGTTTGGAATAAAAATAATTAAACCCTGATGGAAATAACGCCTCAGATAAAGGCGCTACTTTACAAGAAAACGCCCTTACATAAGGCGTGTTTTGAAGAAAGGACGCCCACACGTTAAGGCGTCAAATTTCAAACGACCAAAATAAATAAAAAGGGCAAGTTAGCGTAACGTCCCTTGTATGGACGCGTTTCAACAAGTAACGACGCTTGACAAGGCGTCAATTTAAATTCGACGCCCTGACCTAGGTCGCTAATTCAGTTTGAGTTTCGTTCGACCCAGGAGTCTATCCAGGGTAAGATGATAACTATGAGAAAGAGTTCGAATGTAGTAATAACTCTAATATGGAAGTATTACTTCCAATCGAACACTAACCTTATTAGGATTTCCAATATCTTATAAATAACCTTCTGCTTGAACCGAGAACGCTATTTGGCGTTCGGAGTTTTCAAAGGTATGCGAAGAACAGCAGGTTCTTCTTCTTCCTTCTTCCTTATATTGTGTTCGATCAACGCATGAAGAACTAATGATTCTTCATACTCTTCTCTGATTACAGGTTGAAAGCTGCTGTCTTCCGAAGAACAAGTAAGTTCTTTCCCCTTGCTTTCGGTTACGTATAAGAAGATTTTAATATCTTCTTCTTCGTTCTTCTGTCTCTACAGGTTGTCTGTAGAAGTGAACCCGGTTGATTGAAGAAGTGAGGGTTCTTCATCTACATCCTCTTAATTACCCTTGCTGCTGCTATTAGGATCGAAAGCTTCAAAAAGACTCTGTTTATAAAACAGAGTATCGTTCAGAACCTACATCGGTTCATCCGTCAGTTTATCATCATCAAGGTAGGTTTTCTCAAGCACTGTAGCCCAAATCACCATAATAACTATATTAAACCATATAGATTAGTTCATGCATATAGTTTTCACGAGTTTTAAAAAGTTCTATTGTTGGAAAGAAACGCCCTTTCCAAGGGCGCTAATTTTATACGCGACCCAGACTAGGGCGCTATTTAAATAAACGACCCTGACAAGGTCATCAATTCAAAAGATTTGACACCCTGTACACAGACGTCAATTTAATTACCTGATAATTATCTATGTTAATTAGTCCAATATTCACTTAAACATGATTCTAAATCAGTGCATCCTGATATTATCCTGTCATGACCATATCTCGTTTTCTGGAAATTTCAATGCTTGAAAAATTGTAAATTCTTGAAATACACGACCCTGTATAGGTCGTCTCTCACTTGACTAACGCCCCTGTTCAGGGCGTGAATTGAAAAGTAACGCCCCTGTCCAGGGCGTGTTTCTGATAAATTACTGAAAATATATATTCTGTAAAAATAGAGGTAAAGAATGAACGACCATTGCATACGTCGTCAACTTTTAATTAAACGCCCCTTATCAGGGCGCGTTATTGGTAAAATATGGAAATATTGAAAATTTGCAAAAATGTAAAATAGATAAACGCCCTTACTAAAGGCGTTAATTACTTGAGTAGTGACTTTACTTAAGTCGTTATTTTCCTGTAAAAATGTTTTTACCCTGTTTCTGATAACCGATGGTTTCAATATATCTATATATATGTATATCGGCACTATATCTCCACTCCGTGAGTATAGTCCCACATTTCATGATGTTTTATCGATCACCCTCAATTCTCATTGACATACAAGCTCTCCATTGGACATTCAGTTCCTTTGGACTAGCGAGTTAGTCATAGAGACCTCCGTAAGACTCCTCGAGCCTTGGATTCCCTCAAGGCCGACTGAGCTGGTTGTACCATAAAAACCCATTACACTATTGAATGCCATGTCACTCTAAAGAAACATCGTATACTGGCCCTTATGATATGCAAAGAGTATATCATGAGAATTCTTAATGGGATGATGATATCATGCCATTTGTTGATGTTCTTGTGGACCTCAATTCTATAATAAGAATGAGGGTATCTTGCCTTTGATATACTGTTCATGTGGACCTCAATTCTATATAAAGAATGCCCATACTTGTTTGTCATGGTACCCGAGTTAAGGGAACCTAATTCCACCTAGTTTCATCGATCGTCGTGATTGTACCGTTGTTATCGCCTATCTATGTCCAATGTCGTATTTTTGGACTCCATTCTCTCAAAGTTATCCTACGTGTCTACAAGCTTAAATTGTTGAAATTCCATATTGGCTATATATATATAGATACAAGAGTGGATGTCAATTATACATGATAAATGCCTGCGCATATAGGGCCCGATCTGGTCCTGGGAGGAGCACCCGAAAGTACTTGTGTCCATGGGAGTTGAATGATAAGGTATCTGGCATTATACCGAGTGCATGACTAGCTTGATTGGACATTCCACACAAATCTTGTACTTGACTCGTACTTGACTTGACATGAATTGCGTGACCCGAGAAAGGGTAATTACTTGCTTGCTTGATACATGATAGCCAAAATTCTTGACATGACTTGCTAAAGAGTACTTGCTTGAATATCTTGTTATCTTTTCTTGAAAGCTCGTGACTAGTTCATCTTGCTGTCTTATTGATAAATTCTCTCTCCATCTTGTCGTTTTATGCGAGCATGCATAGATATAGTACATTCATGAAAATGTAATTATTTAAACCCCTTGCTAGCGCTTGAGATATAATTTCCTACTGAGCATTCGCTCACTCCGTGTGTTCCCTACTTTTCAGGTAATTCCGACGACGAGGGAAGTCAATCGGATGGGAATGGTCAAGAGTGAAAGTGATAGAACTTCTCCAAGTGTCATCTAGTCTTTTCCCTATTTCTTGAGTCAACTATGTACTTTTCCTTTTTAATTGAATAGAGTATTGGATTTGTAATAGTCTATCCACTATGAAATGAAGGATTGGGTTATCTTTCTATTTTGTGCATCTCTGTTTTGGTGTCGAATACACTACTACTCTGATTGACATGATTGATATAAACTCGTCGCGCATATCCGAGTATCTTCCGCGCTCGGGGCGTGACAGTTTTTGTGGTATCAGAGCCTAGGGTATTCAATTCCTAGGAAAAACCCAAGTCAAAGGATAAGTTTTAAACCTTCAACCAGTGAGATTGGGTAGAACCAAGGGTTAAAGTTAACATAGTATATGAGTCTTTAAATACAATCACATAATTAACCTAGTTATTGTAATTGTAGGATAATGGCTGCCGAACGTGCTCAATGGCGCAACATGCAGCGTACACTGCAAGGCATGACTCAAGTACTGCAGCAAGTAACACTAGGAGGTGGACAACGAGCAGGAAGTCTCCACCAGACTTTCAAGAACATGAACCCACCCAAGTTCATGGGTTCTACTGATCCAGATGACGCTGAACATTGGATTAGGGAAACAGAACGAATATTCCGTGTTATGCAATGCACGGATCAAGATAAGGTCTTATTAGCTACTTTTCAGTTAAAAAGGGATGCTAGATGCTGGTGGGAATCAATAGAGACTACTATAAATCAAGATCAGGTTTCGTGGGAAGAATTCGTTGAACACTTCAACGTGAAATATTTCTCGGACTGAGTTCAGGAAAAGAAGGCTGTAGAGTTTGCCGCAATAAAACAACGATCCTCGTCAGTGGCCGAGTATGAGGCCCAATTCTCTAGATTGTCTCGATATGCTAAGCATCTAGTTAGCACCGAGAAAATGAAAGCTAGGAGGTTTCTTAATGGGCTCAGGCCCCAAGCTATTACTCAACTGGCACCGATGGACATTCAAGTCTACTCGGAGATAGTACGCCGAGCTCAACTATTAGAAGATGCCACGGAACTGTCTGATAGGATTCGTGGTAAGGATAAGAAGGAACAAGTTACCGGTTCGGGTTCCTTTAAACCCAACTTCAAGAAGAGGCCTAGCAATGGAGGTATTCCCTCGCAAGACCAAAAGTTCAAGAAGACCAAGCCCTTCTTTATCACCACTACCTCTCCAAATACAGTAGGCAAACATTGTGATAAAGCGGGTCATAGAGCAGAAGAATGCTGGAGGAAACTGGGAGCATGTCTCCGTTGTGGTAGTCGTGAGCATCGGATTCCCGATTGCCCATTACTTAACGATCAAGTCATTGATGGGAAGTGCCCAGTAACCAAGAATGCTCGTCTTCATGCAATCAAGGAGACCGAGCAAGTAGAAGGAGGCGGCATAGTGGAAGGTACATTGAAAGTTTGTTCCAGGAATGCATATGTCTTAATTGATACTGGTGCATCGCATTCTATTGTTTCTAAGAAGTTTGCTGACCCATTACCCCTAGAACCAGAATGGATAAAGTTAGTTTTGTCTACTCCTCTAGATGATGAGACTGATATTACACATCATTACCAAAACTGCGAAGTATTGGTTCAGGGTAGAAATCTCCCTATTGATCTCATATGTTTAGATCTGAAAGAGTATGATGTTATACTAGGGGCAGATTGGTTATCCAAGTATCAGGCAACGGTTGATTGCCGCAATAGTAAGGTTACATTCAAGGAATTTCCAGAACTAATATTTACTAGCCCCAAGAGTCGGAGCAAATCCCCTATTATTTCAGCTCTCCGAGCTAGCAAGCTCATCAGGAAAGGATGTACATCTTTCCTCGCATTTGTCACAGTTAAAGAAGCTAAGGAGATTAAGCTAGAAGACATTCTAGTAGTACAAGAATTTTCGGACGTGTTTCCGGAAGATTTGCCGGGATTACCCCCGCAAAGAGAAGTGGCCTTCACCATTGACTTAGTCCCTGGTGCTGGTCCGATTTCAAAGGCACCTTATAGGATGTCACCTGCTGAACTCAAGGAGTTAAAGGAGCAATTGATGGAACTCATTAAGAAAGGATTCATTAGACCAAGTACTTCCCCGTGGGGAGCGCCTGTATTATTTGTAAAGAAGAAAGACAGATCCATGAGATTATGCGTCGACTATCGACAATTGAATCATCTCACTATCAAGAACAAGTATCCACTACCGAGAATCGATGAATTGTTTGATCAAATTTCAGGATCCATGTACTTTTCCAAAATTGATCTTAGGTCCGGATATCACCAACTAAGAATCAAGGACGAGGATATTCATAAAACCGCATTCAAAAGCAGGTATGGCCATTATGAATTTGTTGTTATGCCTTTCGGACTAACGAATGCCCCTGCTGCCTTTATGTAGTTAATGAATAGTATATTCAGGCCTTATTTGGATCAATTCGTGGTGGTCTTTATTGATGATATATTGATTTATTCCAAGACCAAGGAAGAACATGAGGAACATTTGAGGATTGCATTACAAATATTAAGGACAAACCAATTATATGCAAAACTTAGCAAGTGTGAATTCTGGCTTGAAGAAGTGACTTTTCTCGGACATGTTATATCAAAGGATGGCTTGTCTATAGACCCATCAAAGGTTGAAGCTGTAAGGAACTGGGAAAGACCGACCAATGCTAGCGAGATTCGAAGTTTCTTAGGTCTTGCCGGCTATTACAGGCGATTCATCAAGGATTTCTCTAAAATCGCCGTGCCACTTACAAGGTTAACTCGCAAGGAGATCCGTTATGAATGGGATGAGGAATGTGAGAGAAGCTTCCAAACTCTCAAGGATCATCTTACTACAGTTCCTATCTTAGCATTGCCAATTGAAGGAGAAAAGTTTGAGGTATACACTGATGCTTCTGGCATTGGCCTCGGGTGTGTTCTAATGCAACATGGGAAGGTTATAGCCTACTCTTCTCGTCAATTAAAGAAGCATGAAGAAAACTACCCCGTCCATGACTTAGAATTGGCCGCGGTAGTATTTGCACTGAAAATATGGAGACATTATCTTTATGGAGTACAGTTTACTGTATACTCTGATCACAAGAGTCTCAAATATCTTTTCTCACAGAAGGAACTAAATATGAGGCAAAGACGATGGCTGGAATATCTCAAGGACTTCGACTTCAATATACAATATCATCCCGGAAAGGGTAATCATGTAGTAGATGCCCTTAGTCGAAAGCCGAGAGCACTGTTAACCAATTGTCTGATTCAAGAATGGAAATTGCTGGAACAATTCTCTGAACTCAATATAAGCGTGGACACGGACCCTAGATGTGTCACATTATCTCATGTAAGCATACAGTCGGATTTATTATCTGAGATACAAGCACTTCAGGATGATGATCCTACATTAGTAGAAATCAAGGGTAGATTAGAAGGACAATCGAATTTCCAATTAGCTTCTGATAGAAGATTAATGTTCAAGAATCGAACTTGTATACCGGACTGCCCAGAATTGAAGAAGAAGGTCTTAGATGAAGCTCATAGGTCAAGGTATACGATTCATCCTGGATCTACCAAGATGTACCAAGATGTGAAAAGAAATTTTTGGTGGCCCAACATGAAAAGAGAAATAGCGGATTATGTATCACGCTGTCTCACATGCCAACAAGTCAAGGCGGAACACCAAAAGCCTGCTGGAAAACTACATCCTCTAGATATCCCTAAATGGAAGTGGGAGGATATTGGTATGGATTTCATCATGGGTTTATCTAAATCAAAAAGAGGACATGATGGAATATGGGTTATCATTGACCGATTGACTAAATCAGCGCATTTCTTGCCAATCAAGAGTCGATGGTCAGTTGATGTCTTAGCTGCACTATACATCAAGGAAATAGTCAGATTACATGGTATTCCTGTTTCAATCGTGTCTGACAAAGATCTCCGTTTTACTTCTCATTTTTGGAAGGGACTACAACATTCGTTGGGGACGAGACTTAACTTTAGCACAACTTTTCATCCTCAAACGGATGGTCAGACCGAGAGAACCAATCAAGTAGTCGAAGATATGCTAAGAGCATGCATCATTGATTTTGGTGGAAACTGGCATGATCACTTACCTCTGGTCGAATTTGCATACAACAATAGCTACCAGGCAAGTATACAACTGGCACCTTTTGAAGCCTTATACGGAAGGAGTTGCCGATCACCCATATGCTGGCACGATGTTGGAGAGAAACAACTATTAGGTCCAGTCATGGTAAGGGATACAACTGAGAAGATACAAGTAATCAGAGAAAGATTGTAAGTTGCTCAGTCTAGACAAAGGGCTTATGCTGACACAAGAAGAAGAGATCTTGAATTCCAAGTTGGAGATCATGTATTTCTCAAGATATCGCCTGGACGTGGAATACGAAGATTTGGTGTTAAGGGCAAGCTTACACCAAGATTTGTCGGACCTTTTGAGATACTAGAAAGAGTTGGCGAGGTTGCTTATTGCATCGCATTGCCACCTCAATTGTCCGAGATACATAATGTGTTCCACATATCCATGTTGAAGAAGTATGTACACGATCCATCACATATTATCGAACATGGAGACCTAGTAATCTAGAAGGATCTCACATATGAGCAGAAGCCTATGAAGATCCTAGATCGAGAAGTACAAACCCTAAGGAATAAGGTTATTACCATGCTAAAAGTACAATGGAATAAGAATTCAGAACATGAAGCTACATGGGAGACCGAGGAATCTATAAGGAAACAATTTCCAGAGTTATTTTAGAAGGTATATACTCTACACTCTCCATATATAAATATATGATATGGAATTTGGGGACCAAATTCTGTTTAAGTGGGGGAGGGTGTAGCAACCCTGATAAATTTAAAAGGGATAAATAAATCAAAATAGATTAAAAGATTTAATAAATAAACGAAAGAGTTTGGAATAAAAATAATTAAACCCTGATGGAAATAACGCCTCAGATAAAGGCGCTACTTTACAAGAAAACGCCCTTACATAAGGCGTGTTTTGAAGAAAGGACGCCCACACGTTAAGGCGTCAAATTTCAAACGACCAAAATAAATAAAAAGGGCAAGTTAGCGTAACGTCCCTTGCGTGGACGCGTTTCAACAAGTAACGACGCTTGACAAGGCGTCAATTTAAATTCGACGCCCTGACCTAGGTCGCTAATTCAGTTTGAGTTTCGTTCGACCTAGGAGTCTATCCAGGGTAAGATGATAACTATGAGAAAGAGTCCGAATGTAGTAATAACTCTAATATGGAAGTATTACTTCCAATCGAACACTAACCTTATTAGGATTTCCAATATCTTATAAATAACCTTCTGCTTGAACCGAGAACGCTATTTGGCGTTCGGAGTTTTCAAAGGTATGCGAAGAACAGCAGGTTCTTCTTCTTCCTTCTTCCTTATATTGTGTTCGATCAACGCATGAAGAACTAATGATTCTTCATACTCTTCTCTGATTACAGGTTGAAAGCTGCTGTCTTCCGAAGAACAAGTAAGTTCTTTCCCCTTGCTTTCGGTTACGTATAAGAAGATTTTAATATCTTCTTCTTTGTTCTTCTGTCTCTACAGGTTGTCTGTAGAAGTGAACCCGGTTGATTGAAGAAGTGAGGGTTCTTCATCTACATCCTCTTAATTACCCTTGCTGCTGCTATTAGGATCGAAAGCTTCAAAAAGACTCTGTTTATAAAACAGAGTATCATTCAGAACCTACATCGGTTCATCCGTCAGTTTATCATCATCAAGGTAGGTTTTCTCAAGCACTGTAGCCCAAATCACCATAATAACTATATTAAACCATATAGATTAGTTCATGCATATAGTTTTCACGAGTTTTAAAAAGTTCTATTGTTGGAAAGAAACGCCCTTTCCACGGGCGCTAATTTTATACGCGACCCAGACTAGGGCGCTATTTAAATAAACGACCCTGACAAGGTCATCAATTCAAAAGATTTGACACCCTGTACACAGACGTCAATTTAATTACCTGATAATTATCTATGTTAATTAGTCCAATATTCACTTAAACATGATTCTAAATCAGTGCATCCTGATATTATCCTGCCATGACCATATCTCATTTTCTGGAAATTTCAATGCTTGAAAAATTGTAAATTCTTGAAATACACGACCCTGTATAGGTCGTCTCTCACTTGACTAACGCCCCTGTTCAGGGCGTGAATTGAAAAGTAACGCCCCTGTCCAGGGCATGTTTCTGATAAATTACTGAAAATATATATTCTGTAAAAATAGAGGTAAAGAATGAACGACCATTGCATACGTCGTCAACTTTTAATTAAACGCCCCTTATCAGGGCGCGTTTTTGGTATAATACAGAAATATTGAAAATTTTCAAAAATGTAAAATAGATAAACGCCCTTACTGAAGGCGTTAATTACTTGAGTAGTGACTTTACTTAAGTCGTTATTTTCCTGTAAAAATGTTTTTACCCTGTTTCTGATAACCGATGGTTTCAATATATCTATATATATGTATATCGGCACTATATCTCCACTCCGTGAGTATAGTCCCATATTTCATGATATTTTATCGATCACCCTCAATTCTCATTGACATACAAGCTCTCCATTGGACATTCCGTTCCTTTGGACTAGCGAGTTAGTCATAGAGACCTCTGTAAGACTCCTCGAGCCTTGGATTCCCTCAAGGCCTACTGAGCTGGTTGTACCATAAAAACCCATTACACTATTGAATGCCATGTCACTCTAAAGAAACATGGTATACCGGCCCTTATGATATGCAAAGAGTATATCATGAGAATTCTTAATGGGATGATGATATCATGCCATTTGTTGATGTTCTTGTGGACCTCAATTCTATAATAAGAATGAGGGTATCTTGCCTTTGATATACTGTTCATGTGGACCTCAATTCTATATAAAGAATGTCCATACTTGTTTGTCATGGTACCCGAGTTAAGGGAACCTAATTCCACCTAGTTTCATCAATCGTCGTGATTGTACCGTTGTTATCGCCTATCTATGTCCAATGTCGTATTTTTGGACTCCATTCTCTCAAAGTTATCCTACGTGTCTACAAGCTTAAATTGTTGAAATTCCATATTGGCTATATATATATAGATACAAGAGTGGATGTCAATTATACATGATAAATGCCTGCGCATATAGGGCCCGATCTGGTCCTGGGAGGAGCACCCGAAAGTACTTGTGCCCATGGGAGTTGAATGATAAGGTATCTGGCATTATACCGAGTGCATGACTAGCTTGATTGGATATTCCACACAAATCTTGTACTTGACTCGTACTTGACTTGACATGAATTGCGTGACCCGAGAAAGGGTAATTACTTGCTTACTTGATACATGATAGCCAAAATTCTTGACATGACTTGCTAAAGAGTACTTGCTTGAATATCTTGTTATCTTTTCTTGAAAGCTCGTGACTAGTTCATCTTGCTGTCTTATTGATAAATTCTCTCTCCATCTTGTCATTTTATGCGAGCATGCATAGCTATAGTACATTCATGAAAATGTAATTATTTAAACCCCTTGCTAGCGCTTGAGATATAATTTCCTACTGAGCGTTCGCTCACTCCGTGTGTTCCCTACTTTCAGGTAATTCCGACGACGAGGGAAGTCAATCGGATGGGAATGGTCAAGAGTGAAAGTGATAGAACTTCTCCAAGTGTCATCTAGTCTTTTCCCTATTTCTTGAGTCAACTATGTACTTTTCCTTTTTAATTGAATAGAGTATTGGATTTGTAATAGTCTATCCACTATGAAATAAAGGATTGGGTTATCTTTCTATTTTACGTATCTCTGTTTTGGTGTCGAATACACTACTACTCTGATTGACATGATTCATATAAACTCGTCGCGCATATCCGAGTATCTTCCGCGCTCGGGGCGTGACAATGGCCCAGTTGGATCCGGCCCAACTCCAAGCTGTCTATCAGGCCATGCAGGGGTCCAATACCCCGCCTCCCACGATTGTGCAAGGCCTATCTAATCTTTCCATCGACCAGTCTAGAGTTGCTGGGCCCTCCATCCAGCCCACTCCAATTAATCTTACTCCAGTCCAACCTCAGACCATCACCTTTTCTGGTATAGAAACGGGTCAATCTTCTGTTTAGGCCCAACAACCTTCTGACAAGGGAAAGTCTATTCTCTCGTCTTTCATTCAGGCGGATCATCACATGTCCAGCCCATCGGTGCCACAAGTCCTCGTTGGCCCTTCAGATTTCTTGCGCCCTCAGCAAGGGGTCGCCCAAGTCCACTCTAATCTGGGTCAGTCTTCGGCCCAATATCCTTCTTATGGGCTTCCTACCTTGCCTGTTTATCCTTCTTCTCCCTCTTATGGGCTTCCACCTCCTACAACATTCTATCCTTCTACTCCTCAATTTCAACACTCATCTTTTACTACCCCTACTCCGTCTAGGGAGCAAGAACTACTTGATAAGTGGGCCGCCATGCAACAACAGCTTGATTTCCTCCAAAAACGGGTTGGCCCACAATCCTTGGCAGATGTTCCAGTCCCGAGCTTCCAAAACATCTGATTCTCTCCGTAATCCGAGCTCCCTAATTATCACAAGTATGATGGGAACGGCAATCCCTTTATTCATGTGAGGGACTTTTTATATGAATCGACCCAATTTCAGTATGATGATCGCCTTATGGCATATTTGTTCCGCCGATAACTAGATGGGGTCGCACTGGAGTGGTTCTACTCTCTGCCTCTAGAGGGCGCCGAGAGTTTCAAGATAGTTAAAGACAAACTCATCCAACGGTTTCAAGACAGGGTCGGCCCGGAATATTCATTCACAGACTTAATGGTCGAGAAAATGAAGCCCGATGAGGAGTTTGCAACCTACGCCGACAGATGGAGGCAGATGGCCGCCAGGGTGCCAGGCCACATTCCGGAGGAAGAGAAGGTCAATCTACTCATCTCTAATGCTACCCCGACCTTCCGTAACATTCTGGCCATGAATGATATAGCTAACATGCACCAACTTTATAGCCGGACACGGTTTATTCAAACACAATTCAAGGACTCCCCCATACACTCGCTCTTCGAGAATCAAAAGCCTAAATACCACAAGAAACCTCAAGGGCCGGTCACCGAGGGGGTCCAGTCCAACGAGCAAGTTCAAGCCGTTACCTTCCCTTTCCAAGCCGCACCTTTTCGCTTTCCGCAAAACCCCCGCGCTCCTCAAAACCCCGCTCCACAGAACCCTCCGCTAGCCTACTCCACCCCACAAAACCCTCCGCAAAACCCCTTTACCGCTCCGCAACAACCTCCACAGCCTCCTCCATACCATAATCTCCCTCCACCAAACGGCTACAATAACAACAGTAAGCGCCCAGCTCCGAAGAGAGCACAGTACCCACCTCTGCCAGAAACCCTCACGGACATCTTCTCAGCTCTTATGTCCATTAAGGCTATACAACTCCCTCCGGAACGGCCCAATTGGAACCCAGTCATTGATCAGACAAAGTATTGTATGTTCCACAGGCAACCGGGACATACTATTGAAGGGTGTTTTCAGTTCAGGGATTTGGTCTATGATCTCCATGAAGGACAAAGGATTGATTGAGCCGAAATGCATAGGGCCATTACAAAAATTAAAGAGAAAAGAAGGCAGCCATCGAGGCATCAAGTGCAGCAACAACAGGCACTGCAGCTGCAATAGTAGCCGCAATAGCAACAACAGCCGGTTCAAGATTTGGGGAGCCACCAGAACCCAATGCCGAACCATCCTCCTGCTCCACAGCCTCAGCCGCCGGCACCGGCCCAAGTCAATGTAGTTCAACCCCCGGCCCCCGACGCCGGGTGGTCGTTTGACGATGACGGCTTCGCACCACAAGTCATGGCCCTTCACCACAACTACTACACTCCTTCCTCTCCCACCATCTGTACACCCACGCACCAAAACCCTCCTCCGCCTGCTAGACCACTCATCCTTTCACCCATTTCTACCCCACCATCCGTCTCTCACTCGTTACTCACCCCCGCTATCACCACGCCTCCATCTAACCCTCCTCTCATTAAACCTCCGCTAGCCTACTCCACCCTACTTCGGCTCCCCTCTACTACCACCATACCCATAACTAACCCTCCACCCATTATTCTGTCATCACAACCCGTTACCTCCATTCCCACTCCCATTATTACCTCCACACCCTCCTCTGTACCGTTCATTCACCCCACCGGGCCTATTAAGTCACTTATTTTGAGCCCATCCGAGGCCGCGGTAGCCTATAATTGTGCCTTACGGAGCGGGTGCATGTTTCATCAGAATTACCCTTCTATTTCAAATCCCCAGTCTTCGCAACCCGCTGCCGAACAGGAAGAAGCAGAGCCACTGCCGGGAACCCAATATGATCTACTACATCATTTGGATCGGGTCCCCGCCAAGATATCCATGCTGGAACTTATCAAAAGATCTACCCTTCACCAAGATGCTCTCAGGAACTTTCTTCAGAAGGTGATGGTTAGTGAAGATGTGGCAGCTGACAGTTTACCCACAGCACTGGCAACTATCTCTAAAGGACTGGCGATCACCTTCTCTGAAAATGAGCTTGCACCACCAGAAGCTCGGCAAATGCCACTTTGCATCACAATAATCTTGAACAAAGTCAGCATCGACGCGGCATTAGTTGACATAGGGGCATCTATCAATGTATGTCCACGCAGCACTCTCAGGGCCTGTAACTTGTTAGAGGAACTTTTATGCCCAACCCCCACTACCATAGTTGCATATGATAACTCACGAAGAGCATGTCACGGGATTGTTACTATTCAAGCTAAGCTCGGGCCTCTCACTATGCCCATTGAATTTTATGTGCTAGACATTGACCCTATGTTTAAGGCTATCTTGGGTCGCTGGTGGATCGATACTCTCAGTGCCATGCCATCCACTGCGCATCAATGTCTTAAATTCCCTTTTCAAGTAAGGGTGGTGAAAGTCAAAAGCTTATCCACGGTCCAGTCTGTTAACGCTATCTCAGGGAAAATCTTGCCTACAATATGGCCCAGCAGTCGGCCTGTTATCTCGGTATTGGATCTAGACTTTCCTTGGGCTTATGCACCTCGCAGGCCCGCCACTACACATGTTAATAACAAAGCAAAACCCCAGATCCGAGATTCCAAGGGCTGGGATATTATATTGAAATTGGGCTACCAACCGGGGAGAGGCCTCGGTGCGTAATTACAAGGGTGAAGTAAGCCCATTCCCAAAGGTAGAAAAATGAGTCGACGGGGTCTCGGCTACCGAGAGTCTGCACTTTCAATGATGGAAGACTCAGGGCCGCTTACATGGGACTACCTCCAACACTTTGTTAAAGGCCCTCTCCAGCCAGGAACACTTCAGCCACAGCCAGCACCGTTAGAGAAGAAAGATATAGCTTGCGCAATTGCCGATCCGCCTCTCTTGCCAAAGGGGCCTGTTGATGATATGCCATATTTCAGTCAGTCATTTGCCAGAATGTTCAGCGAGCCAGATAGTTATGGTCAGAAGAAGAAGCAGGAGGTATGGCTTGTTCAGTGGAAACCGAAGCCAGCATGCCGTCCGACAGAAACAGTGAGCTCTCCAATTGTTATTTCTTTATCTCCTTCCCGCCTGCACACATTGTTCCGTACACTAGACTTTATTCCACGTCCTCCTTCAATTATGATTGATCCGTTTTATCCAATATCTCTGTTCCGGTACGACCTGCCGATGGAATTCTCAATAAGTCACTCTCCTTGTGAATATTCCCCACCTCTTAATTCCCTCTCTTCTATCTTTTCCTCATCTGATTCTTCCCTCAACCTTCTCTATTCGTCTCTCTTTCCTCTCCAACTTCCCCCTCCACCATTTCCTCCATCCTGCTATATGATCTCCACTGATCTCCAAAAAAAAACGTCAAATTTGAACCGGAGATTTCGGGGGAAGATTACGCTATCTTGTCTTCATCATCCTCCCAGGGGCACAAGTCCCCTGCTCCTTCCTTTCCACTAGATTTTCTTTCTCCTAGGTTAGGCGTAGGGTTGGTTAGGTCTAGAGAAGTAGGGTCCTGTTATAGGTCATTCAATCCTTCCAAGCCTGAGCCGGGCTCACTTGCGCATCATTCCAAATCCATCCCTGATAGGTTCTTGCAGGATCTGGCTCAGCGATGTCATGCTCTTTTGAAATGCCCGGAGTCTATCGCCACGGCAATCGTGATAGAAGATGATGAGAAAATAGAAAGGGTGTGGAGCGATGACGGACTAGGTGTATATGAAGTCATGGATGAAAAGGACCCAATCGATGATGAGGACAGCAACGTAGATGACACTGCCGATCAGTATGTGCAAGGATTAAAGAGATTCGATGAGCCATCATCGGCAGTGGATGAACCTACAAAGGAAATAAATTTGGGAACTGAAGAAGACCCAAGGCCCATTATTATTGCCGCTAACCTCCCTCCGTAAGTAGAAGAAGATCTAATCAAGGTTCTGAGGGAGTATAGTGATTCTTTCGCCTGGTCTTATGAGGACATGCCGGGTCTTGACCCCTCCTTAGTGGAACATCATCTCGTACTTAAACCAGGGGCGACACCCGTAAAACAAAGGTCAAGGAGATTTCACCCCCACATGGCCTTGAAGATTAAGAAAGAGGTCGATAAATTGTACAAAGACAGATTCATTAGAGTCGTCTTATATCATCAGTGGATGGCAAACATAGTCCCTGTCATCAAGAAGGATGGGAAGGTGCGCATTTGCATTGATTTCAGAGATCTTAATAAAGCATGTCCCAAAGATGACTTCCCGCTGTCTCACATAGATCTCTTGGTGGATAATACTGCCGGGTATGAAGCTTTATCATTCATGGATGGTTATTCTGGCTATAATCAAATCCGTCTCGCTTCCGAGGATCAAGAGAAGACCTCCTTCACCACACCCTGAGGCACGTACTGCTATGTGGTTATGCCGTTTGGTCTAAGGAATGCAGGTGCTACCTACCAAAGGGCGAGGATGGCCATCTTCCACGACATGATGCATATCTACATGGAAGCCTACGTGGATGACATCTTGGTGAAGTCGAGAACTAAAGAGGAACATCCCGCTATTCTAGCTAAGGTGCTACAGAGAGCTAGGGATTACAAGCTCAAAATGAATCTGAAGAAGTTTGTTTTTGGAGTCTCTTCAGGGAAGCTGCTACGCTTTATAGTTAGCAAGCGGGGGATCCAGATTGATCCTAATAAAGCAAAGGCCATCATGGACATGCCTCCGCCAAAGAATATTACGGAACTTCGAGGACTGATTGGTAGATTGCAATTCATCAGAAGATTCATATCCCAACATTCTCAGAGGTGCTGCCCGTTTTATGAATTGCTAAAGCTGGGGGTCAAATTTGAATGGAATCAAGATTGTCAAAAGGCCTATGAGGACCTAATAGAATATTTATCCAATCCCCCGGTTTTGCAACCTCTTGTTCCTAGGAAACCCCTAATCCTATACATCTCGGTCATTGAGGACTCCCTAGGGGCGGTCTTAGCACAAGTAGATGATGATGGAAAAGAGTGGGCAACTTATTATCTCTCCTGGTTGTTTAACCCGGCTGAGGCCAAATACACCGCTATGGTGAAGACTTGTGCCGCCTTAGTGTGGGCAGCTCAGAAGCTCAAACACTACTTCCTAGCCCACCCAGTTAGGTTGATCTCGAGAATGGACCCGATCCGCTATCTTTTAGAAAAGTCCGTCCTTTCTAGTAGGTTAGCTCGCTAGCAGAGTTTCTTATCTCAATTTGATATCACGTTTGTCATTCAAAAGGAAGTAAAAGGATATGCCATCACTGAGCATCTTACCCATCTCTCGATTCCCTGCACTGACTCTATTCAGGATGATTTTCCTTATGAGCATCTTTTTGACATCTCTCATCATCCCTTCTGGTCTCTGCACTTCGACGGTGCACTCAATTCTCAGGGCCGAGAGATAGGCGATGTTCTGCTCACTCCAGAAGGAGTGATGATTCCCTTTGCTTATCAACTTCGATTTCCTGCTTCCAACAACATCGCTGAGTATGAAGCTCTCCTAGCCGGATTGAAGCACGCCTATCTTTTAGGTGCGTGTTACTTGAAGATCATAGGGGACTCTTAGCTCGTCCTGTGGCAAGTTTTGTCCACTTACCGCACCCGTGACCCTAAGCTCAAACCGTATCAAGATTTGGTCACGTTCCTTGCTAGGCAATTCCGCAAGTTGATCTACATCCATACTCCCCGGTCTCAGAACATTCTAGCTGATGCTCTAGCATCCCTCGCGTCCTCTCTATCTTTCCCTCTCAGTCGGAGTACTGAGACTATCATCGTTCAGAGATTGGACGCACCCTCTCTTCAGGATCCTTGGTATGCTAACCTTAGGAAGACTGTAGAGGCGAGGGCTGAGAAGGAAGAGTTGAAGGAAGTATCTTTGATAGAGTTAGAAGAGATCCTGGAGGAAGAAGAATTACCCTGGTATCATGAAATCGAGTTGTATTGCAAGGATGGATCGTTCCCAGAAGGGGCAAATGCCGAGCAGCTGTGGACGCACTAAAATTTGCTCTTTCAAGTGGTTCGTCTATTGAGTGCGTGGGCGTGCCAGTCACCGAAGTGACAATTTATTCGGGCTCCGAAGAGCCCATGGTGCGCTCGATCTGACGTCGTCAGACAATTGTGTGGTTCGTGTCGGGACCAAAACCCGTCGCGCCATAAAGGTCACGACGTCATTTACATCCCCCGTACGAGGGAACACCCTTGATTAATCGCTGAGATTCAAGGCCTCATGACCAGGGAATCGATTGCATGGAAGGTCTATTACGAGGTATTGAAATCCTCGCATTAGGGTGAGAAGAAAGCATTCGCGGTCATGTCGGTCATGTGCAGACCATTTAATATTCGGACGAATGTCCGGCTCGGGAAAAGTACGATCGTCGAGGGAAAACCGGAGCATATGTATGCCAGGATATGGCAATTTATTGTTCAGAAGAACGGAAAACGTTCGGCTAAACCTCAGTCAGAGCGGTCAGAAACCAGTAAATCTGTTGGCCCGGTGCAAGAGCAAGCTGCGACCATAATGCGGTGGGCCCCCCGCGGTCGAAACAAGACTTGCATGAGCGTCATTAATATTTCTGGTGCCAAGGGACAACGAGGGAATATCCCTTGAATCGACTGAAAAGCCCTGTGTCTAGGGAAGCGGACGTTCGAAACGTGTCAATCATTCGGGAGACCGTTTAATATTCGGACGGGAGTCCGGCTTGAGAATATTGTAATCGTCGCGGGAGGACCTGGAACATATGCATGCTGGGATACGGCAAGTTTATTATTCTAAGACACCGAAAACATTCGGTTAAATCTCAGTTAGTGTAGTAGGAAACCGGTAAATCTATTGGCCCGGTGCGAGATCGAGTCGAGACCATACCGGGGGCGCCTCCCGTGGTCCGAATGAGGCTTACGCGGGCATCATTAATATTTACGGTGCCGGAGGGCAATGGGGGAGAGTCCCAGGACTAGGCTCCAAAACCGAAAACGTGTTCGAAGGGAGCGGGCTGTAGACCTAGGATATGAGCCAAACGGTGACCACAATTGGGACGGACCCGAGGTCTAAGCGTGGCCCACGGAGGTCTTATTGATATTCCCATGGAAGGGGTCCAGGGGTGGCGAGGACCGTCTCGTTCTATTCCTATTTTGTCGGTCACTCACGGACCTTCTCATGTTCGGGCAAGGGCCCATATTGAAAGTACGACGTGGATGGAAACGATCCCGTACAAATGTATGCCGAGTTTACGGCAGTTTCAATGAAAGAACGGGAACGAATCCCATTAGAATGAATCTGATTTAACGGGCTATCGGCCCGGAGCAATGCCGGCTCACGACCATGTCGGGGAGGGAGTTGTCGGCCATATTGGTTGCTCATGGGTCTTTTCATGTTCAGACATAGGTCCGTAATTGAAATGCGGCGAAAACCGAGGTGAACCCGTTCAAATGTCAGTCGAGCGTGCGACAATTTTAGTAGTGGCTCGGAAAGGATCCGGCCTGAGAAACGAGTCCGGTTTACTCGGAATGTCAGCCCGAGGCGAGGTCGGGCCATGGCTATTTCGGGATAATTCCCAAGACTCAGGCCCAACCTGGAAGGGCGACATTGTTGTTCCTTCAGCACCGGGTCACGAGAGAGACGGGGCTGCAGAGTGGATTTTATCATTGTTTTTATCTGGGTTTTAAATTATATATATATATTTATTGCTTATTTCCCTCTTATGTATTTATTCTAGATGATTTATCCGTTTTGTTTATTATTATTACTATTATATTTTCTCTCATTTTTTGTTTATTATTATTTTACATTTTTTGTTTATTTCATATATATATTTAGATTTATTTATTCATCATAGTTTTTATTAATTTTTTTTTTTATTATTATTATACATATTCTTCTGGAGAGAGAGTGGGCCGCTGGAGGGCCAAACGGGGGCTAAAGGAGCATGCCGCTGAAGGTAGAAGGGTGCACTGCTGAGGAGGGCTGAGGGAGTGCACCGCTGAAGGTTCGCGGGAGGTGTACCGGGGAAGGGCTTGGCCAAGGGTGCCGGCGAAGGGGCAGGTGTGGTGGCTATGGGAGGCGTACCGGTGAAGGAGCCTTAGGTGTGCCGGCGAAGGGCCTGGCCGAGCGTGCCGGCGAAGGGTTGAACAGGGGAGAGCGTGCCGGCGAAGGGGTCACGGGAGCGTGCCGTCGAAGGAGCTTGAGGGCGTACCGCCAAAGGGTTGGAGTAGGCATGCCGCTGAGTGCAGGGGGAGCGTGTCGGGGAAAGGCCAAACGAGGCCTGCCGGGGGAAGCTGGGCTGGGGCGTGCCGGCGAAGGGCGCTGTAGGGTGTACCGGCGAAGGGCGTGCCGGCCAAGGGTGGCCAGAGAGGCGTACTGGCGAAGGGCATGGGGAGCCCACTCCTCCTCCATTTCTTTTAAGGCTTTTCTTTTCTTCTTTTCTGATTTTATTAAGTTTGTAGGGGTTTCTTCTTTTCTTCTCTTGATTAACTTTTATTCTTTCTCCCATGAGGACGAATGTTCAAGTTGTTTAGTTGTCGTTCGATTTGGTTCTCTTTGAGTTGGTTGCGGTCCCTTTGCTTTGGTTAAAGCGTTTTACCGTTGTTCTCTTTTTTATTTGTTTGTTGTTTTTTCTTTTATTTGTTAACATGTTATTATTTCTAACAAAAATTTGGCAGCACCTCCCCTTGACCCGAGCGTAAGGGAGATACAGGGAACGCGCCCACATGGAGTGGCGGAACCCGACAACTGGAGGTGGGCGCCCGAGAGCGGCAACACCTTAATAAAACCTCAAAAAACTCGGAGGCAATAGTAAGTGGATGACTATTCTAGGACTGGCTAGGGGGGATGCACCGGGCAAGGAGGAGGGGCAAGTGTGCCGAGCCAGGGAGGTCAAAGGTATGGCGGTGAAGGCCACGAAGGTTGTGCCGAAGAAGGCCCAAAGGGGGCGTACCGCTGAAGGCTGGGGTGTGCCGCTGAAGGCGCGACTGGGCGTGCCATTGGAGGCACAATCAGGGTGTGCCGTTGGAGGCACAATTGGGTGTGCCGTTGAAGGCACGACTGGGTGTGCTGTTGAAGGCACGACTGGGTGTGAACGAAAGCGAGAACGCTCGGCAAGAAGTAAACCCTAAAGAGGGGAAAAAGGAAAGGGGTGTGAAACACCGAAGGATGTAAACACGGAAGACATATATTGGAGAGACGTCCGAGAGGACGTTTGCAAGCCTTCTACTTTTATTCTCACAAGAGGAGTGCCCCAAGGGGGCTAATACATCGCAACGATGGCAAAACAAGAAATGAAAGGAAAGAAAGAGGATATGGAAATACAGTGGGGGGGGGGGAACGGAGCGTGGACTCCCCCCCTCTTGGACCTCACTCCCTCTCTCCACCCACTCTTCTTCTCTTCTTCTCTTCTATCTTCTTCTTTTTCTCTTCGCGTGGACGGCGGCGGACGGAGCAGCGGGGAGGGGGGGACGCCAGAGCCTCCCCTCCTCCTCTTTCTTCTCTTCTTTTCTTCTCTTCTTCTTTCTCCTCGCTCAGGCAGTGGTGATCGAGGCGGCAGGCTTCCCTTCTTCTCTACTTCTTCTTCTCTTTTCGCACAGACAGCGGTGGTGGGCGGAGCGGCGGGGCCTCTCCCCTCTCTTCCTCTCTTCCCTTCTTCTCCTCTTCTCCTTCTTCTTCTCTTCTGCGTCTGCTTCTGTCTCTCTCTATTTTTTTTTGTGTGTATTGAAGGAGAGGGGCTTTTATCCTCCACGGCGGAAGCGTCCGAAGGTGGGAAGCGTCCGACGGGCATTTAATGGGAGTTGACTCCCTTGTCCTGGGTGGCAGGAGGAGTAGGCAGCGTGGCCCTCTCCCCGGGCGACACCTCAGTAAGTCCACTACGCGCTAAGAATCCTGAGGGAATGGGCATAAGATTTTGTCTGCCGGAACGTGCCATTGAAGAGCCTGAATGGCGTACCGCTGGCAGGCACAACAAGCGTGCCGCGGGAGGGCCAAAAGGGCGTGCCGCTGGAAGGCACGGCAAGCGTGCCACTGAAGAGCCCAAAAGGCGTGCCACTGAATGGCCAGGAGGGTGTGCCACTGAAGGCCAGGACGGCGTGCCGCTGAAGGTTGCAGGGGGCGTGCCGCTGAACGGCTAGGACGGCGTGCCACTGAAGGTTGAGGGGGGCGTGCCGTTGAACGGCCAGGAGGGCGTGCCGCTGAAGGGAGCAACGGGTGTGCCGCTGAAGAGCCACCAGGGGCGTGCCACTGAAGGCCACTGAGGGCATGCCGCTGAAGGCCTCAGGGCGTGCCGCTGAAGGGCATTTTGTGGTCCATTTGATTTTCTTCAAGGCCCATTGATTATGGGGCTCTTGGTGGTTGATTTCTCTTCACCGTTGTGACTTCAGAAACGGCTTCACGATAGTGTGTGTGCGTTCGGGGAGTCCGGATGGCCCTTCCCTTCTTCACAGTTTCTTGAACTGACGTTGTTGTTGATGCTGGACTAGTTGGGGACATACGGGAGTGCAATTTTATGTGTCCACAAATGCCCCCCACCCACGGGTAGCGCAGGAGAGGGATGAGCCGGGCGGTGCCCGTGGGTGTACTGGTCTCCTCTTCTATTCGTCGGTGCCGACGAGGTGTCGGGAACTGACCTGGCATGTTGGTATCTTTGTCTCTTCATCAGTGACGACGGGATGGGGGGGACTGACGTGGTATGTTGGTCTCTTTGTCTCTTCATCAGTGCCGACGGGATGTCAGGGACTGACGCAATATGTTGGTCTCTTCATCAGTGCCGACGGGGTGTCGGGAACTGAAGCAGTGTGTTGGTCTCTTTGTCTCTTCGTCAGTGCCGACAGGGTGCCGGGGACTGAAGCAGTATGTTGGTCTCTTCGTCTCTTCATCAGTGCCGACGGGGTGCCGGGAACGGAAGCCATATGATGGTCTCTTCGTCAGTGCCGACGGGGTGCCGGGAGCTGACATGGTTTGTTGGTCGCTTTGTCCTTTCGTCAATGCCGACAGGGTGCCGGGCGCTGACATGGTTTGTTGATCTCTTTTTCTCTTTGTCAGTGCCGACGGGGCGCCGGGAGCTGACATGGTTTGTTGGTCTCTTTGTCTCTTCATCAGTGTCGACAGGGTGCCGGGCGCTGACATGGTTTGTTGGTCTCTTCTTCTCTTCATCAGTGCCGACAGGGTGTCGGGAACTGGCGTGGTATATTGGTCTCTTCTTATCTTAATCATTGTCGATAAGGTGTCGGGAACGGATGTTGGAGTGACAAAAGGGCGTGCCGCGGGAGGCTTCACAATGAGTGTGCCGCTGAGGGCACTTAGTAGTGTGCCGCTGGAGGGATTGCAGGCTGTTGCGCCGTTGGAGCACTTCAAGAGTGTCTCCTTTTCTTCTATCCTTATTTTTACCTTCTCTTCTCTTTTCTCCTCTTCTATATTCCCCTGCACGTAAACATGGGGTGAAAAATTATTTAGTGTCCCCAAATCAGGAAAGCGGGTTGTGAAAGCCGAAATTTGGGGAGCAGGCTGCCAGAGCCAAAATTGGGAAAGTGGGCTGCGAGAGCCGAAGGGAAGCAGACCAGAAGAGCCAAAGTCAGGAAGCGGGCCGTAGAGGCCGAATTGGGGGAGTAGCTTATGAAAGTCAAGGATATTGGGAAGCGAGCTGCAAGAGCCAAAATTATGGGAAGTGGGCCGTGAAGACCGAATTCTGGGAAGCAAGCTATGAGAGCCGAATTCGGGGAAGCAAGCTGCAAGAGCTAAAGTTGGGAAGCGGGCCGTGAAGGCCGAAATTATGGACAGCGGGCCGTGAAGGCGGAATTCTGGGAAGCAGGCCGTGAAGGCCAGAATTGGGAAAGCGGGCCATGGGGGCCGAGGTAAGCAGGCTACAAGAGCCAAAGTTGTTGGGAAGCGGGCTGCAAGAGCCAAAATTAAGGCGTAAGATGTGAAAGCCCAAATCAGGGAAGCGGACTACAGAAGCCGGAGTTGGGAGATTAACGAGCCGCAAGGGCAAGAGGTAGGCCATGGGGGGCCAAGATTGGGCTCTACGAGCCAAAGCTGGGAAAGTAGGCTGCGATAGCCGAAATTGATTTTACTGTATACACACATTATTATTTTTTTTATTTTTTATTTGTTTTTTTTTATTGAAGCATGCAGGCATTCATTAGCAGGCATAACGTAAATATACGTATGTGATAGCTCCCTCCATAGGGGACGGGATAGGGACATCGCCCATAATTTGTAGACACGGTGCGGGTCATGAGGCACAATTGAGGGGTGGTGCACCCGTCAAGAGGATATCGCACGTTTGCATGCATAGCCTTAATTCACGCATTTCACCCGAGGCAATTCTCTGTGGCGTGGTGGTACAAATTTGTGAACAAAGAGCCCTAACCATAGGGATATGCAGGTTTTCCTGGTGACACTCGAGGATCACTCTAGCGCCTACACATTAGTTCCAGGCTTTCGACTTTCGGTAGCTTCACACAGCCCCCACTTGCTTATTTTGGTAGCGGATTTCACCGTTCGGCGTGAGTTTCCTCATATGTCTCAATGGGGATTCCCAGCTACTAAGATTCATCCTTATTGTGATTCTATTATGGATTCTACCGTTTGACGCGAGTTTCCTCATATGTCTCAATGGGGATTCCCGGCTAATAGGTTTCATCCTT
Organism: Amorphophallus konjac; assembly: GCA_022559845.1. NCBI lineage: Eukaryota > Viridiplantae > Streptophyta > Magnoliopsida > Alismatales > Araceae > Amorphophallus > Amorphophallus konjac. Next base: position 278,210,541 of record CM040121.1, on the reverse strand, counting down.
ATTGTAATTCGCTTCACCATTTCGCGCGAGTCTCCTCATGTGTCTCAATGGGGATTCCCGGCTACTCGGATTCACGTTTCTCTCTCTTTTTTGCATCATTTTTTTTCTCTCTCTTTTTTATTTTTTTAATTTTATAGTGGGGGTAGGCAGCTTTTTCCTCACGATTACCTTTCACGCGAGTGCAGGAATTCAAGTCTCCGTAGAGTGCTAAGAAGGAATTCGGGCAATCCCTATGGTTGAAAGCTATTGAACACATTATGTGCTAAGTGTGGGAGCGCTACCTCAGGTTTATTTTGTGAGTTGGGCTTAGCGATTCAGCCATGACTCTTCCCCTTGACATGTGCACCTGTCATAATTGGGTTCCCTTCGAGTGCGTGCCGTGACGTGCGTGCATCCCGAATCGGGGTGATATTATTTAGCAAGGAAACATGGTCCTTGAAAATTCCAAGGAGGTGTATTATTCTATATTAAGCAAACATGCAAGCAGGGCAATCATGTATTCTCTTTTTTTTTTATTTTTCCCCTCCTTTTGTGTCTGTTTTGTTGTTTTTTTTTGTTTTTGTTTTGTTTTGTTTTTGTTTTGTGTTTATTTTTTACATAAGAAAATATTGTTGTTACGTATAAGTGTAGTGGTAGTAAAGGTACTAGGGAAGTAGACCACGAACGGCTGAAAGGGTATTAGGGAAGCAGGCTATAGAACCCAAGGTATATTAGGGGAGCGGGCCATAAGGGCTGAAATTGGGAAGTGGGCTGCAAGAGCCGAAGTTAGGGGAAGCGAGCTGCGAAGGCCGAATCCTGGGAAGCAGGCTATGAGAGCCGGACTTGGGAAGCAGGCCATGAAGGCCAAAGGGAAGTAGGCTACGAGAGCCAGAATTGGGGAGCAGGCCATAAAAGCCAAAGGGAAGCAGGCTATGAGAGCCAGAAGTGGGAAGCAGGCTATAAAAGCCAAAGTTGGGAAGCAGGCCACGAGGGCCAAAGGTAAGCAGGCTGCGAGAGCCAAAGTTGGGGAGCAGGCCATAAAAGCCAAGGGGAAGCAGGCTACGAGAGCCAGAAGTGAGAAGCAGGCTATAAAAGCCAAAGAGAAGCAGGCTACAAGTGCCAAGGTTGGGAAGCAGGCCACGAGGGCCAAAGGTAAGCAGGCTGCGAGAGCCAAAGTTCGGGAGCAGGCCATAAAAGCCATGGGGAAGCAGGCTACGAGAGCCAGAATTGGGAAGCAGTCTATAAAAGCCAAAGGGAAGCAGGCTGCAAGAGCCAAGGTTGGGAAGCAGGCCGCGAGGGCCAAAGGTAAGCAGGTTGCGAGAGCCAAAGTTGGGGAGCATGCCACAAAAGCCAAGGGGAAGCAGGCTACGAGAGCCAGAAGTGGGAAGCAGGCTATAAAAGCCAAAGAGAAGCAGGCTGCAAGAGCCAAGGTTGGGAAGCAGGCCACGAGGGCCAAAGGTAAGCAGGCTGTGAGAGCCAAAGTTGGGGAGCAGGCCATAAAAACCAAGGGGAAGTAGGCTACGAGAGCCAGAATTGGGAAGCAGGCTATAAAAGCCAAAGGGAAGCAGGCTGCAAGAGTCAAGGTTGGGAAGCAGGTCACAAGGGCCAAAGGTAAGCAGGCTACGAGAGCCAAAGTTGGGGAGCAGGCCATAAAAGCCAAGGGGAAGCAGGCTACGAGAGCCAGAAGTGGGAAGCAGGCTATAAAAGCCAAAGAGAAGCAGACTGCAAGAGCCAAGGTTGGGAAGCAGGCCACGAGGGCCAAAGGTAAGCAGGCTGCGAGAGCCAAAGTTGGGGAGCAGGCCATAAAAGCCGAATTCTGGGAAGCAGGCCGTAAAAGTCAAATTCTGAGAAGCAGGCTACAAGAGCCAAAGATATTGGGAAGCGGGCTGCAAGAGCCAAAATTGTGGGTAGCAGGCTACGGAAGCCAAATCGGGGGAGCAGGCTACAATAGCCAAAATTGGGGAGCGGGCTGTAGGAGCCGCAATTATGGGAAGTGGGCCGCAAAGGCCGAATTCTGGGAAGCAGGTCGTAAAGGTAGAATTCTGAGAAGCAGGCTGCAAGAGCCAAAGATATTGGGAAGTAGGCTAAAAAAAAAGCCAAGGGATATTGGGAGCAGGCTGACGGACCGAGAGATATTAGGAGTAGGCTATAAAGCCGAAAAGATATTGGAGAGCGCAGTGGGATGGGTGGATTAATCCTGATAGTGGGCCTTGGCCGACACGGCTGAGCCGAACGGCGTCGGGTAGCAGGATACGAGAGCCGAGGAGAAGGATTCGTGAAGCGGCGGGTTCTAAGACCACGTCTGTCTCATGTCTCTTTTTTTTCTTCTTCTTTTGTGTGAGGCGACGGGTTCGAAGACCACGTCTGCCTCGTGTCTCTTTTTTTTTCTTCTTCTTTTGAGGAGAGACAGGCGCAAAGGCCATGTTTGCCTCGTGTCTCTTTTTTTTAACTTCTCTTCTTCTTTTGTAGAGAGGTAGGTGCAGAGACCATGTTCGTCCCGTGACTGTTCTTTCTCTTCTTCTCTTCTTCTTTTATGGAGAGGTCGGTGCAAAGACCATGTTCGCCTCATGTCTCTTTTTTCTCTTCTCTTCTTCTTTTGTAGAGAGGCAGGTGCAAAGACCATGTTTGCCTCGCGACTCTTCTTTCTCTTCTTCTCTTCTTCCTTCATGTGGAGAGGCGGGTGCAAAGACCGCGTCTACCTCGTGACTCTCTTCTTCTTTTTTTACGGAGAGGCAGGTGTAAAGACCATGTTCGCCCCACGACTCTTCTTTCTCTTCTTCTCTTCTTCTTTTATGGAGAGGCAGGTGCAAAGACCATGTTCGTCTCGTGTATCTTTTCTTCCTTTTCTTCTCTTCCTTTTTTTTATGGAGAGGCAGGTGCAAGGACCATGTTTGCCTCGTGATCATTCCTTTCTCTCTTCTTCTCTTCTTTTTTATGCGAAGAGGCGGGTTCGAGGACCACGTCTGCCTCGTGACTGTTCTCCCTTTTTTTATCTCCCTTTTTTTTATGTCAGGAGGCGGGTTCGAAGACCACGTCTACCTCATGTCTCTTTTCTTTCTCTTATTCTCTCCCTCTTTTGTGTGGAGAGGCAGGTGCAAAGACCATGTTTGCCTCTTGACTGTTCTTTCTTTTCTTCTTTTTTGGAGAGGCGGGTGCAGAGACCATGTTCGCCTCATGTGTCTTTTCTTCTCTTTTCTTCTCTTCTTTTGTGTGATGAGGCGGGCTCAAGGACCACGTCTGCCTCATGTGTACTCTTTCTTTCCTTCTCTTCTTTTGTGTGGTGAGGCGGGCTCGAGGACCACGTCTGCCTCCTGTGTATTCTTTCTTTTGTTCTCTTCTTTTATGTGATGAGACGGGCTCGAAGACCACGTCTGCCTCACGTCTCTCTTTTTCTTTATTCTGCTCATCTTTTCACATTAATGCCTCTGTGCTGGAGTGTATTTCTCTTAATGTGCCCCCAGGTTAGGGTGTAGCTTTATTTCATATGTGCCTCCTGAGGGGTGTGTTTTGCCTCTTCGCTTCTGTTCCCCCAGGCGGGGTGTATTTTTCATGGCTTCTATGCCCCCAGGTGGGGCATGTTTCTTCTTCAAATGCCCCTAAATGGGGTGGAGTCTTTTCTTCTTATGCTCCCAAGGCGGGATGCAGCTTCTTCAAATGCCCTAAGCCGGAGCGCATTCTTTAAGGCTTCTTTACCCCCAGGCGGGGTATGTTTCTTCTTCAAATGCCCCTAAGTCGGGGCATATTCATCTCTTTTTATGCTCCCGAGGCGGGATGCAGCTCTATTTCTTCTCGTGCCCCCAGGTCGGGGTAGATTCTTCTCACGTGCCCCCAGGGCGGGGGTGTATTTCTCTTCCTGTGCCCCCATATCGGGGTATATTTCTTCTTCAAATACCCCCAAGCCGGGGTGCATTCTTGCCTCTTCTTATGCCCCTATGGTGGGGTGTACCTCTCTTCATGTGCCCCTAAGTCGGGGTGTGTCTTATGCTTCTATGCCCCCAGGCGGGGGTATGTTCTGCCTCTTTTACCCCCTCATGGTGGGGCGTATTTCTCTTCATGTGCCCCCAGAGTGGGGGTGTAGCTCTTCTTCATCTGCCCCCTAGGTTGGGGGGTAGGCCACTTCCCTTCCGTGCCCCCAGGCGGGGTATGCTTCTTCTTTAAAGGCCCCTGAGCCGGGGTGTAGCTTTGTTGTCTGTTGTGCCCCCAAGTCGGGGTAGATTCTCTTCATGTGCCCCCGGGAGCGGGGTGTATATTTTTTGCCTCTTATGCCCCTATGGCGGGGTATATCTCTTCTTCTTATCCCCCATGGTGGGGTATGTGCATGCTCTCTTCTAGAGTGGTGGCCGTGCTTGGCCTCATTGCTATAAAGCATTCCCCTCGGCGGGCAGCTATTCACCAAGCTACAATTGTGGCTCGTTGGGTCTCTTACCAACCACTCGGGGGGGGGGGGGGGGGGGGGGGCGTTTTGTGCTGGATAGAGGCAGCAGGAAGGAGGAACGGGCCGAGTCATTGCACCGCGGACTTGGGTCCTCCTAGAGTCTGGTAGGATGCTGGGTTTCTTCTTACTCTTTTGGCCGATAATGCTTGCCAGCTTTTTCTTCTTCTCCCTTTTTTATTTCTCTTTTCGTATGATTGACCAGGGTGGAGGTGCAGGAGAGCGCTCACCCCCTCAGGGAAGGGATGAGTGGTTCGCTCCACCGCAGAAACCCCACAATGGTAATCTTTATTCAGCACGGGTCTCGACGGACGTGACCGTACAACCCTCTCTCGCCGACTCTTTCTCTTCTCTTCAATTTTTTGCTTCTTTCTTTTCTACTTTTCTTCTTTTCTTCTTTTCCTCTTTCCGTCTTTTCTTCTCTTTTTTCTTGAGGAAAAAGGGGGTTTGATTTCCCCTCCTTCTCCTCTCTTTCTCTTCTCTTCTCTTCTTTTTTTTATAACAGCCCCCATGATTCCTGGAAGCTGCATATGCTTCGAAGTAGCGTTCTCGAGGCCGCGAAGGTAGCTACACCGAGTCTGGCTTTTCTCCCCATAGGACTGGCGAAGACAGCACCTGCAATTCATCAAAGCAGGCAAACATCGTTTATTAGGGGGCCATGAGGCCCTTAATCCCGGCGAAGAGATGAAGGGTGGTTTGGTCCCACTGGGCGTGCCAGACTTGTGGACGCACTAAAATTCGCTCTTTCATGTGGTTCGTCTATTGAGTGCGTGGGCGTGCCAGTCACCGAAGTGACAATTTATTCGGGCTCCGAAGAGGCCATGGTGCGCTCGATCTGACGTCGTCAGACGATTGTGTGGTTTGTGTCGGGACCAAAACCTGCCGCGCCATAAAGGTCACGACGTCATTTACATCCCCCGTACGAGGGAACACCCTTGATTAATCGTCGAGATTCAGGGCCTCATGGCCAGGGAATCGATTGCATGGATGGTCTGGTACGAGGTATTAAAATCCTCGCATGAGGGTGAGAAGAAAGCATTCGCGGTCATGTCGGTCATGTGCTGACCATTTAATATTCGGACGAATGTCTGGCTCGGGAAAAGTGCGATCGTCGTGGGAAAACCGGAGCATATGTATGCCAGGATATGGCAATTTATTGTTCAGAAGAACGAAAAACGTTCGGCTAAACCTCGATCAGAGTGGTCAGAAACCAGTAAATCTGCTGGCCCAGTGCAAGAGCAAGCTGCGACCATACTGCGGTGGGCCCCCCGCGGTCGAAACAAGACTTGCATGAGCGTCATTAATATTTTCGGTGCCAAGCGGCAACGAGGGAATATACCTTGAATTGGCTGAAAAGCCCTGTGTCTAGGGAAGCGGACGTTCGAAACGTGTCGGTCATTCGGGAGACCGTTTAATATTCGGACGGGAGTCCGGCTTGAGAATATTGTAATCATCGCGGGAGGACCTGGAACATATGCATGCCGGGATATGGCAAGTTTATTATTCTGAGACACCGAAAACATTCGGTTAAATCTCGGTTAGTGTAGCAGGAAACTGATAAATCTATTGGCCCGGTGCGAGATCGAGTCAAGACCATACCGGGGGCACCTCCCGTGGTCCGAACGAGGCTTACGCGGGCATCATTAATATTTCCGGTGCCGGAGGGCAACGGGGGAGAGTCCCAGGACTAGGCTCCAAAATCGAAAACATGTTCGAAGGGAGCGGGCTGTAGACCGAGGATATGAGCCGAACAGCGACCACAATTGGGACGGACCCGAGGTCTAAGCGTGGCCCACGGAGGTCTTATTGATAGTCCCATGGAAGGGGTCCAGGGGTTGTGAGGACCGTCTCGTTCTATTCCGATTTTGTCGATCACTCACGGACCTTTTCATGTTCGGGCAAGGGCCCATATTGAAAGTACGACGTGGATGGAAATGATCATGTACAAATGTATGCCGAGTTTACGGCTGTTTCAATGAAAGAACATGAACGAATCCCATTAGAATGAATCCGATTTAACGGGCTATCGGCCCGGAGCAATGCCGGCTCACAACAATGTCGGGGAGGGAGTCGTCGGCCATATTGGTTGCTCACGGGTCTTTTCATGTTCAGACATAGGTCCGTAATAGAAACGCGGCGAAAACCGAGGTGAACCCGTTCAAATGTCTGCCGAGCGTGCGAAAATTTTAGTAGTGGCTCGGAAAGGATCCGGCCTGAGAAACGAGTCCGGTTTAATCGGAATGTCAGCCCGAGGCGAGGTCGGGCCATGGCCATTTCGAGATAATTCCCAAGACTCAGGCCCAACCTGGAAGGGCGACATTGTTGTTCCTTCAGCACCGGGTCACGAGAGAGACGGGGCTGCAGAGTAGATTTTACCATTTTTTTATCTGGGTTTTAAATTATATATATATATATATATTTATTGCTTATTTCCCTCTTATGTATTTATTCTAGATGATTTATCCATTTTGTTTATTATTATTACTATTATATTTTCTCTCATTTTTTGTTTATAATTATTTTACATTTTTTTGTTTATTTCATATATATATTCAGATTTATTTATTCATCATAGTTTTTATTAATTTTATTATTATTATTATTATTATTATACATATTCTTCTGGAGAGAGAGTGGGCCGCTGGAGGGCCAAACGTGGGCTAAAGGAGCGTGCCGCTGAAGGTAGAAGGGTGCACCACTGAGGGGGGCTGAGGGAGTGCGCCACTGAAGGTTCGCGGGAGGTGTACCGGGGAAGGGCTTGGCCAAGGGTGCTGGCGAAGGGGCAGGTGTGGTGGCTATGGGAGGCGTACCGGTGAAGGAGCCTTAGGTGTGCCGGTGAAGGGCCTGGCCGAGCGTGCCGGCGAAGGGTTGAACAGGGGAGAGCGTGCTGGCGAAGGGGTCACGGGAGCGTGCCGTCGAAGGAGCTTGAGGGCGTACCGCCGAAGGGTTGGAGCAGGCGTGCCGCTGAGCGCAGGGGAGCGTGTCGGCGAAAGGCCAAACGAGGCGTGCCGAGGGAAGCTGGGCTGGGGCGTGCCGTGAAGGGCGCTGTAGGGTGTACCGGCGAAGGGCGTGCCGGCCAAGGCTGGCCAGAGGGGCATACCGGCGAAGGGCATGGGGAGCCCACTCCTCCTCCGTTTCTTTTAAGGCTTTTCTTTTCTTCTTTTCTGATTTTATTAAGTTTGCATGGGTTTCTTCTTTTCTTCTCTTGATTAACTTCCATTCTTTCTCCCATGAGGATGAATGTTCAAGTTGTTTAGTTGTCATTCAATTTGGTTCTCTTTGAGTTGGTTGCGGTCCCTTTGCTTTGGTTAAAGCGTTTTACCGTTGTTCTCTTTTTTATTTGTTTGTTGTTTTTTCTTTTATCTTGTTAACATGTTATTGTTTCTAACAAAAATTTGGCAGCACCTCCCCTTGACCCGAGCGTAAGGGAGATACAGGGAACGTGCCCACATGGAGTGACGGAACCCGACAACTGGAGGTGGGCGCCCGAGAGCGGCAACACCTTAATAAAATCTCAGAAAACTCGGAGGCAACGATAAGTGGATGACTATTCTAGGACTGGCTAGGGGGGATGCACCGGGCAAGGAGGAGGGGCAAGTGTGCCGAGCCAGGGAGGCCAAAGGTATGGCGGTGAAGGCCACGATGTTGTGCCCCTGGTTTTGATGATGACAACAATGAAGTGTGAATGTAGCATTCAACTCAAAAATGTCGATTACAATATTGATTCAGTAATACTTTCATATAATTTCTTTTTGATGCAATAAAGGAGCAGGGTCGACGCTGGGAGTTCAATGCGTCCACGCTTCAGCTGAAGAGGATTTCAGAGATTCACTTGGCTGCATCAACTCCATGCTACAGCAGCGTCGACGCAGTAGTTAATGAGGCAGAGTCCATAGCTCACTGGAATACTGCAGTGCGTCAACGCCATTGCAAGACATCGTCCACGCAGCAATTGAGTCTGATATACATTCAGCTCTGGAACACCACTACGTCAACGCTATGGGTTAGCAGCGTCGACGCAGCACGTCTATCTACCGAAGACCTTGATCACTGGATTGCCGATGCGTTAACGCAGCTGGCTGATGGAGTCAATGCATCAGACTTGAGTTTCGTAGGAAGAAGATATCTGTAGGCTGCGTCAACTCCTTGGAGCAAGAGGGTTGACGCCATCTAATTCCAGTTGCTGAGCGCGTTAAGTGGATCCCACCTTCAGTCGTCAACTGCCACATCAGCCACAAGCGGATAAGTCTTCGTACCCTTCCACCACTCCAGAAGGTTCCCCACGTGAGCAATCATGAGGATAACCAGGAAATCAGGGTGGTGGCCCACCTACCTCACGTGAATTGTTTTGTGCGCGGGAAGACCACAAAACAGACTCAGTCGAGGAGAATCAGAGAGCGGAACCGGGGAGAGAGGCTGAGAGGAGAACGGGACCAAGGCTGAGAGCAGAACTGGACGAAGGCTGCTGAAAAATCAGATCAGAAGATCATCGCGCCACCAAGACTTTTCTACATTCCAGACGGAGGAGATTCAAGGGTTGAACCTCATGCGCATGGATCTCTCTGTTGGTGATTCCAATTCCGCTGCGTCCAAGTGCTGAAGTGTGATTTCTTATCTTTTCATTTTTCTCTTTTTATTGAACATTGTACTCCTCTCTTCTACTGGATTTAGTGAAGAGAGAGTTATTCTGATCCAGTGGGTTGTGCTGAGATCAGGGGTGTCAAGGTAGTTTGCCTTCAAGCTGTTTGACAGGGGATCTGAGGATTCGCTCCTCGTTGTGTTCTGTTGGTGTAGTCAACAGTGTAGAGGAATTACTTCCTCGATTTAGCAAAGCTGTAAAGCTCAGCAGGGTTCCTCACTGGTTAAGTGGGGAGGTGGACGTAGGTCTCCGCAGGGAGACCGAACCACCTTAAAATTGTGTTCTCTTGTGGTTTGCTTTCTCTGATCATTCTCCTCTCGTTAGATGTTTGATTAGGCTCGATTCAATTTGTTGTTTAGTTGTTGATCATATCTCTATCATTCTGCACTATATTTCAAGTGTGATCGCGCATAGCATTTTAAAGGGTCAACCTATTCACCCCCTCCCCCTCTAGCTTGACCGTCCTCTCAATCCAACACGTGGTATCAGAGCGCCAGGCTCTCTTGCAAAGGTTTCACAGCCTAGAGAGATTTAATGGAGAACAGAGGACTCATGCCTGAGGGGTATGCAGTGAATAGGCCACCATTTTTTTGATGGAACTAATTATTCGTACTGGAAAAATCGCATGCAAGTATTTTTAAGAGCGCAGGATCATGAAATCTGGAGAGTCGTGAGCAAAGGGCCATACCAAATTGAAGGCGATGAAGAACTCTGGGTGAAGGAGCAGATTCGAAAGTCGAACGTAAATTGGCAAGCCATGAACATTATGCAGTGCTCACTCCATCCCAAGGAATTCTCGCGTGTATCCCCATGCTCCAGCGCAAAAGAAATGTGGGATAGACTCGAGGTAATCTACGAAGGTACCTCAGAGGTAAGAGAGACAAAAGTTAACATGTTAATTTCAGAATATGAATCTTTTCGGATGAAACCTGAGGAAAATATATCTGAAATGTATGCCAGACTAACTCTTCTTGTGAATGGTCTTAAAGGTTTGGGAAAGACCTATAGTGACTATGAGGTGGTTAGGAAGATTCTTAGATCCCTAACTCCAATCTGGCATACCAAAGCCACGGTCATTGAGGAATCTAGGAACCTTCCCACCACCAAACCAGATGAGCTAATAGGTTCTCTCATGGTTTATGAACTGAATTTGAAAAGAACAGATGAGGACATGAAGAAGAAAAAGCCCCTTGCATTGAAGGCTGGTTCCAGCAGCAAGGAAAGCTCAGATGATAGTCAGTCATCTTCATCTGATGATGACTCAAGTGAAATAGCCATGCTTACTAGGAAATTCAGAAAATTCTTAAGAAAGGGAGGTAAGACTACTAGATATAAAGGATATCAGGTAAGAACTAGCTCAAAACTCAAGCCAGAAAATCCTAAGAAATCTGATAAAGTTGTTTGCTACAGATGCAGGAAACAAGGACACATCAAGTCGGAGTGTCCTGAGAATATGAAAAGGACATAGACAAAGTGGAGAAACAAAAAGCCGAAGGCCATGCTAAGCATTTGGAGTGATGAAGAAAAAGATGAAGATGAAGAAAGCACCTCTGAAGATTAAAGCGAGGTGAAACTATGCTTCATGGCAAATGGTGATGATCAAGTCGAGGTAACCTCTCCCTTTGCAGATTTCTCTTGTAATGATTGGGAAGAAGCTTTTAGCGAATTGCTGGATAAGTATGAAGGTGTTAAAAAGGAAAATAAATCTCTAAAGAAAAAGAAAAATCAAACCAGTCAAGAAGATGATTTGAATGAAAAAGTCAAAACACTAGATGTTGAAATCATGTGTCTAAAAAGGGCCTTGGAAGAAAAAGATGAGTATAAGAAATAGTTAAGTGAAATGAAGAGAGAAAATGATTTTCTACTGAAGCTGCATGATGAATTGAAATTAAGAATGCAGAAATTGGAGAAAGAAGTAAAAATTGCTGAAGAGAAATATGATGCCATTTGTGGAGTCAATGCAAAACTTCAAGAAAATCTGAAGAAATTAGAGGATGAGAACCTAAGCAAACAAACATCCCTCGAAAAAATGACACAGGGTAAAAACAACCTTGGTGCTGTTATGGGAATTAAGTGCAACTTTGGAAAAGAAGGGCTTGGATTCAATCCTACTAAAAAGAAAGAACTGGGAACTAGATTGGTGACATTTGTCTCTGGGAAGGACACATCTGAAGAGAATCAAATGGATGAGAAGAATAAGGAAAAATCAAAACAGTCTAATGAAATCAGAAAAGAAAAAGGAAATGAGAAAGTGAAGGCAACATTGAATCTTAACAAACAGAAAAGCACACTAATGTTCAAATATGCCTCCTTAGGTCAATACAAGAATCCTAACTGTAATTCATCAACCCAACAGCAATCATACAGAAGATCAGAAGGTTCAAGGTCTGGTAGAAGTCAACCGCGTCAACGCACTGGTCACATGGCGTCAACGCATATAGCTTTCCAGAAAAGGCATTCGGTCAAAAATACTCAGATGCGTCGACGCAGTCACTACCATGAGTCAACGCATTACATGTACCAGAACCCCCATGATAGATATGGTAGGTGGATGAGTCAACGCAGGAACACTAGAGGGTCTACGCATCCAACTCTCAATCATCCAAGAAGCATGCATTCATCTAGAGTCCTTAAGTCAAATTTCCCCAGTACATCATGGAGTCATCACTATCAATGGCACAGGAATAATCACAAATCTGTCAAACCATTGAACTTACCACATCAAAGACCCTCACAACAGCAACTATGGATTCCCAAGAGCTTGATGTCATACCTGAACACGTCCTATGATTTGATGGGACCCAAGTATATCTGGGTTCCAAAATCTCTTGTTTAATGTGTTTTGCAGGAGTGTCTTGCAGCTGTACATAATAGGTGGTATCTCGACAGCGGCTGCTCAAGGCACATGACGGGGGATAAAGCTAAATTCTGTGTCTTGGTGGAGAAAGACGGGGGTCATGTTACATTTGGAGGAAACAATAAAGGAAAAATAATTGGAAAAGGTAAAGTAGGTAAAAATCCTTCAAATTTCATTGATGATGTGTTACTTGTAGATGGCTTAGAATATAATATACTTAGCATAAGCCAGCTGTGCGATAAAGGAAATAAAGTTGTGTTCGATGCTCATACTTGCACCATTTTAGAGATGAGTTCTGAAAAAGTTAAATTCATTGGAAAAAGAATAAATAACATGTACGTGGTAGATTTAGATGACCCTGCACATAACAATCTTTGTCTTGCTGTGAATAAAAGTGAACTTGCTTGGCTGTGGCACCGCAGACTAGGGCATGCTAGCTATAGTGTCTTGCATAAGTTAGCAAAGTTTAACATGGTGAAAGGTTTACCAGATGTATCATTTAAACAAAATGACAAAGTTTGTAGTGCATGCACTCAAGGTAAGTACACTAGAAAGTCATATAAGTCCAGACTTGAAATTCAATCATCTAAACCTTTTGAACTCATTCATATGGATTTGTTTGGACCAACTAGAACAGCTAGTGTGAGTGGAAATAAATATGGATTTGTTCTAGTAGATGATTTCTCTAGGTTTACTTGGGTGTTCTTTCTAACTCACAAAAATGATGCATTTGAAGAATTTCAGACATTCTTCAAGAATGTGCAATAGGATGGTAAGTTTGCCATTTCATCTATCTTGTCAGATCATGGAGGCGAATTTGACAATTCTGAATTTGATGATTTTTGCAGAGCCACAGGAATTTCACACAAGTTCTCATCTCTAAGAACTCCCGAACAAAATGGAGTTGTGGAAAGAAGAAATAGAACCCTTGTGGAGATGGCTAGAACCATGCTGATTGAAGGACAACTCCCAAGGAAGTTCTGGGCAGAGGCGGTAAATACAGCTTGCTACATTGTAAACAGGGCAATGGTAAGACCTCAGTCCAAAAAGACTCCATATGAATTGATGAAGGGTAAGAGACCTTCTGTTGCTTATTTTAGAGCTTTTGGATCAAAATGCTTTGTTCAAAATAATGACAAATGGGCGTTGGACAAATTTGAACCTAAGAGTGAACCTGCCATCCTTCTAGGATATTCTAGTAACTCTAGGGCCTACAGAGTCTTAAATCTAAAAACACATGCTGTTGAAGAATCCCCTCATATTGTGTTTGATGAAATGAATGAAAATTCTGAGATTGAGGAATTATGTAGGGATGAAGATGAAGGGAAGTTCCTTAAAGAAAAGGAAGAACAGAATCTCCAAGATGAAGAGATAAGGCTAAATGATAATCATGCAGAATCAACCCACCATGGTGATGCAGGTATGAATGAAGGTATCTCTCTAACCGATGTAAGGATGCTAAGGGATCACCCTTTATCCAATATCATTGGTAACTTGCATGAACCTGTTAGAACTAGATTTCATTTTAGAGGTGTTGAGGAAATGGACAATCTGGCCCTTGTCTCTCAAATTGAACCAAAAAACGTTGCTGAAGCTTTGAAAGATAGTAATTGGATAAACGCAATGCATGAAGAATTACATCAATTCAAAAGGAAAAAGGTGCATGTGGTACCTTGTGCCAAGACCCAAAGAGTTCTCTGTAATTGGAACTAAATGGGTCTTCAGAAATAAACAGAATGAAAATGGAATGGTAGTTAGGAATAAAGCTAGGCTGGTAGCACAGGGTTATAATCAAGAATTTGGCATTGATTTTGAAGAATCCTTTGCTCCAGTAGCTAGACTAGAAGCTATTAGATTATTACTTGCTTATGCTTGCTGTCATGGAATAATGTTACATCAAATGGATGTAAAGAGTGCTTTTCTAAATGGGTCAATAAAGGAAGAAGTTTATGTTGAACAACCCCCTGGTTTTGAATGCACAGAAAATCCTAACCATGTGTACAGATTGGACAAAGCTCTCTATGGACTCAAACAGGCACCTCGAGCGTGGTATGATAGACTCAGCTCGTACCTCACAGAGAAAGGCTATTCTAGAGGTAAAGTGGACCAAACTCTATTCACCAAGGGAAGAAATTCAGATATTATTCTAGTTCAAATTTACGTTGATGATATAGTTTTTGGTTCCACTAAACCCAGCATGTGTGAGGAGTTTGCCAGCTTAATGACCACTGAATTTGAAATGAGTCTAATGGGTGAGCTTAAATTTTTTCTAGGTCTGCAAATTACTCAGAGCAAGGAAGGATCCTTCATCAACCAGGCAAAGTATATTTCTGAGTTGCTGAAGAAATACAAAATGGAAAATCTGAAAGCAATCAGCAATCCTATGAGCACCAACACAAACTTGGATGAAGATCTGAAAGGTAAACAGGTTGATGCAAAAACATATCGAGGTATGATTGGATCACTCCTCTATCTTACTGCATCTAGACCAGACATTCAATTTTGTGTATGCATGTGTGCTCGCTTTCAATCTGATCCTAGAGAATCCCACTTAAGTTCTGTCAAGCGTATCTTTCAATACCTTGCTGGAACTCGAGATTTAGGGATTTGGTATCCTGCATCTTGCTCTTTTGATCGTGTATCCTATTCAGATACAGACTATGCTGGATGCAAACTCGACAGGAAAAGCATGAGTGGCTATTGCCAATTTTTGGGAGGATGTTTGATTTCTTGGGCTTCCAAGAAACAACACTCAGTGGCACTATCCACTATAGAGACAGAATATGTCGTTGCAGGGAGTTGTGGTACTCAAGTGTTGTGGATCAAACACCAACTCCAAGATTATCAGATTGATCTTGGGTGTGTCCCAATATTGTGTGATAACACAAGTGCCATAAACCTGGCCAAAAACCCTATCCAGCACTCTAGGACCAAACACATAGAAATTAGACACCATTTCTTAAGAGATGAAGTAATTAAAGGAAATTTTAAACTCATATTTGTTGAATCACAATATCAATTGGCCGATATTTTTACCAAGCCTCTGAACAATGATATATTCTCTTATCTTAGAAGAGAGCTTGGTCTATGCAATTATCATCTGGATGCCTGATTTGAGTGCCTGACTCATCTTTTGGAATCTGAATGATTGAACTTGTCTTGGTTTGAAGTGTATTTGTCTTAAACTCAGGGGGAGCTTAGTCGTCTATGCATGTTATGTCTATCTTTCTTTCAATCAATTCATAATGAATAAAATTTCAGCATGATACTCATGTTATTGGCAGTTATAATTTCATTCATGCATGGTCTGAGGGGGAGTTAGCTTAGGATTAATTTCTCGATGACAAAAGGCTGAATAAAGTACAGAGTTGTTACTGCTGGTTGGATAAGTGAGTTAACGCAGTGTGGAGATAGGGTTAACGCACCAGATAGCTTATTCTTTGAAAACCTGATGTGAAGTGTCTCTGGCTGGATGAGTGAGTCGACGCTATGGTTGGATTGAGTTAACGCAGCCCTGGCTCTAAGTCTACGCAGCTATTCCTTCTTGAAGTCTCTTCTCTAAATCTTTTCTTCTTGGAGCCTCCTCCTCTTCAGATTCACTCACCTCTTTGATCTATCTCATCGTTTTGATTCTCAATTACATGCTTTTCACGTTCTAGCATGAGGGAAAACTTCTTGAGTACTGAGATATGCAGATGAAGTCTTAAATTCAGGGGGAGTTACAGTGATAATTCCTATTGAATATGAGATATGTTCTGAATGGCTCTATGAAATGTTAATGATAGGAGATCTATAATTCTTATGATGTTTGAATTCAAGAACTTTTGAACCCAATAATGCACTTTGTATCGAATAAAAGCTAAACAATTTAATAAAACCAGGACCTTATCATCTCTCGAACCTTATTGTTCAAAAGTAAAGAAACCACTGTGTGTAGAGGAATTTAATATTTGTATTGGTAATAAACTCAGAAATAGTTTTTAAACGCTGAAGAAGCAATCCCTTACACATGTTATAAAATGCAGAGCAATGGTAGGTCTTCACTGAGAAACTAGCCCTATGCACCAAAGAAGTGCTAAAGAGCAAGTCATGAGGTGAGCTGCTATCTCTGTCTTCAAGTGAAAAATAAATCATTACAGAGCAATGGTAACTGTTAACTGACAAACTACCTTCATGCACCTATGAAGTGCTGAAAGGCATGTCAGGACGTCAGTTGCCAACTCTAGTCCTTCAATGCAGAATAGTTTGCTATGCTGAGTAACAGGGGACTCGGGTGTCTGATAAACATGTGTACCCGTGTCAAAAGGCTAGCTATACTTGACTGCTAATGAAAACATGAAAATAAGTTGACAAAGTTGAAAATGCTAAAAATGTTAAAAAAAATAATTAAAACATGTGAGTGTGATTGATCTGAAGCTCTTTATTCAACTGAGTCTATCGTCAATGCCAGTTAAATTCCTCTCTCTCTGATAGGCATCTTAAAATTGACAGATATAAGGGACAGAAATGAAAATGGTTCTAGTGTGAAAAGAGTTCCACTTTTTCTCCAGGCAGGTGCCTTTAGTGGTTCATGGTTTTTACTTCAATGTTTTAAGATTATTTCTTCTCTTTATCATTAAATGAATTGGAGCATATTTACATATATCTCTTTCAACGGAACTTGGTCTGCAACAATTAAAAATCTTTGAAAGTAAGTGTCTCTAAACATCATCTCAGTGGCTTAATAATTTTTCCTAAATTCGGCTGTTTTTCTCACAACCTCCTTCTTGGCTATAACATCTCATCGTTACACCACTGCGTCTACGCACCACTCCAATGCGTCAACGCAGTGGGTCTCTTGACTCATCTCAAACCGGTTCCCTGACTTGAACCGGCTGAACCGCTCTAGGAAAAGGGCTTCATAGCTTCTTTAAAAGCGTAGCGTGACCGCTGCTTGTCTCCATTTCTTTCGAAACCCTTTGTCGTTCTACCTTCCGTGTTCTCCAAAACCCTCGCAGCACTTTCCTGTTCCATTCATCTCGCTGCCATGGCTCCTCCGACATCGACTAAAAAGGGGAAGAAGAGGGCAGAGGAACATCAAAGAAGTTCAGAATCGGCCGAAGGCAAAATGGAGCCCCGCTCCAAAGCTGCTCACGATAAAGGGAAGAGGAAAGAGACGCATTCCCGCGATCCTAGTCCGCCAACCAAAAAGAGAAAGGCATCTGATGTCAGGACAGAAAAGAAGGGTTTATCTTCAGATGCTGCGAAGGGACAGAAAGGTGCAGAAAGCTCTCATGTAATGCCCTCTGATCCCTCTCTTACCGTCACAGTGGAAGAACCTCTGAAAGTTCTCATTTCACGCTATATTGTTGCTACCGACCATGAAATGCTTGACGTTTTTCTGCAACTATTTCCTACCTTGGAATATCAGGGCTGGTGGTCTTTCGTTACAACTCATAAGGTCTATTGCCCCACCCTGGTTAGAGAGTTCTACCACAATTTAAAATATGAGCCTCATATTCTGAAACTTACATCAACTGTCAGAAATGTTAGTTTCGAACTAACAAATAAGTTGTTTGCCAGAGCCTGGAAAATCCCCAAGAATGGGGTTCAGCTACATAGTTTTGAGTTTGATGAACATGATGCCTATGCTCTCCTGACTGACAAACCTAGTGATCCATCAGATGTAAGGGAAACTTATTTATCCAGTCTCAAAGAAAATAAGTTCCCTCCATTGAATAGACTGCTCCACCATATGTGCACATCAATGATCACACCACAGAGTAGTGGTAGGGAAAGGGTCACTGAGATGCAGAGATTTCTGCTATACTGTATGCTGAAAAGAATACACATTTCACTGCCTGATGTAGTTATTCAGACGATGGGGTCTTGCTTGACACAATCCAGAACACTTCCTTATGCTGCTCCATTGACTGCCATCTTTCGAAAAGTTGGCGTAGATTTTGGTTCTGAGAAGAAAATGATCATCCCTCAAGGGAATGTTTACTCCCTCTCTTATATTCAGAAGTTTATGGGATTCAAAGTTATTAATGGACAGCTAGTAAGGATCCTACCAAGTCAGAAACATGTGCCTCCAACTGTAGACATTGATCATAATGTCAGAACAGATGCATCACCTGCACCTACAGTTAGAGAAGTACGACCAGAGGGTAGTCCTCCAAGAACAGAGTCCCCAAGGACAGATGCTACTGAATTCTTCAATAGATCACCAAGTCCTCAGCAGGAAACTGGTGAGCCAAGTGGGTCTGCACCCTCATTTGAACCTCTTATGACTGGAGCTATTGAACTTTTTTCTAGTCAATACAGACATGACAGACCTTTTCCCCCTTCTGGCGCAGCTCAACCTGCCACAGTTGAAGAGATGTTTGCTAACATGACTATAATGATGCAGCGACAGGAAGCAAGGATGGATAGGTTGCTGCAGTTCACAAATTATCACTTCAACAGTATGCACACTAGAATCTCCAAGTTTGAAATTTCCCTCTTATCCGAGTGGAGACAATTTTTGATAACCAAGCTCCAATCTGACAAGGCTACTCGGCAGGTTCTACAATCTGTATTAACTATCATTGAGAAGATAGCCACCATGGTGACAACTGTGCATGATAATCAAGCTTCATTTATTGCATATTTTGGTAAGATTACTGATTTATGTTATGACATAAGGATAAGCGTCGAGACCCTGAAAGGCCCAATCCACGCTCTTCCACACAACCTCACTACGATTGTTGAAAAGATTAAAGTAGTAACTGTAGAAGTCTCTTCACTTGGGGACAAGTTCAAAACTAAGGAATCTGTCACAAATGATATTTCTTCTGCCATTGACAGTGTACGCACCACTCTAAGTCATCAGCGGGGTGAGCTCTCTCAGGATATCCGAGATTTACTGGCAAGAGAACAATCTACTTCAGGACAACAGTTCGGCCAGCAACCTCAAGGATCTCAGTCTACACACGGGCAGTCCTCTCGTCAGCACCAGCAACCTCCTTCCGCCAGAAGATACAATCGTTACTTCCAATCTTGAGATGACTCTGGACAACAGTTTCACATTTACACCCCTTCTGATGATGTCAAAGGGGGAGAATTTTTGAAAGCTAGAATCCAGATTAGAGCTCATTGCATCTGCAAATATGTTGAATGACTAAATGTCTTCCTCTTCATGGCATCAAATCTGCAATGGCATTCACCTCATGGTTGCCATCATCAAAAAGGGGGAGATTGTTGTGCCCCTAGTGTTGATGATGACAACAATGAAGTGTGAATGTAGCATTCAACTCAAAAATGTCGATTACAATATTGATTCAGTAATACTTTCATATAATTTCTTTTTGATGCAATAAAGGAACAGGGTCGACGCTGGGAGTTCAATGCATCCACGCTTCAGTTGAAGAGGATTTCAGAGATTCACTTGGCTGCGTCAACTCCATGCTACAGCAGCGTCGACGCAGTAGTTAATGAGGCAGAGTCCATAGCTCACTGGAATACTGCAGTGCGTCAACGCCATTGCAAGACATCGTCCACGCAGCAATTGAGTCTGATATACATTCAGCTCTGGAACACCACTACGTCAACGCTATGGGTTAGCAGCATCGACGCAGCACGTCTATCTACCGAAGACCTTGATCACTGGATTACCGATGCGTTAACGCAGCTGGCTGATGGAGTCAACACATCAGACTTGAGTTTCGTAGGAAGAAGATATCAATAGGCTGCGTCAACTCCTTGGAGCAAGAGGGTTGACGCCATCTAATTCCAGTTGCTGAGCGCGTTAAGTGGATCCCACCTTCAATCGTCAACTGCCACATCAGCCACAAGCGGATAAGCCTTCGTACCCTTCCACCACTCCAGAAGGTTCCCCACGTGAGCAATCATGAGGATAACCAGGAAATCAGGGTGGTGGCCCACCTGTCTCACGTGAATTGTTTTGTGCGCGGGAAGACCACAAAACAGACTCAGCCGAGGAGAATCAGAGAGCGGAACCAGGGAGAGAGGCTGAGAGGAGAACGGGACCAAGGCTGAGAGCAGAACTGGATGAAGGCTGCTGAAAAATCAGATCAGAAGATCATCGCGCCACCAAGACTTTTCTACATTCCAGACGGAGGAGATTCAAGGGTTGAACCTCATGCGCATGGATCTCTCTGTTGGTGATTCCAATTCCGCTGCATCCAAGTGCTGAAGTGTGATTTCTTATCTTTTCATTTTTCTCTTGTTATTGAACATTGTACTCCTCTCTTCTACTGGATTTAGTGAAGAGAGAGTGATTCTGATCCAGCGGGCTGTGCTGAGATCAGGGGTGTCAAGGTAGTTTGCCTTCAAGCTGTTTGACAGCGGATCTGAGGATTCACTCCTCATTGTGTTCTGTTGGTGTAGTCAACAGTGTAGAGGAATTACTTCCTCGGTTTAGCAAAGCTGTAAAGCTCAGCAGGGTTCCTCACTGGTTAAGTGGGGAGGTGGACGTAGGTCTCCACAGGGAGACCGAACCACCTTAAAATTGTGTTCTCTTGTGGTTTGCTTTCTCTGATCATTCTCCTCTCGTTAGATGTTTGATTAGGCTCGATTCAATTTGTTGTTTAGTTGTTGATCATATCTCTATCATTCTGCACTATATTTCAAGTGTGATCGCACATAGAATTTTAAAGGGTCAACCTATTCACCCCCTCCCCCTCTAGCTTGACCGTCCTCTCGATCCAACACACGAAGGCTGTGCCGAGGAAGGCCCAAAGGGGGCGTACCGCTGAAGGCTGGGGTGTGCCGCTGAAGGCGCGACTGGGCGTGCCGTTGGAGGCACAATCAGGGTGTGCCGTTGGGGGCACAATTAGGGTGTGCCATTGGAGGCACAATTGGGTGTGCCGTTGAAGGCACGACTGGGTGTGCCGTTGAAGGCACGACTGGGTGTGAACGAAAGCGAGAACACTCGGCAAGAAGTAAACCCTAAAGAGGGGAAAAAAGAAAGGGGCGTGAAACATCGAAGGATGTAAACACGAAAGACATATATTGGAGAGACGTCCGAGAGGACGTTTGCAAGCCTTCTACTTTTATTCTCAAAAGAGGAGTGCCCCAACGGGGCTAATACATCGCAACGACGACAAAACAAGAAATGAAAGGAAAGAAAGAGGAAAAGGAAATACAGTGGGGGGGGGGGGGGAAACGGAGCGTGGACTCCTCCCCTCCCGGACCTCACTCCCTCTCTCCACCCACTCTTCTTCTCTTCTTCTCTTCTATCTTCTTCTCTTTCTCTTCGCGCAGACGGCGGCGGACGGAGCAGCAGGGAGGGGGGGGGACGCCAGAGCCTCCCCTCCTCCTCTTTCTTCTCTTCTTCTCTTCTCTTGTTATTTCTCCTCGCTCAGGCGGTGGTGATCGAGGTGGCAGGCTCCCCTTCTTCTCTTCTTCTTCTTCTCTTTTCGCACAGACGGCGGCGGTGGGCGGAGCGGCGGGGCCTCTCCCCTCTCTTCCTCTCTTCCCTTCTTCTCCTATTCTCCTTCTTCTTCTCTTCTTCTGTTCTGCGTCTGCCTCTCTCTCTCTCTGTTTTTTTTTTGTATGTGTCGAAGGAGAGGGGATTTTATCCTCCACGGCGGAAGCGTCCGAAGGCGGGAAGCGTCCGACGGGCATTTAATGGGAGTTGACTCCCTTGTCCTGGGTGGCAGGAGGAGTAGGCAGCGTGGCCCTCTCCCCGGTCGACACCTCAGCAAGTCCACTGCGCGCCAAGAATCTCGAGGGCATGGGTGTAAGATTTCATCTGCCGGAACGTGCCGTTGAAGAGCTTGAATGGCGTACCGCTGGCAGGCACAACAAGCGTGCTGCGGGAGGGCCAAAAGGGCGTGCCGCTGGAAGGCATGGCAAGCGTGCCGCTGAAGAGCCCAAAAGGTGTGTCGCTGAACGGCCAGGAGGGTGTGCCGCTGAAGGCCAGGAGGGCGTGCCACTGAAGGCTGCAGGGGGCGTGCCGCTGAACGGCCAGGAGGGCGTGCCGCTGAAGGCTGCAGGGGGCGTGCCATTGAATGGCCAGGAGGGCGTGCCGCTAAAGGGAGCAACAGGTGTACCGCTGAAGGGCCACCAGGGGCGTGCTGCTGAAGGCCACTGAGGGCATGCCGCTGAAGGGCATTTTGTGGTCCATTTGATTTTGTTCAAGGCCCATGGATTGTGGGGCTCTTGGTGGTTGATTTCTCTTCACCGTCGTGACTTCAGAAACGGCTTCACAATAGTGTGTGTGCGTTAGGGGAGTCCGGATGGCCCTTCCCTTCTTCACAGTTTCTTCAACAGACGTTGTTGTTGATGCTGGACTAGTTGGGGACATACGGGAGTGCAATTTTGCGTTTCCACAGCAGCGTAAGTCAATAAGAAGGGCCGCCTCAAGGTATACTATCATTGCAGGTGAATTATATCGGCACGCTACCAATAGGATGCTCATGAGATGTTTAGACGATGATGAAGCTTGGAAGGTGGCCGAAGTAACCCATTCTAGTGATTGTGGAGGTCATGTTAATGGCCAGGCTCTAGCAAAGAAGATCCTTAGGCAGGGCTATTATTGGCCCACTCTAGAGGAAGATTGCTCCCTCTATGTCCGGAGGTGTCTTAAGTGCCAACTCAATACTGATAAGATCCATGCTCCAGCTTCATCTCTTCATCCCCTATCTGCTCCTTGGCCATTCTCTATGTGGGCGTTCGACGTTGTTGCTCGGTGATCCCAACTCTCAGACCAAGCAAAAATCCTTCATCCTTACCGCTACTGAATACTTCACCAAGTGGGCTGAAGCCGAAGCATACGGGAAGATTAAAGCTACCACGGTGTGCCACTTCATCATGAAGAACATCATCTCGCAGTTCGGAGTACCAAGTAGCATCGTCACCGACAACGGACCCCAGTTTGTTTCTCAGGAGCTTAAGGACCTATGTAAGAAGTTCAATATTGCATTGCATCATGCATCTCCATATTACCCACAAGGTAATGGTCAGGCCGAAGCTACTAACAAAACCCTTTTCAAAATCATAAAGAAAACATGCTAATCTCACAAATTTTCTGATTGGCCAGAAAGATTAGTGGAAGATCTATGGGCTTACCGCACCTCCGTCCGTACTCCCATGGGGCAAACCCCCTATTCTCTTACCTATGGAATGGAGGCGATGCTCCCATATGAGATCCTGATCCCTTCCCTAAGGGTACAGCTCGATAAGGAACTTAATCTCGATGAACGTCGAGAGGCATTGCTCGTCCAACTGGAACGCTTAGACGAGAAGAGGATGAATGCGGCCGATCACGTATCCGTTTATCAAAAGAGGGTTTTGTGTTATTTCCAAAAGAAGGTAATTGAGCGCAAATTTCAAAAATGTGATATGGTTTTGAAACATAAATTCATACGGTCTGCAGGTCCTCGGTCTAAATTACAACCTAACTGGGAAGGGACGTTCGTTGTAAAAGAGGCTTATCCAGGGAATGCTTACCGCTTAGTGAATGCAGAAGGTGAGGAGCTCGCTCACACTTGGAATGGGTTGTATCTTAAGCGTTTCTTTCCTTGGAGTCTAAACTAGTGCCTCCTCGGTAACAAGGTGTCCTTCCCCTTCATCTTGAAGGGGGACCCTGAGCGCGGCAATCACACACTACACGACGTCCCCGGTTAGGTTTCCCACTTTGTAGACACCGTTTCTCCTTGGCCATGCTTGGGGGAAAGTCAAAGTCCATGTCCGTTTCTTTCTTCGGCTGAATCTAGAGGCAAGAGGTGAATAAGGAGGCGACGACCAATGTAGGCACCTTGACGAGAGGAGGTCTCAAATAGGGGCAGTCCGTTATGACCTGACACCACAAGAAAAGGAAAAAAAAGGTAAAGAAAAGGAGCATTCGTCGTAACAAAAACAAAAGTTTATCTCGAAAGTCCATCAATCATAATTCCAAAGCTCCGAGGAGAAAAAAGAAAAAGCTAGGCATGGCAAGAGTGGCAGTACAGTTTCCCCGCGGGACGTATGAGCCCGGTCATATGCGTGCCTAGAGTGGACAAAGGTTCGATGACGGACACAAAGCCCCGACGCAACAGACCGAGTCTCTGAATGGGTTGTCTAGAGAGGAACTCAAGTCCTAAAAACTTCTGTATCTGGCCTAAGCTTACCCCTGCATTCTATTTTCCTTTTCATGACTAAGACAAGTACCTTGGGTATGGCCTTGACAGAAGCACAGTCACGCAAGTTAGGTCCTGGCCAGGGGTTGTCACCCCCATTGCACGCCAACCTCGGAAACCCTCAATGGAATGAGGAGGACCCATGTTGCTAGGGGAGGCACTGGTTTTCAAAATAAAAAAAATCATATATTTAAAAATCCAAAAAAAAATCATAGATTTCAAAATCCAAAAGATCATATATTTCAAAGTCCCAAAAAAATATTGTTCCAAAATCCAAAAACATCAGATATTTTTAAAATCTCACGAAAAGTTTGAGTATTTACAAAAATAAAAAAAAAACCATCATGTGCATCGCATGCATTGCATCCTTTTCATTATATTTTCTGCCTATTTGATAAAGGCTCCACCCCTTGACCAATTATCAAGAAATGGTCATTCTCTAACTTGCTTTAGGCAAGGGGTTGAGTCTAAGAACAGATCTAACTTGTTTCTTGTCTAAGTGTGTGCAGAACGCAAGTTCAAGATCAAGGTTCAGATTGCAAGCTTACAAAATCATGAGAATTGTAACGCTCCAGCATCAGACCGCCACAAGACTGTGACGGTTCATCGTTTGACCGTTACCTTCTTTCGAAGGTTAAGACTCATCTGTTCTCAGTGAACTGTCCCTGACGCGTCTACACTGGACCATCACCCCTTTCTAACACATCTACATTAGACCGTTATACCTTCCCAAGGACAAAAATTTTAGTTTTCTGAGTTCATCCATTCTGACGGCTCATCGTGACACCGTCAGAGGGTTGTGGCGGCCCTATGGAGGACTGTTACATCCACCAGAAGCTATGTTTCCAGAACATTCAGGCCAAATCAAGCAACAAACTCATGATTTCATCAACTAAGGCACTTCTATGTCATTCAATTTAATTTCATGATACATAAAATAGATTGGTAAACTTCAAGTTCAAAAATGTCATAAGAAAATTCAAGCTACATTCAACTTTTTATCCGCAAGAGGGCGGATCTTGCGCAATTCCTTCACGTAGCCATGACATCCCTCATCGTCTTCCTCCACTTCTTCTTGCCACGGGCGCATTTTGCTGATCTCCCACATCACTAGCGTGCTCCGGACTGCTCTCTCGTCCTCCTCAGTCCTCATCTTCCTAGCTTGAAGGGGAGGGTAGTGTGCAAGTGCAGGAACTACGGTGCGGGGTAGCCCGATCTGAAGATGGCACCGGTGTGGGTGGTAGATCGCCATGGTAGTATTCCCCACTAGCTGAAGGTCAAGGCCTGGTCACTGTGGTACCTTGAGCATGGTATTCCGAAGAACTCTTGGACACATCATGAACTTCTCTATTGGTAAGGTGTTGAGGAAGAGGCGCCAATCGTCCCACGTTTTCTTGTCCGCCGTCCGGCATTCAACCTGTGAAGAGAACCCAAAGGCACCTCCAATAAAGAACAAAGGGTGGCTCCCGAAAATCCGGCTAGTAGAAGGTATGTCCTCCTTGGGTTGGAACTTGATTCTCACCCCCATCCAACACTCAAGGAGTATCATTGAGCCAAATAGAGGTCCTCCTAAGCAAGTTGAGCTAAGTCCTTCGTAAAGGTATGAAAGGACCGCTTGAGAAATGGATAAACCCCGCCACAACCCGCTGATGATGCTGATGTTTTGGATATCTTGGAGGTGGTCGGTGGTGGTGAAAAGGAAGACCCCGCATAAGCAAACTGACGTGGCTTTGGCAATGGCTTCATGTCTCTCCCATTTGTTCTTACAATGAGAGACTATCCATTGAGCCATGGGTATCAATTGAATATGGCTTGGGATGATCATGGTCCTCACGTCTTTTGGGTTGTGTATGAAATCGCTTAGGATCAAGGACGGGTCAATAGGTTCAACCGTATGGCACACTAGATCTTCATCCCCCACCTTAGTCTTAGCAAGGGCTAGGTAGGTCTCTACCTCCTCCAATAGGACTGTAGCTTCAAAGGAAGGGAAAAGGAAGGTGTGTGTTTGTCGATGCCATAGCTCTACGAGGGCTGAAATGCTTGCCCAATCTAAGGATAATTTCTGGAAATTTTTGGCCAAGACTAACAAAGGTTGGAGGTGCCATGCCCTAAGGATCGACAAGACTTCTATGGGAGTTCTTTGACCATGGGAGCCACCCACTTTAACTTGGAATAACACCTTGGGCCAGGCAAAGGCTAGAGAGAGAAAAGAGAGGAGAAAGAGGAAGAAGAATATAAGTAGCATGGAAAGTGCAGAAATTTATGAACTTTTGAATTCAATTGGAACTTACCACTCTTTGGACACTTGAGCTCAGATGCTTGGGGATGGATGTCAATCTTTGCAGCTCCTCATGCTCTTTCTTAGCTGCCTTGGGACCGGTGTAGATTCTCTCCTCCATGCCCATCTCTCCGAAGCTTCTCTTCATGGTGTTCCTTGCCTTTCGAATGAAGTTTTCAACCCTTGTAGCAGAGAATTAATGAAAGTTGCAATTTTTGAGCTTGATCCTATCTTATAAAGGCTTGATTTTGGTACTAGAATGATAAGACTTGGGTTGGAAAGCCTTATCCTAAGTCTAGGAGGGTTCTAGTGTGGATTAAGGTTTCCTTGCCATGAGTTCGGGCTCTCACGGTAGAATCCATCTCGGATTACAATTTTTTCTTTGACGGTTCATCGTAGGACCGCCACATATCCCTGACGCTCCGTCATTGGACCGTCACATTTTTTGCTACACGTTTTTAAGCTAAAATTCACTGTCATGTCTGACGGTCTAACCTATGACCGTTACCTGATCCTGGCGCTCCATTAGTGGACCGTCACATTTCCTGCTACACAGTTTTCAGTCCACTTTCGCTCTATCATCTCTCACAGCCTAATCTTGATGCGTTACATGAATCTGACGCTCCACCACTGGACCGTCACATCTTCTGCTACAAGTTTTTGTTCTTTCCATCGTTCTTTTGTCTAACCTGCCAGTCTTACATTTTGTCCCCTGTCTCTGCTCAACCTGTTCACACCCATCTATTCATTCACACATTCATTCATCCATTCATCCACTCATGCACATCCGTTTCATTCACATTCATCCATTCATCTACTCATTCACATCCATTTCATCCACACATCCATTCATTCATATCATAAACAAAAACACAAAAAGATTTTTCATTTTTATCATTCCATTTCATTCACATAAGTCATGTACAAGTGTGGGTATCAAGAAGAGAGAAAAAAACACAAAAGTCACTCGGCCGGCTTGTCTCCCGGGCCGTCGCTATCACTAGCACCCTTATGTCTCCTCGCTGGTGGAGCCATGGAGATGCTCCCCTCCTCTCACTGATGCCTATGCTCTGCCTCTTCGTTTCTCCGCTAGCCGGAGGAGCTGGCAAGAAAATTTGCAACTGATCCGCTCAGGGTGACGCTCCTCCATGCACCACTCGGGGAGGCACTCCGCTCTGGTCCATGGCCCATCATCCGCACCATCCACTCCATTGTCCGAAGCTCGATCTTCAACTCGAAGATCTGACACTGTGTCTCACGGGCCTCGATCCGATATCGCTCTAAGTCCGCTGTCCCGGTGCAGAGTCTCTCCACCTCAGCCCGTGCCTGAGCCAGCTCTGTCCAGAGTCCCTCTGCCTCCGACCGTCCTCGCTCTGCCTCCGCTCGAGCCCGCTCAGCCTCGGCCACCACTGCGGTCAGCTCTCTCGCCTGCATTTTGCATCGTCAGTCCATTAAGCATTTAGCGCTTGCATAAGCTGAAGAGGCGAAATCTCGCGCTGGTTCCTGAGCTGGCTAGTAATCACCAAGATGATGAACTGCAAGACAGGGAAACGGGTCAGAGGGCCTAGGGGGATTCCCTGGGGCAAGATCCTCCGACGCTCAAGTCAGTAGAGCAATGGTGGGAGCAGCGATAGGGAGGGGGAGATGAAGGCGCGAGATCCCTCTCCACCAATGGGGTGAAGTGGTCCTTGCTCAGGAGTTTGGCGGTGGAATCATACCCTTCTTGACTTGCCTTTCGCCGGAGGGTATCCCGGGTTTTTATAGCGCGCCGCCTTCTAGAGTCCTGCAAGCTGAGAGGTCTCCGGTTAAGGTTACGTCCTCATCGTGGGCTTTGATGGCCTCATCGTGGGGGTGTTATCCTCGCGGGGAAACTGGAGCTCCTGGACTTCTTAGTGTTTGGCCCGCTATGGACTCTAACGGCTGCAATGATGAATATCTCATCGGTCGTCCCGAGCTTAAGGGGGCCGGCCCTATCGGGTGATAGGCCTAGCTCGGTGAGGAGATGGGTCGGATAGACCGGCTAGCGCGTCCCCCTTTTGGGCGGAGGGGTAGCTCGTGCGCGGGTCTTCCTGTGACCTGACCGAGGCTCGGGCTCTCCGAGCCTTGGGGCTGCCTAGGAGAGTTGTTTCCTCGAGCATTATTTTATTAGGCTTTTCCGAGTGGGCCCTGTGGGCTGTCACTTGGGCGAGCTTACCTCGTTGGGCCTCGTTGGGCCTAGTTGGGTTTGCTCTTTGAGTGGGCTGCAGGAATCCCCCTCTCCACTTGTCCCCCTCCTACTCCCGAGCCAAGGAGGCTCGGTTGAGTAGTCTTTTTGAGGCTTTGGACCGGCGTGGCTCGGGTGGGTGGAATCCTGTTGGCGTGATGGTGCCACGTGTAGTGGTCGCCTGGGCCCATAGTAATAATGATCCTGACGGGTTTTGAAATGAAGGGGCCCCCTTTTTCTCGGATGTTGAAACGGCGCGCCGCCTCCCGCGAGGGTTTATAGGCGTAGGGCGCTGCTCGTTCCTCCCAGTCTTTTCAGGGTTATCGGCCTTTCCTCCATTTCTCTGCTTCTGGGGCTCCTTGATGCGCCGTGAAGATACAGCGGGGGAGCAAGCCCTTGTGGCGGCATTTGAGGAGTTGGCGCGTGTAACCGCAAAGGCGATCCGGCGGATTCCTCCTCCTCCGGAGTCTTCGGGCTCTAGCGAAGGCTCTTCTTCCAGCTTGATGGCGGATCTGCGCTCAGAAATCGAGCAGGTGAGACGGGAGCCCGTCCCCAATCGCAGTGAGTTGGGGGAGGCTGACGTGAAGAGATTGGAGCATCGGTTTCGCCTGCCTCTCCGGTATAGCTTCGTAGCCGCTGCCCCGTACGAGACGAGTTTGGACAGCCGTACGGGCCATATCTGTACTTTTCTCCTGGCGTGGAAGAGCGGATTCTACCTCCCCTTCGAGCCTTTCATCTTGAAGCTCCTCAATTTTTTCGTGTTGGTGCCTGTTCAGCTGGTGGCCAACTCGTATCTCCTGCTTTCTGCCTTTCGGATCCTCTGCCGCCTTCAGAGGGTTCCCCCGTCCCTGGATCTCTTTCATTATTTCTTTGAGCTGAAGGCACATCCATCAGCGAGAAAAGGCTTCTATTTTATCCAGGCGCGCAGGAATCGAAGTTGTATTCCGTTGGCGGCGAAGGATTCTTCGCACAAAGGGTGGAAGAGGCAATTTTTTTGGGTGTACGCGGAAGCGGTGGACGAGTCCTGGAGGTGTCAGGTTATGCCCAACTTCCATCCGAATCTCCCCCCGAGGCAGGAGGAGTTCCCCGCCGATGTGGAGGAATACGCCGCTCGCTTGTTGACAAATTGCCGGTCGACTGAGGAGCTGGTGACGCTGGAGAACGTGGAGCGGTATCTGCTTACACAGCTCAAGCCATCAGGTGCCATTCTTCGGATTCTGCTGCAGGGTCGGAGGGTCGACTTTTCGTTTCCTAACTGAATCCTCTTCTTCATTGCAGACATTCGGCGGGAGCCCTTGGAAGAGGTCACCGAGGTCATCGATCTTGGGGATGATTCGGCGGCCGATGAACCTGTTACTCCCGCGGGTCGTTCCCAAGCCCGGGACAAGGGCAAGGGGGCGGCCTCCGAGGGATCTGCGTGGTCAAGCGGGGCGAAGCACAAGGACCCCCTGGAGGGGAGATTGCGGGAAGCCGCGAAGGCCAAGAAATGGGCCAAGAAGGCCGGCCATCCGACCACCGCCGGGGGTGATTCAGGCTCGGCGGCGCTCCCCTCTCGGGGGCAAGATGGGGCCGACCCTTCAGGGCCAGCTCCCCCACCTACCAGGCGAGAGGGGGCCGAGGAGACCAGGGGCCCCTCAGAGGGCGGAGATGGGTCGGTTCTCCCCTCCCCGGGGATGGAGGGGACCGGTGCCAAAGTGGCCGTCGCCGAGACCAGGAGACCGGTCGAGGTCGGCGATGTCTCGGGCGGCGAGGCGGGGGCCGAGACGGCTAAGGATGGGGGTTCGCCCGCGAGGGCGTCGCAGCCCCAAGTGTTCGAAGTTCCTGGTGCGGCCGATCCAGCGGTGTCGGTCGAGGTCGGGGGTTCACCCGGAGAGGCATCGTAACCCCAACCGACCGCGGCGTGCAGGGTGGTCGGCCCCGTTGTTCGACCCGAGCCTTCTGGCGGGGCGTCTGGTGGGGAGCGGGTCTCCATGTCGGAGGCCTTGGAAAGGCTCGGTGTTTCGGGGGACCTTTATCGGGTTTGCCGAGAGGTTGCTGCGAAGACGAGGGGGGGAGATAAGCGCTACTCCCCCACCAAAATCCTCGACATCCTCATGGAGGGCGGCCTAGTCATAGCTCGGACGGCGGCCTTGATGGCGGAGACATACGCTCGGGCGGAGGCGGAACGGTCGAATCTCGCCTGGACCCTCGGGGGGTGCGAGAGGAAACTGGCCCGCCTTAGCGAGGAACATGAGGGGCTCCGACGGGAATTCTCCGCCTTCAGGGACTCGGCACGGGCGAGCCGGCTAGAAGCCGCGGCACTGACTGAGCAGTTGGCTAAGGCCCGAGGGTCGCTCGAGAGGAAAAGCAAACTCTTGGAAGAGGAGCGTCTGCGTCACCTCGAGCTGGACGGCCGCTGGGAGCTCGAACGGGCCGAGTTACTGGACCGGGTGGAGGTAGCGGAGTGCCTTCGTTCCGTGGCCGAGGCGGACCGAGTCCGGGCGGAGAGGTGGTCGAGCGAGGCCGAACGAAGGATGGTTGTGGCAGAGGAACGCCTAGCGGGAGCAGAGGAGCGTGCGGCCGAGGCGGAGTGGGCTCGAGTCTAGCTCGTTGGAAGGACGGAGCAGATCGAGGCGGAGGCGATCGAGCGATATAGAAGCTCGGATGCTTACTCAATCGACCTGGAGAGGGCCGCCCTACCATATTACGAGGTAGCGCTTCGCTGTGGCACCCGAAAGGGGTTTAAGCAAGGTTATCGCCGGGCGGTGGACTACGCCTTCGATCGGGACTCTGGGATCGAGTTCCCTTTGGGCCAGACTTATGACTCGGATGAGTCGGTTTCGAGTTCCTCTGCGTCGAGCGGGGAGGATCCAGGGGCGTCTCCCTCGGCGGGGTCACCAACTCTAGACACCTCGGGAGGGCTCGCGACCGAGACAGTTCTCGCACAGGCGAGGTCAGTGCCCAGGTCGGCCGTCACCGAAGGTGCTGGGGGTAACACGCCTACCTCCGTTATTTTCGAGCATCAAAGTGGACCCGAGGCCTGATGTATTTTGCCTTATTTTGCCCCTTTCTCTCGTTTGTTTCTCTTTCCTCCTTTAGAGAGTTTCCTCTTTATGAGATAATAAATGACTTACTTGTTTGATCGCCATCCTTGCCGTGATTTGGTTGGCGTATCTGAAGTAGTTGGAAAGTGCCGATATGTCCTGCGTGGTTTTCGCATGCTAATTTGGTAGGCTTCTGACGGGGCGTCCTTCCATTCCCTCATGCTTCGAATGCCAGGCCGCTTCATGAATCCCGCTAGGGCGGGAAACGAGTAGTTGGAGGTGACTGTTCAGGGGAGAAATCCTTTGGCGTGTTTTCGAGGGGGGAGTCATTTAAGGCGTGTAGCCTCCTTTGGCCTATAAGAAGGACCGAAAGGCGCCCTTTCCTCTTTATCGCTTGGGATTTTCTCTAACAGTCTTTCATCACTCCTTCCTCTTCACTCTGCGTCGTGCCGTTGCATTCGGAGCATGGAGGATCCTTCGGAGGGGGACGCCACCGACGACGGGGAGTAGAGGGTCCTTGCCGTCCCAGCTTGTTGGACGGGTCCCACGGTCGCCGCGCGAGTTTGAGATGGGTCTGACGGTCGCCGTGAGGATCTGGAGAGGGCTTCGACGTGTGAGGGCATGGCTCTTGCCCTTACTCAGTTCTGACGTGGCTTCCGGGCGGGCGCCGAGGCGGAGGACGGATGGGGGTATCAGGGAAGCCTGTCGCCACTCCCCCTCTACATGGGGGGGGGGGGGAGGCGCATCAAGTTCCCTCCTCACCAAAGCCTTCCTCCGTCTGCAGCCTCTTTTTCCCTCTTCTGCTCTTCATTTCTTTCACTCTTCGGAGGCTACTTGCTCTCTGTTCCCTTCCAAGGAGTTTGGCGGGTTGGAAAAAAAGTGCTTCATGGTGCTCCTTCTCCCTCACCTCCGTCAACTTGGAAGGTAGCCTTCTCTGACTTTAGAAGGTGGCTACCTTCTCTGCAGTCCCTCTATCACCTTTCTCAGGGGTCATCTGAGCCAACTGGATCGGCCGCCTCTTGTCCGAGCCAGTTTTTACATGAGGCAGAGTCAGTGGCTGGACGCGAGGAGATCGAGATCGAGTCAACCGAGCGATGACCCCTTGCAGCGGTGTTAAACGGATTTTCTTGCTTTTTGTCATGCAATGTACTAGCCTTTGCCTTTCTGATGTATCAATGGTTTGGAATGAAAAGAAAAGGGATTTATTCCGTCCATCTTGTTGTACAATTTCAAAAATAGAATTTGCGTAGTGCGGCTGCGTTCCATGTCCGAGGAATGGGTTCCCCTTCCATTGTTGTTAACCTATACGCACCTTTCTCGAGCGTCTCGACCACTCGGTAGGGGCCTTCCCAGTTAGGGGACAGCTTGCCCGCCGCCTCTAGTGGTCGAGAGGCTTCGGCTTTCCTGAGGACGAAGTCTCCCGGTCGGAAGTGTCTGCTTCGGACTCTGGCGTTGTAGTATCGAGTGAGGCATCGCTGGTATTCCGTCGCTCGGATGCTGGCAATGTCCCGGAGTTCATCTGCTAGGTCGAGGTTCTCGAGCAACTTTTGGTTGTTTTCCTCGATCGAGTAGCGGATGACTCGGAGAGACG
Organism: Amorphophallus konjac; assembly: GCA_022559845.1. Classification (NCBI taxonomy): domain Eukaryota; kingdom Viridiplantae; phylum Streptophyta; class Magnoliopsida; order Alismatales; family Araceae; genus Amorphophallus; species Amorphophallus konjac. The sequence continues at coordinate 278,177,435 of CM040121.1, read as the reverse complement.
GGTTGGCGATCTCCAATGGAATGACGGCCTCAGTGCCGTACACCAACTGAAAGGGGCTTTCACCAGTTGCCGTCCTGGGAGTCGTTCGGTGTGACCACAGTACGCTAGGCAATTCCTCGAGCCAACTTCCCTTGGCTTTGCCGAGTCTGGTCTTTATGCCTTTCAAGATAGTCTTGTTGGCATTTTTGACCAGCCCGTTGGCCTGAGGGTGGGTGACCGAAGTGAAGTGGTTGCGGATGTCTAGGTCGGCGCGTTTGTCTCGAAAATATAGAGAATCGAATTGCCGACCGTTATCGCTCACTATCACTCGGGGGATGCCGAAGCGACAAATGATCGATTTCCAGATGAAACTCCAGACTACTGTCTCGGTGATCCTTGCAGTGGCTTCGGCCTCGATCCATTTAGTGAAGTAGTTGATGGCGACTATGATGAACTTTTTCTGGGAATGAGCCGTGGGGAATGGTCCGAGAATGTCGATCCCCCACCGAGCGAATGGATAAGGCTCGGCGAGGGTGACGAGTTATGTGGCCGGCCGATGGACCAAGTGGTCGAACCACTGGCATCGGTCGCATTGTTGAGCATAGGCCGAGCAGTCGCGTTGCAGGGTGGGCCACCAGTACCCCTGTCGTAACAGGATTCTGGCCAGTGACCTTGCCCCTGAGTGCGCTCCGCACAGGCCTTCATGAACCTCTCGAATGGCTCGGTTGGCGTCGTCGGGGCCGAGGCACTTAAGGAGAGGGCCGGCGAAGGACCTTCGGTAGAGTGTGTCGTCCAGGACGACGAAGCGCCGGGCTTGGTACTTCATTCGGCGTGCTTCCCGAGGGTTGGAGGGCTCTTGGGAGTCTCGAAGCCAAGATAGGTAGGGGGTGCGCCAGTCACTCGGGACGGCCGAGTCAACAGCGAGGAGCTCCGAGTCGATGCTCGGGTGCTCTAGCTCTTCGAGGAGGACCGATCGGGTACCTTCTGGGTCTAGGGAGGAGGCCAATCGAGAGAGGGCGTCCGCTCGGGAGTTTTCTTCCCGGGCTATTCGGACTACCTCGAATCCCTCGAATCGTTGGGCCAAGCTCCTGACCAGCTGGAGGTATTTGATCATGGGTGCCTCTCGAGCTTCGTACTCGCCGTTGACCTGGCTCACGACCAGCTGAGAGTCGGTGTGGATCCTGACTCGCTCAGCGCCCAGCCGCCGGGCCATACGTGCTCCCGATATAAGGGCCTCGTACTCGGAAGCGTTGTTGGACGCCTGGAAGTTGAATTTCAAGGCGTACTGCAGCTCCACTCCTTCGGGGGATCTTAGGAGGATCCCAGCGCCACTACCGACCGAATTGGAAGAACCGTCGACGTAGAGTTCCCAGGTTGGCCCGGGCATGGTCAGTAACCTCCTTTCGGCCGGGATAGTGCTCTTGGCGATGAAATCGGCGAGCGCTTGACCTTTTATAGCTGCGCGCGGGCGATACGAGATGTCGTAGGCCCCAAGCAAAAGGGCCCATTTGACGAGTCGCCCCGAGGCCTCGGGGTGGGCCAAGATCTTATTCAACGGTTTGCCGGTTAGCACGGTGATGGGATGCCCCTGGAAGTAGGGTCGGAGGCGTTTTGCGGAGGTAACCAGTGCTAGCACGAGCTTCTCAGTTGCGGGGTACCTCCTCTCGGCCTCGCTAAGCACCTTGCTGGTATAGTAGACTGGTCTTTCGATTCCCGAGTCATTTCTGACCAGGACCGAGCTGACCGTTGATGACGTCGCCGAGAGATAGAGTAACAAAGCTTCGCCCGGCACGGGCTTGGAGAGCACCGGGGGTGAAGGCAGGAACTCCTTAAGCTCAGCGAACGCTTTCTGGCATTCCTCATCCCATGCGAACGTAGCAGATGCCCACTTGGGCCCCTTCAACAATTTAAAAAAGGGAAAGCATCGTTCGGCCGCACGGGATAAGAAACGGCTGAGAGCGGCGATGCGCCCTGTCAGATGCTGGACGTCCTTGATGCAGGCGGGCGGGCGCATGTCCAGGATGGCCTGGACCTTGTCAGGGTTAGCTTCGATCCCACGCTGAGTGACCAGGAAACCCAGGAACTTCCCGGATCTGACTCCGAAGGCGCACTTGGCAGGATTGAGCTTCATATTGTACTTCAGGAGGACGCCGAAGGCTTCGGCGAGGTCGGTGAGGTGGTCCTGGGCCTTGGGGGTCTTGACGAGCATGTCGTCAATGTAGGCCTTGACGTTCCGACCTAGCTGTTCCTCAAACATGTGGTTGACCAATCTTTGGTATGTGGCTCCGGAGTTGGTGATGAAGGCGGTCTTCTCGATATCTCTAGGGTTCATCCTGATCTGATGATAACCCGAATAGGCGTCCAGGAAGCTGAGCATCTCGTTGCCCGATGTCGAGTCGACCAATTGGTCGATGCTGGGCAAGGGATAGCAGTCTTTAGGGGTCGCCTTATTCAAGTCGGTGAAGTCCACGCACATCCGCCACTCGCCGGAAGCCTTTGGTACCAGGATGACATTGGCTAGCCACGTCGGGTACAGGACCGATCTAGGATTTCGCTTCTTTCCCGAGCTAGGATTTGGCTCAAGGCCCCGCTTCTTGTCCCCCTCCCGACCCGAGCCAGTTGCGTCTCGGCAAGCGCTGAGCACTTCCTCGCACTCGGCGTGGCGCAGAGCCAGAGTCACTAGCTCGGCAAGGGTCGAGGGAGGGTAGAGGACGAGTTCGCGGCGGAGATTCTCATCCCGGGTACCCCCGGTCAGGGCGGTTGTGGCCGAGGCCACATCCAGGCGGGGGATTCGGAGGGCTTCCGATTTAAACCGGTGGACGTAAGCCCGGAGCCTTTCCCCTTGCGCCTGTTTGAGGGCCAAGAGCCCCGCCACCGACCTTGGGGGGGCACTTCCGGCGAAGCTCTCCTTGAAGACTCACCCGAACTGCTTGAAGTCTCGGATGGATCTGGGGGCGAGGGCCCGGAACCACGCTTGAGTGCCCTGGACCAGAGTGGTCACGAAGGCTCGGCACTTGATGGGGTCCGACGCTCCGTGTAGAGTCATCAGGGCGTCGAAGCTATCATAATGGTCGGTCGGGTTGCCCTGGCCGTCGTAAAGCTTGAAGGTTGGTATGGGGGCTCTGGGAGATACATCTGCCTTCAAGATATACTCGGAGAACGGGGATTTCTCCTCGTCTTCCGGGGAAGAGGCCTTCTGTAGGGCGCGAAGGGCGTGCTCCTGCTCAGCGAAGCGCCTTTCGAAATCTCGCAGCCAGAGGGATAGCTCCGGTTGCTATCGTGCCGCGAGGCTAGGGGGGTGCCTTGGCGGTCTCCGGGGGTGTTGGCTTCCGGATCAGGCCGTTGCGCCCCCTGCCTTCCTTTCCTTGGTGTGGAGGAGGCCTCTTGCTCCTGAGGCAGAGCTTGCGAGGGTCCTCCGACCCTGTTACAGATGAGCTATTGGCCGCGGAGGGTGAAGCGGCCCCCAGCTGTGTGTTGGGATGTACTCCTGCGCGGGGGGCTCCCTGACGGGGCGTGGGACCTTGCATCCCTGGCCACCTGGGTCTTCATGAGATCCACGAGGACATCCAGTTTGGCGTTGAGGGCCTGGAAGGCTTCGGCGCCACCGTAGGGGGGGTAGCCCCGCTGTCGCGGGGGGGGGGGGGGGGTGGTGGTCCGTCGGCGGGGATGCTGGCGTTGGAGGGAGGGTTCTGTGAGGCCCTGGAAGGGCCATCCCCTGCCGCTACCACGGCATTACCCCTCTCATTGGCGGACCTCCTCCCTGAGCTCCTCTGCACCATGTTGGCTCTTCGTGCGTTTCCCACAGACGGTGCCAGATGAAGAGGCGAAATCTCACGCTGGTTCCTGAGCTGGCTGGTAATCACCAAGATAATGAACTGCAAGACAGGGAAACGGGTTAGAGGGCCCAGGGGGATTCCCTGGGGCAAAACCCTCCGATGCTCAAGTCAGTAGAGCAATGGTGGGAGCAGCGATAGGGAGGGGGAGATGAGGGCGCGAGATCCCTCTCCACCGATGGGGTGAAGTGGTCCTTGCTCAGGAGTTTGGGGGTGGAATCATACCCTTCTTGACTTGCCTTTTGCCGGAGGGTATCCCAGGTTTTTATAGCACGCCGCCTTCTGGAGTCCTGCAAGCTGAGAGGTCTCCGGTGGAGGTTACGTCCTCGTCGTGGGCTTTGATGGCCTCATCGTGGGGGCGTTATCCTCGCGGGGAAACCGGAGCTCCTGGACTTCTTAGTGTTTGGCCCGCTATGGACTCTAACGGCTGCAATGATGAATATCTCATCGGTCGTCCCGAGCTTAAGGGGGCCGGCCCTATCGGGCGATAGGCCTAGCTCGGTGAGGAGATGGGTCGGATAGACCGGCTAGCGCTTCCCCCCTTTGGGCGGAGGGGTAGCTTGTGCGCGGGTCTTCCTGTGACCTGACCGAGGCTCGGGCTCTCCGAGCCTTGGGGCCGCCTAGGAGAGTTGTTTCCTCGAGCATTGTTTTATTGGGCTTTTCCGAGTGGGCCCTGTGGGCTGTCATTTGGGCGAGCTTGCCTCGTTGGGCCTCGTTGGGCCTAGTTGGGTCTGCTCTTTGAGTGGGCTACAGGAATCCCCCTCTCCATAAGCATTTAAGTCTAAGAAGCATTTAGGTTTAGATTCTTACCCGCTCCGTGAGGGTGGCCTCCGCCTCCTCAACCCGAGCTACCGCTCGAGCAAAATCCGCATCCCGCTCAACACGGCCACCCGCAGGCTGTGATGACGAGGACGGAGCATCCGGTCTTGCTCTTTGGGCTCCCTCGGCCTGTTGCATTTAGAAGTCAAGGTCAGTTGAATTTGCATCATAAGCATAAGCATTTAGGTCTAAGGTTTTAGAAAACTCACCAAGAGCTCCAAGACAGTCCGATACTCGTCCCGCTGCTGGATGGTGGCATGGAGGAGTCCCTCGAGCTCGGCTATCCTTCCCTGTGGGTCTAGCTGCATTTAGAAAGCAAAAGTTAGTGCATATAAGACTTTAATTGAAATAGACTAGGGTTTGAGTTTAGTAGTTCATACCGGTCGTCGGGTGCCTCGAAACACCTGGTCGCCGTATCTCTACGAGTAGGCCTTGAGGTAGGCCTCATTGCTGTCTGCTCGATCCTTTATAGCCCGGCCTCTCTTGTTCCAATCATGAATGTACTTTGCCTTCCGGGCGCACCAATCAACGTTTCCGCTGCTGCCCTTTGAAGATTTTCCTGGGCGCTAATCATCTCTGCGGGGGAATGTCACCTCTGGCTGATGAAGTCCCCGTGTCCTCAGGATCAGGCGATAGTGCAGCGGCTCGATCACATTGATGCAGTGTAGCCAAACATCTCACCCTCTATATGCCAGGGACACCTTGACCCATGGCTGTCCCTCGTAGCCCTCATCTCAGTACGGTGTCCAGCGCACCTAGAGAAGAGCAATTGAGTCCATGTCAGCATTTAAGAAGCATTTTTAGAAGCATTTAAAGGCATTTAAGAGCATATAGAAAGGTTAAGTTCGGGGTTTACCGATGTGTGTGGGAATGAGTCAAGATCATCCTAGATGGCTCGGGTCAGCCTGCTGATCGACCGTGTGTCCCTCACAACCATCCATCGCCTCGCAATGGGGATCCGTCCAGGGTACACCGAGTGCCTCGTCCAATCCCTGGGAGATAGACGAAGCTCCAGATCTGCATTTTAGAAGTCAAGTGTCAGTAAATTGCATTCATATTCATATTCATAAGCATATGAAAAATCATTTAAAGTTCAGCATTTACCTGTAGAAAAGGTGAGAAGCCGCCCAGCATCGTCTGCCGGTCGGTCGTGCTCAAGGACTCAAAAAGGAAGGCCAGTGCTGCTGCTCCCCAGGCATATTTTCCCACTCTGCCCAAATCCTCCAGCAAAGGTAGGATCCTGCAGCTGATCACATCCGCTCGAGTCGAGAATAGCAGCTTCCCGAACAGCAAAATTAGGAATCACCTCAAAACTCTGTCTCCCTCTGGTCTCGCCTCCGCTGCTACCCTCGGGCGGACCTGCTCAATTACTCAGTCTAAGTGCTACTCCGGGAGCTCCCCGACTGCTATAGCTGCTCCCCGTAGACCCAGGCTGTCCTTGAGTCTCGATCGTGATAGCTGGGATGATGGATGTCCCGGTCTCACCAAGTCTAGCCCTAACAGCTCCTGGGCTATCTCTCTATAATCTTCATAAGTCCAGCCGGTCACTGTTGCTCCGTGTACTCTCAAACCCGTAATCCTGGCCATATCTTCTAATGTTGGGATCATGTGACCCCAGGTGAAGACAAATGCTTGGCTGATCAGGTCCCATCTCTCATGTAGTGCGTATAGCAGTATCCATCAGTATCACCTCTATGCTAAGGACTTCCCTGAAGCCCATAGCTGCCAACCTCTCCCGCTGGTAATCAGGCAATGCCTGGTACATCGCCCTGATCTGGAGCCAAGAGATCCTAGTTCTTCTTTTTCCCTGCACACATGTAGAACATAAGTTAGTCATCTCATCAGGTTAAATTAATTGCATGAATGAAAACACAAAAAAATTGAATAAGCAAAAACCCAAAAAGATCAATTCTAGCTCTGGTTCCTCTGATGGTCATGCCCTGGCGCGTCAGAATTCCCTGACGCACCAAGGTTGGCGTGTCAGGTGCTGTAACGGTCACTGCAAGGATCGTTACGCTGCCAGCGAGTGGGCATCATCTCCTTTGTTTCTCCAGCCCATGGAAGTGGCCCAAATGGCCTACATCTCATTTGAATGGGTCCCCAGACCCATTTTCCTTTCCTCAATCCCACATGCACACACGTAAAAAAATTAACTGAATTTGGGGTGAGGAACCTACCTCATGATCTTGCCCTCGTTTTCTCTTCTCTGGAGCCATGGCTTCTTCTTCTCCCCCAATGGTCTCTTCCCCTTCTTCCTCGGCCGTGGGGGGGTTTTCCACCACCGTACGCTCCACCGTCGCCGCCGGTTGCTCGGTCACCACCGGTAGGACCTCCTCTTGGTCCACTCGTGCCCTAAATCTCCTTAGGGCCTTGTTCTTTATTACCTTCCTCTTCTTCCCTTTCTCCCTCTCCATCGGAGGCCGGGGGAGCTCGTCGTCGGTCATCGCTCATCGATATGGATGGACAGTGGTGTGTTTTGGCTCGGTGGTGTTTTGGCATTTTTGGCGTTTGAACGAATGAGGGGGAATGGACATTCGATTTGTTTTTTTTTGAACGCTCAGAAAATGTAACGGTCTATCGTAAGACCGCTACAGTCTCTAACGCGTCTCTATTAGACCGTCAGGTGATAGTTATCTATTTTTGAAAAATGTGAACCGACATTGTGTGACGCATCTGCCTAAGGCCGTTATAAGTTTGTAACGCACCTTCCATGGACCGTCAGAGTCTTTGAAACATTTGATGAATGATAATGCCCTATTTTATGCTTAAATGATCATTATGCTTCCAATGCCATATCTTATTAATGGAATTCATGCTTTTGAATGGTTATGCCTCATTTTTATGCTTATGAATAAATGTTGTTGGCTAACCTCTCTTTCTATAGATGAAAGTCATGAACATCATTAGTCATCATGCTTCGCCGTCCGCCGCACAGGTAAGTCAGGTACAATATCTCGATCTCTTTATCCCTTAATGCATTACTATATGTTATGTATGATATATTATCTCGAGAACCGACTAGTCATTCATGTGTTCTGGGATCTGATGTTCCCCTCAAACAAAAACGATGATGATCTAAGTACACATGTTTAATCGTTGGATAAGCCGTTAGGTTGGAAAAGTTTGGGGACGATGGTTCTGTCTTGCACGCCGTGGTTGCGGACGGTGTCGTGACCCTAGTTTCTCTGATCTAGCAATATTATTCTCGAGTATCTTATTATTTTTTTCTTTTTTTGCATTTATTTTGACGATTTCTTTATTTTTAGCCCAGCATGCATCATGCGCATCTTTTGAGCATTCATGAGCCTCATCTGTCCAGGTGTCTCAATAATGGTGGATAGCTATGTTCAATGATCTCGAATAAGGAGAGTCATTCCACTCTGAATTAGAAGGTTTCCTTTGACTTGTTCACTCGATCTGGTTAGCTGAAGATTCCTGTCTGGAGTTTAATTGCTTGTCTCTTTCCTTTCCATTGCTCCGACCGCTGGCCGTGTTTTCTTTTCCTTAGTTGTTAGTTGCTCTAGACATGCGTCGTTTGGTTGGCTATTTCCTTGTGATTGATCCAAAGTTTTCCGGAAGATTCTTGTCGCTTGTTGATTGGAGAACGGGTGTTGTTTGCCTTAACACCCGCTTTTCAGTCCGCTCCACTTCATCTCCGCTTCATCTCCATGTTCCATCTCGCTTTCGCTTCACCTCTGCTCGCTCCCCTGCAAAGAGGACGTTAAGGAGGGGCATCTGTTGGCACCCGTTTTGTGACCAATAAGTTAGGTCATCTCCTTATTCATTTTATATGATGCTCCAAGTTGTTTATTCTTTATTGAGCCTTCTTGGACAATTTGAAGTTTATTTCAAGGGTCATGTCTCCTTGGTTGGGTCTGGTTCCTTACCTCTTTCCGTTGGACGAAGCTTAGCAAACTTTCATTTCATTTTGCACTCCATTTTCTCTAACGGTTCTTTAGTGCCACGTTACAATCATATAACGCATCCACTTTGGTCCGTTACATCATGCCAGAGTCCTTAAGCTTAAGGCTTCTTTCAAGCTTATCTCGTATCCTATCCATTGAGTGTGATGGTTTATCGTGCGGCCGTTACACATATTGTGACGCGTCTACTCATGGCCGTTACATTCTCCAGAGTCCTATGTTCGAAAACTTCGCCCGTTGATCTTATCTTTCAGTGGATAAGGTTGTGTGACGGTCTCTTCCTGGGGCGTTACATTCATGTGGCGATTTATCGTGCAGCAGTTACATCAAACAGAGCGTTCTAGCAGAACTACTCTTTCTCTGCTACTCCGTGGCCGAATTAAGAGTTTGATTCTTTGATTTCTCTTCCAAATCTGATCCTAAGAACCTTCTATTTGTTTCTATGAACTCTTGGGAGTATTATCTTCACGAGTTTGCTAAGAAACATCATACTTTCTAGCTTGATTATCCTCTACTCGACCTGAGAGTTTGAGGGTCTATAAATAGAACCCTTGACTTCATGGCTTGAGGAGGAGACATCTGGAGTTCACGTCGAAGTGCTGCCGCATCTTGGAGCTAGAACCAACCAAGGAGAGCTGCTTCCCATGTCCATCTGCTTCCAAAGTCCAGGGAGTATTGATTCCAAGGGTTTAGTTCAGTCAAAGTTGTCATCTTAGTGTCTTTTCCCTCCACTTCTACCACGTTCTTGCATCTTCTACATCCATTAAAACATCTTCCCATCTTTTAAAATGTCCCAGAGGGGTTAAAAAAAACCAACCTCCCCGGTATTTCCCTTTCCTTTTGCATGTTCTTAAGTTTCTTTTGTTTATATATACTACTTTATCCAAGGGCTAATATCGGTTATTTTTCTTATGTTCTACACTCTTTTGTAGGTTACAGAGCTCTTAGCACGAGGCCCAAGCTTCCTGGCCGGCTAGAAAGCTTGGAGATCAAAGATTCCCAACTTCTATTCTGCAGAACCTCTGACGATCTATCAGAGGCACGTTAGAGTCTTGTAGCGGTCTATCGTGGGGCCGTCACACGTCCTGTGGCGCATCAGTCTTCAGTCGTTACATTTTGCAGAGCTGCAATTTCCTAGTTGTTTTCTCTCTCCCGTGGGCGGGTGCATCATCCTCCTATTCTAAGGTACTTATCAGGTCTTTGGCTTATTTTTACCTTGGTGGCGATCACATCTTTTCTTAGTTTGGGCAGTAGCTTTCTCTTTCATCATATCTCCTCTTTATTTTGCTTATTCCACCTATACGGTGTGCTTTTCATTATTTCCTTGCTCCACGACCCGGCATGTGTTTTTCTTTCTTTGCTTAGTTTAGTCTTGATTGAGATAGCATGCCCATGCTAGAGCTTGTGCTGGTTGCCTAGGTTCATGATTTACATGCCCATAGGTTGAGTGATTTCATCATTTGACTCATATCTTCATCATAGTTGGTATCACATCCATATTTCAAAAGAAGGGACACATTAAAACCAACACCAGATTTCAGTCGACCGCCAGCATAGGGGCGGTCGACCGATTGTCCCAGCACCCAAAACTGCAATTTCTGTAAAATTTTGGTCGACCGCCCCAAGCTATAGGTCGACCGCAAGCCCCGATGCAGCCTTGTTTGACTTTGTGTTTCAAGCGCGTGGAGAGGTCTTTCTTCCCATTTGTTTAATCCCAATGACCCCAATTACACCATGATTTGTGGATCTGGTCTGCGGCTTGTCTATGGACCATTTAAGGGCTATAAAACATCTCATTGGAGCTCTAAACCCTAACCATCCAAGAGATCCAAGGGGAGGCTGTCCAAGGAGGAAGAAGAGGGTACTATAGCTCCATGAACAGTACCTAGTGCAGTAAGTTCATCATCTATCTCCAACCCATTCAAGGTACTTCTGAAGCCAACAAGCATCTATGAAGTGAAGAAGTAAGCAACCAACAAAGAGAGATCAAGGGGGAGGCTATCAAAAAGCAAGCAAGGGTTTCAAGAAGAAATCAAAGGAAGATTGTCCAAGTGATGAAGGAAGAGTACTGTAGCCGTGAACAATACTCCGTGCAGCAAGTGTTCTTCATTCATTCTCAACCCATTGAAGGCATATCTGAAGCCAACCTCCTCCAAGGAAGAGAAGAGCCAAGCAAGCAAGCAAGGATTCCAAGAAGAGTGCCTAAGGGAGAAAGAAGATAAGCCAAGCAAGCAAGAAAGGAGAAAAGCTAAGCAAGCATGGATTGAAGCTCCGATCAAGTGAATATATGTTCAAGATCCGGAACATGCATTCAAGGGGAACCCAAAACAAGAGTTTTCTAAACTAAGCCTCATCATCTTTATGTTTTGGGTGTTGTAATTGTGTTCATCATAAACTGCAAGAACTTGTGTGTGTGTGGATTGTTGTTGGATCCGTAGTCGTGTGTGTGTGTGTGTGTCATATTTGATTCGTGTGTGTGCGTGGATCTTCCTAGATCTGTGTTTGTGTGTGTGTGGATCTTTTAGATCCGTTCTGTCCCGTGTGTGTGGATTGCTGCACTTGTGGCAGCGGGTGTTTGTGTTGGTGATCCGCTTGTTGGATCGTGTTGGAGACCTCGTCTCCTTGTGTGTGTGTGTGTGTGTGTGTGTGTGTGTGTTGGGGCGCGTCCCCGTGTGTATGTGCAGGCGTCGTCCTGCGTGTGTGGTTGGAGCGTCGTCTCCATTTGGGGATTTATTCCCGAGTGAAGCCTCACCGGGTTTGGTGTGGGGTGGACGTAGGATTGCCGTCGTTGCATCCGAACCACCTTAAAAATCGCTGTGCACTATGGTTTGAATTGTGTGGTTTGGTCCTTTTCTTCTACCTCCATTCTAAGTGAGTGTCAGTGTTAATTGTTGTTCCGAATTTATCTACGTATATCTTGCATAATCTATATCTCATCATATAAAGTTTGATAAATCCAATTTGTGTACAAATAGTTTTGAATCTCTTAACTAGCATTCTATCACATATTTCAAAAAGGCCAAAAGTTTTCTTAAAATTTGTAAACACCCAATTCACCCCCCTCTTGGGTGTCATTGATCGCGGGACTTCAGTCGCAAGGCCTCTAGCTGATTGAGAGCCGGCTGCTCCCAAACCACCATCACCATCTCTCGAGCGCGTGCCTCAGCCTCTCTTTCCTTCGCCTCAGCAAGGTGACCCTCGATCCTCTTGACGGAACTCAGCTCTCCTAGACGTCAGGTCAACCCCTCTATCCGTGCACCTTGCTCTTGCCGTACGGCCAGGCCGGCTGCCAGCTCCTTCCTCTGCAGAAAATGAACAGTCATGTAAAAAATAGGCAAAGATGATAAAGAAGAGAATTGCTTTCAACTTGAGTGCTAGGTTCTTACCGCCTTTGCCAACTCGGCCTCTCGCTCCTCGGCTCGCTCGATAGCCCCAACTAGGCGATCCTCCAGCTCCTCTAGGGCACCAGCTTGAGACGAAGGGCCAGCCTCTCCGCCTGCTCTCACCCGCACGTAGGCCAACTCTCCTCGCTGGGACGGCAAGGGGAAAATGGTTAGTCAAGCTCAATCAATTCCAATTCCAAATCAATCAATTTGTTTTGACTTACTATCTCTCAGATCTCATGTCGCAAGTTCACTATCGTCTGATTAAGGACACCTATCCGATCCTTGAGTATCTTCACAGTCTCAGTCTCTGGCATCTGCACACCACAGCCTCAAGCTCGCTTAGCACTTTGCTTAAAACAAGAACATCACAATCGAGATCTAAAAAAGCTACTCACCTCTCAGGTGTCGAGACGAAGCCGTTTGGCATACCGGTCCTAATAATCTGCCAAGTAAATCTCGCTACTCCTCACGGTCCGGTCATGCTCCAGTGAGGCGCCGTCCTATAGTGCCTCTGCCTCTCTGCGGTAGCGGGAGGCCTAGTCCTGATCGCTCGCCGAAGTCCGGCAACGTCCCTGGTCTGATTCATGCTCAGCTGGAATCACCACTGGCGACTGATCCCATCCCAGTGTCCTCTGCACTAGGCGAAGGAAGAGTGGCTCCCTCAGGTTCACACAAGACAGCACTGTATCCCTACGGAACCAAGATCGCCCCTTCCTCACCCAAGGCTGAGTGGTGATGTCCTCTATCGTGTAAGGGGTCCAAATCACCTGCCACACATCAAAGAAAATGAATGTTTTGCTAATTGAGTACGCAACAAAGGTTAAAACAAATCACACAACTCCTTTTCCAAAACACTCACCCGGTGGGGAGGGTACTCATCTAGTGATGTTTTGAGGTCGGAGAGTCTAGTGGCCACTAAGCGCCGATCCTGGACCATCTCCCATCGAGCCATTGAAGGAACCACCTACATTAGGGCTCGCGGGATCTTGCCGCGATCTAGAGGGAATCGAGTGTACCCCCAAATCTGAAACCACAAAAGAACAATTAATTGATAAGTGTCCATTTTTGATGGTAATTCATCACATGTACACCGTTTTATGTGCATATAATTAGATAATTATGCATGTCCCATCGTTAATCTTAACTTTACATGTAAATTAGGTATTTCACGTAAATTGATTAATTTGGTGATATTATTTAATGAATTAAAGTTGAGGGCCATAAGCATTAATTCTCCATTGCATAGTTAATCATGAGCATTTAAGATTTATGTGCACATTATGATAATTTTTATGGAGTAAATTATAATTATGTGTATGTAGGACACTGAAGGTAATTGTAAGAGAAGCTGAGGGCAAAATTGTCATCACCACTTTGACCAAGTCAAACAAAAAAAGACACATATTTTGGTTGGAGTGAAAAGATAACTCAAAATATTTTGGTTGGAGGGAAAAGAAAATTCGAAGTTTGAAATAGAGGAGAAGAAGTACACATCTTGGTTGGAGGAAAAATTGAATTCAAAGTTTGAAATAAAGGAGAGGAATGATAAGTCTTGGGAAGGGGGTTGTCCAAAGCCCAAGAAGGGTGTACTCACCTCCTTTTCCTCTTCCCCATGCATCATATTCTACCTAAATCTCAGCCATCCATCTCCTTTTGATACAATATCCACCCTCCATCTATCCAACTTTCCCTATAAATAGCCCATGACAAGGAGGAGAATGAGAGTTCTTCTTTTGGCATTTTCTCTCCCTCTTACATCTTTTAGTTTGCCGAGTTCGCCCTCTTCTGTCCCTCTTCTCCTCTTACTGTCTTCATGAAAGTTCTTTGTTCTTACGTCCTCTACAACTTCTTCTTCTGCATTATCTTCTGATTCTTTTTACTTTTCAAGGTATTTTATGTTTTTCACTGTGCTATCCTGTTCACCTACGAACCAATGTTTCTCTCTATTCTTCCCCTTGTTTCTCACCCTTCTAGTAATTTTCTTCTCTTGCTGTCTTCACAAAAGCTCTTTGTTTTTAAAAGATCTTCAACGTCATCTTCTACACCATCTTCTAATTCATTCTGGTTTGAAAGTTATCTCTCATTTTTCAACTTACTATCTTGTGATTTCACTGTTCATTAGAGGCACTACACTATTCTTCCTCCATTTTGAAGCTCTTCCACTCTTCTTTTCTCTCTGAGTTCTTCACCAAAGTTATTCCTCTTATGTAGATCTAGATTTTCTTCTTCTATCACTTCTTCTAATTATTCTCCGTTTACTAGTTATATTTATTTTCCCACTATTTTACTCTCTCATTTTCTTTCTTCTTCATCTCTACACAAACCCTTCCACATTCCACTCTATATTTCCCTCCAAAGTTTGTCCTCCACAACTCTCCTTTCATGGCGGCGTGCACATCAAGGCGGGCGACGTTCCAAGGCTCGTGACGTGGACGACGACGGCTTCTTCATCCACCTCTTTCCACGACGATCTCTTTCAAGGCGGAGCGATCCTCTCCAAGGCTCGACGAGGAGGAGACGACGACGTCATCACCATTGCTACTACCATCTTCTCACCTCATGCTCCTCTTTTTGTTATTGCTTTAGTTTTAGTTTACTTCATTGTAATCTCGTCACATCTTTATTGTAAGCTTGTCTTGCACTTCATGTACTCTTTCTTTTAAGTTAATAAAAGAAGTTGTTCTTTTGATATATTTTTTGATCTTCTACCCTCTCTACCTCCTTCTATCTCTTCTTTTCCCTTCATGCAATTATTTTCTATAGCATAGGTGCATAGTCATATGTGTTTTTAATTAAGTGTTTGATTTGTTCATCATTTCACTATTTTCTTTAAGCAAAGAAAAATCACACGTGTTTTCCAAAGGACTCCAAGGTTGTTAAGTCTAAAAATCTCTTCTTCCCTCTAGATTCGACCATTCTCGCCATCATATTACGTCTCTCTTTCATCTAGTGCGAGTGGAATTTTTAAGATTGATATGCGTGTTTTAAACGGTGAACTTTCACGTTATCATTAATCAATCAATCAAACTTTTGAATCAACATGCCTAGAAAGGGGTAGACTTGTACCTATAAGAAGGGCGTGAAACCTCCCAGGTTCCCTGAACCTGGGCGTATAGGATCTAAGTGGGCAAAGAGGTGCGCCATCATCGCTCTCCCCCACGCAAGCTGAGGTCCCTGTTCTAGATCCCGCACCAGCAAGAGATACTTCAAATTCAATTTGTTTGATGCAGTAACAAACAACAGTCTCCCAAAGAAGTACAAGAAGAAAAGTCACAACTCCTTCTGCTCGCTCCTCCCCTGGGATCTGAGTCTCTCTCTCACTCGCCCTGAGTACGCATCTAAATCCTCTAGCAGACCACGTATCATCTTCGCGAGCCCCATCGCGGCACTAAGCTTCCCAGGCGGAAGATTGGTTACTGGTCCCTTGGACCGAACCAGCTGAGGCCCGAGCAAGTCCTCTATCTCCTCGCGATAATCTCTCAGCTCGCGACTGAGCATCAAGGCCCCCGCCACTGGCAACCCCGTCAAGAAAGCCACATCCTCAAGCATGGGAATCATGTGCCCCCACGGCATCACAAACGCTCTGCAACTGTCCATCCACCTCTGTCGTATCACCGTCAAGAAGGCGGCATCCACCTGGAAGGGTCAGATCTTGAAAAACGGGCCAAATCCCATTCTATCCACCCTCTCTCGTTGCCCAAGAGGAAGGGCATGGTACCAAGCCCATACCAAGTCCCATGTGACTCAGGCTCGTATCCTCCTGGGACCTTGCACACATTATAAGAAGAACACAAGAAATCATTAGATCTTCCAAGCCTTTCCACTTCTTTTCTCACATTTTTTCCCACTTCCACAAGCCCTGGGAGCAGGGCGACCAAAGTGTTGGTCGCCTATGTCCCAGGGCGGCCAACCCCTGTTCGCCCTCACCCCAGCAGTGGGCGACCAGCGACCTGGCTGCCCAGGCTAGTGGGCAACCAGGACCCTGGCCGCCCACTGGTTCACCACCCTCCAAGCATTCCTCCGACCTCCATCTCCCCATAAAACACATAAACAACAGGATCTAATGAATGCCAAGCAAGGGCACAAAGCTTACCTTCCCGGGCTGCCCTCCCTTCTCTTCATCAGGCTCGCCATCATCCAAACCCTCGTCATCCTCATTGTCACCTTCGGTCGGTCCCTCGTCAGGGATAGCTTCTTCTCCATCACTCCCATCACCTACGTTCTCCTCCAAATCTGCAGAGACTGTGGCCGAAGAAGATGAGCTCCCCGTAGCTTCAATTTCCTCTTCCTCCTCACTCGAAGAAGATGGATCGGGCATAATGTCAAGATGAGCTCTTCTATTTCTCCCCATCGCTCAAATTAGAAGATCTAAGTGGCTAGAATCTCACTCAAGTAATGATCTTGCTCTCCAAGTTCTCTAGCTCTCAAGACGTCCACAACAAGGGTCGCCCAAATGAAGGGGGCGGCCACCTTTTAACCAACCCTCAAAGCAGAGGGCGGCCAAAGGTCTGGCCGCCCAACCTTTAGTGAAGGCGACCAAGACCCTGGCCCCCCTCCTCCCTGTTCAGCCAAAAAAAATGTAAAAAATGGAAAACCAACAAAAATTCATGCAAATCCGATCACACATCCATCCACACAACTTTATTTCATCCATTTAGTTCCATAACCATTCATTCAATCATTTCCCTTAATAGAAAGAAAGACAAAAAAAATAGTTCATTTGCTTTAACACAACCATGAAGAAAAATGCTGAACAAACTCTAATCAGGTTCGCCTCCTCATGAAAAATCCATTCACTGTTGGCCTGAAGCTTTGAAGGTAGCCCACATAGAACCTCAAGTCATCTTTGTCCTCTTCCACGTCCACTCTAGCCTTCATGATGGTGGCATGGCGCTTCCACGTTTTACTGATCTTGCCTAGTCACTGTCGATCCGCATCGGTTCCCAGAAGGCGCTTGACAATCAATCCTCCTTTTGAAGCCACCAACGGGATCCGTCGGGGTAATCCCACCTGGCGGTGGCAGCGGTGCCCTTGGTACAACACCAAGTCCTCGGCCCCCACAAGCCACAACTCTTGCTCTGATGATCCACGAACTTTAAATTCCTCATGTCGATACATCATCAGAACGAACAAAAAATCATCCTCAGACAGGAAGTTCAGGTAGTCGCGCCAATTATCTCTGGTCTTCAGCGATGCCGTCCTACATATCACTTGATCCTCAGGACCAAAGATGGCCCTCGTGGGGTAGATGGTGCTCTTCTCAAAGATTCTGGAGGTAGTGGCCGCCTCGCTGTCGAAATCGAAACTCAAGTGGACTTCCATCCATAGCTGTAGAAGGTATAAACTCCCCATGACGTAGCCACCTAGGCTCATCTGAGTAAGCCCGCAGTACATGTGAGCCAGCACGGCTCGAGAAAGAGAGGGTCCTGTCCACAGGAGTGTCAGGGGTCCCACATACTCTCGCCTCAGCACGTCGCCAGACGTAGGAAAGAGTAACGCTCCGCCCAAGCACAATGTCATGCCACACATCAGTTGATCTGCTTCCATTTCTTTATCCTTCACATGACTCACAAGCCACCCTACTAAGCGGTCAACTAAGATCCCTCGTTGGTCGGTCATCCGATGAACCTCGCGCTTGTCTCTTATAATCTCTGCTAGGATCTCATCCCAGGGAGGAAGGTCGATCAGCTCGCCCGCCTCCAAGTCTCCCCACTAGAAGATGAAGTCCAGTTCTTCTACCAGCACCGAGGCTTCGAATTCAAGGAAGACAAAGGTGTGCGTATCTGGATGCCATAGCTCGATCAATGCCACCAATGATTCCCAGTTCCATCGCATGCTGTTGAAGCACTTTGCCATGATAACCAACTGGATCAGGTGCCACTGATGCATGGATACCCTCATGGCGGGAGTGATCATATCCATCAAATCTTGAAGCCAGCCATAGCGACGGGCATGTCTTGCCCCAGGAAAAGCAGGCACAGGCTACATCATTTAAGAGAAAGAGAAGAAGAGACCAATCAATAAACATGCCAAATCCCATCAAGAAAATCCAAGACAACAATAAAAACAACAAAAATAGTTTTACTCAGAAGCCATACCTTGCCCTGCTTCACAAGATTGCTCAAGTGACCGGGCACATCAGAGAGAACACCAAGCTCGTGATCTCCTGATGGAGTAGAAGAAGACGCCATTGTCTATTCCTCCTTTGGAACCACTCCTCTTGCTTCAATCCTTCGGTCAACCACGGAGTAAACCATGCCCCGTAGCCCTTATAGACTAAGAGTCCCCCTTGCCTCGAGCTCCCACAGCTTGGGATAAGACCAAGGAGGGTGGCCAAAATGATGGCCGCCCACCCCAGCCTGGGTGACCACAAGTCTAGCCGCCCAGCCCCTGGGGTAGCCAACCAACTAGTCATCTCGTCCCCTTCTTTGTGAAGCTATGCTCAATCGATTATACGTGGTTTGTTGTGATAGTTTATAGTTCATTGAATGAAATGTGTTTATTGTTCTATTCCTATTATCATTGATGAACTTTACTAATGTGTGCTAATGCAGCTGTAGGTCTCCACATCCATGGGACCAGAATGCGACTAAGCTTTGTTACCTTGCACCTTAGGTGGACCGCCGGAGGCTAATAGCTTCGGGCGTATAAACTCCGAGTTCCTCTCTAAAAAAAATTATGAAGAGTTTATACTCCTTAAGCGATTCGATAGCCGCCTGCTGCCTATCACGAGATGACGGACTTCCTGAACTCTCGACTATGCTTAACTACAATGTGGAACAATGGACCCCATTGGGATCCTGACCACGTCTGTCACCAAGCATAGGATGACAGACTTCTTGAACTCTTGACCGATTCGTTCGGAAGCCGACAAATAAATCCTCCGACTTTGCATTAGTTAGGTTTTTCATTTTAAACCCAGCATGCATCATATAGGTCTTTTTCTAGCCCCATTTGAAAGAAAGAAAAATAAAAAAAAGAGATATATGCAAAAAGAAAACAAAAATGCATACATCTCATCTGGAAGCCGTGATGCAGAAGTAGGGAGGCCATGCTAATTCGACCAACCCATGGTCCTCTGGTGCCCGCATCTGGTTTTTTCGAGTCCCTCGATTTTGCCAAATTTGCGCGAATGAGTCTATGTGATTCCACTCCGATTCGACCAGCAGAAAACATGTTTTATGCAAGACCATTTTGAGTACCTCGTGATTCAACGAGTCATTGTATCCTCTTATCCTGATATCTTTTTTACTTGACTTTGCTTATGTCTTGTATCTCCTTGAGCACTGGATGCGACCATCCCCTCAAGTCCCGCACAGTGCCATGCTAGGGGGCCCCACGTGGCTGCAGATACAAGTCCTCTTAGATTGACTATCCTTCTTTACCTTTACCAATGACTTATTTGATTACTTGGTGCTCACGCGACCCTACGTGAAGCTTATTTTCTGCTCAAGAATCCCTTTGAGTGTGTTGCCCTCATTAGGCTTGTTTCTTTACTGAAACACCCATTTATCAGTCTGCCGGGCTCCCTTGGAAAACGAGTGTTCCAGAGGGGCATTTGTAGATGACTAATTTCTGACATCCCGTGGATCCCCAATGGGCCCTCGTGTGAATGACACTTGATTGTTGTACTCATTTTACCAGTTTTTAAGTTTTTAAGCCCAGCCCATAGCCTTCTGGCTATTGGGCCTCGTCCATTGAGGGGCCCAAGCACCATAGGTCTGGGCGGCCAAAGCTCTGGCCGCCCCCAATCCTGGGCGACCAGGGTGATGGTCGCCCTCCCCAGGTGGGTGGCCAGAGTGCTGGCCGCCCTCCTCCTGATGGTGGCCAACGACTTGGCCGCCTTCCCCCTGTTTACATGGTTAAAGAACATGGCCACATCCTCTCCCCCGTTCTACACGATTTCGACCCACATTTTGTAACTTCCGACTTGTCGAACCAAAAACTCTACCACCTCCAACATTACGAAGGGGAAGAAAAAAAAGAGAAGGGAGGAAGGGATATTCGGAAAGACATTCGGAGAGGAAGAGTTTTTTGGAAGTTGGCGCACGGAGGAGAACAGAGAGAAACTCACGGAACTTCATCTCGGAGGCTACTCCCTCTTCCTTCGACTTGGTCTGAGCTTCTCTACTTCCTACTCTCTGCTTCCTACTCTCTGCTTCCTACTTTCATTACGACTTCCAGGTAAGTGTAGCATTGCATGTAGTGTTCTCCTAGATCCCAACGTAAAAGGTTTCTTTCTAAAAACAAAGGGGAGGTGGATGGTCGAAAGTCTCGGCCATCCTTCCTTCCCACCACCCCCAGGTACTTTGCCACCATTGTTCTCACGTTCTTTCATTTTGCTAGATCATATACTACACTATTAGTTTCACTAATGGCTTTCTTTTTTACATTTGTTTGAGCTACGTTGCAGGACTTCAGCACAAGGAACGAGCAGGGCTCCTTGCCCTTGGCCGGCCGAGGATGAGGAAGAGGAAACCCACGTCTCTTCATCTTGAATATCTGCCCGTGATCAACACCCTGCGAGGTTCAGGTAAAACGACCTCTGGCGATCACGTTCTGACCCTTTTTGTTCCTCTGTAGGTACCATTGCACGGAGACACCTCATCTACAATCAATCCTAACATACATACGCGGCATTCCCCAGCCATCTCCGGGCACCTACAATGTCCCCATCATTCACATTCCTTCATATCCACGGATTTTATTGATTATGTTAGGGAGTCGACTATAGAATCATGTTGTGACTTGTTAGTGGAGTTTCCTACTAGTGATTATATGATTACCCCTTATTGTCTGGATGGGGTGCCCGTGTTGATGGAAGGGCATAATTTACCAGCTAGATTGTATGCATTATAGCTAAAAGATTATGATGTGATTCTGGGCATGGATTGGCTTGAGGCCTATGGTTGTATGGTAGATTGCAGAATGAAGAGGGTCTATTTTCAATCTCCTCGGGGCCCCACATTTTATTTTCAAGATATTCTATCTTCCTTATCCCCCTTTCTCATTTTAGCCATTAGATCCTGCAGATTGCTTGATAGTGGATGTCAAGGGTTTCACGCATCTATGGTGATGGTTGATCAGCAACAATAGGGAGTGGAAGATGTTCATGTGGTATGTGAGTTCCCAGATGTTTTTCCTAACGAATTACTAGCATTACCCCTACAGAGGGAGATTGAGTTGATTATTGTTAGGTCCCATAGTGCAGCAAGAGAATCTAGAGGGGGGTGAATATATCTCTTTTAAAACTTTGCCCAATTAAAAACTTCTAGTTGCAACTAAATGGGAATGTTATAATAGCTAAGCTACTGTAAGCTAGCTAAAGAAAAATAATAAAATAGTAATGAAGCTTACACAAAACTGATATCAAACACTAAGTGATGTGTATGAGCAGAGTGCAAATGTATAATTGAAAAGGCACCAAGCTGAGCTGGAACTCAGTAGACTGAACAGACTGTTGTGTCCCCTGGTTTTGATGATAACAAACCATAAAATCATCATTAGATATTTGAGGTATATCTAACAAGGTTGGTTTAATCTCTAGACTGAACAAGTACAGGAGAAACACTCTAAGAGTGTCGACACCTCCCACAACGTGTCGACACGTCTAGAAGAGATCATGATGAACCATCTCCGGTTGAGCTCTGGCATGAAGCAAGTGTCGACACCTCTGAGCAAAGTCTCGACACCCCAAGAAGAAATCCAACTTGAGGACGTTTCTGTCTGGCCTCTAGATTGACCAAAGTGTCGACACCCTATGCGAAAAGTGTCGACACCTCAGTTCCAAGAAGCAAGCCTTACTTCCTTCTGGCGTGTTGTCCCAACACTGCCTAGTGAAGACTCGGCACGGTGGCACGTTCCGCACGTGAGTATGGCGCGCGTGTCGACACTTGTCCGTAAAAGTGTCGACCTGTTCCGCTTGGAAGCCACGTCTCTTCAAGATTATAATGGGATGTGTCGACACCCTGTGTGTAAAGTGTCGACACGTTCATGATCACCCAGAATGGATTTAAAACCGAAATCGTCTGCTTTTCAAGATTCGCAACTTGTCTTGGAGGATCCATTCGTACTTGAAAAACCGTCAAGACGCTCACCTGTCAGGAGGGTTTATTGTCTGGCAGAGACATCCTCTAAAATGCTGGTACCTTTACAGTTCTGGTTCCCTACCTACCCACGTACCAGCATGCCGACAGGGAAAGGTCAACTATGCTGAGGAAGCAAATCAAATAATGGGGATGTGACGTTCTGGGTATGGCTTCTGCTGTGGACAACGTAATCGATGACGTGAGCTACTGATATAGCAGGAGAAGGAGCTCTAGTTATAAGAAGAGCTGAACATAGAGAAAAAGCAACGAGGTGAAGAGCTACCAAAAAGACAAGCGAAGAGAGATCTCCCCTTCCTGGTGTGGTTGAAGCAAGGGCAACAAACCAGATCTTCTTCTTCCATCTTAGGATCTCTCAAAGCAAGGGAGACAACATCCATCTACAGCTTCATCTAGTGGGAGTGCAAGATGAGGAGTTTATCCACTGTTCCCCTTGCGGCCACGGTGAAGACCTAGGATAAAGATGAAGAGAAGCCAGGCTTCGTCCATTCCTTTCCAAACATGAGTTCTCTTCTCCTATAGAGTTTCTTTGTCATACTATGTCTGGTTGTTCTTTTTACAACTTTATTTTTCTTTGAAAATAAATACTCTTACTTTGCTCCCTACCTGTGAGTATGAAGACAGACAGTGTGTTCACCGGTCTATGGGTTTCAGGGTTGTGTACCCTCAAGCTGTTTGGCAGCGGAGTTGAGAGAGTGTATCTCTATGTTGGAAGCTGTGAATCAGCGGTAGTGCATTGGCACTAGTGAAGCCTCACCAAGTTGTGAGAGGGGTGGACGTAGGTCTCTAGATAGAGACCGAACCACTTTAAAACTTGTGTCTTATGGTTTGTCTTCCATTGGGTACTAATGCTAGATGCTTGGTAGGAACGTTTCTGATCATCATCTGTGCATCTACCCTGTTAGCTATCAACTATCTCTTGCCTTACTAGTCTTAGTCTTGTATCTAGTTTTTATTTCCGTAAAGAAGGGCAAAAAGGGGCTGATCTATTCACCCCTCCCCTCTAGATCTGCCTATCACCACACATCACAGACATCCAGTCAGCAAGACTGGACTATAAGCAAAGCTCTAAGAGATTACGTAAATATGTTGTCAGACAAGAACGATAGAGCTGAACCAGCAAGTTTCGAACTCAAACGATAGTGTGTGTGTGAACATGGAATAAACTGATATACACACACACCAGAACAAATATATCAAACCTGTGAATGGGGTAGATGAAATGGAGCAAACCACATAAGCACATCCACAACACAAGATTTTAAGGTGGTTCTGGACCACACCGGGCTCCCTACGTCCACCCCTCACAAAATTGGTGAGGCTTCACTCGTTGATGAATAGCACGGGGAAGAATCCCCACACACACACGGAGCCAGGCTCCAACACGCACGTAGACAACCCCTGTGCACACACACGGGGAACAAACTCCCCACGAGGAGAACACTCTTCACACTATCTACACAGCAAGACACGGGGACAAGCCCCACACACTCTGGGTCTAAAACCTAGCAGCACACACACATAGACACTCTGGGTCTGAAACCCAACAGCTCACACACACACAGAACTATGCTCAGACGACCTGAGCCTGTGCCAACATTGCACAGATATACACACTAAGGTAATATTCAAAGTTTAGAAATGAAAAGAACATGAAAACAGACAATATGAAATGTAGCTCTGAAAATAGCATGAAGACTTATGATTTGATTCACAAGTCTTATCTGAACAGATCGAAAATAAGGACTCATTGGCTGCTATTACTCTCTCTCTCTTTCTGGAATGGATCTGGAAGTTGCTCTCAAGATTGGTGGCTGGTCCCTCTCTCTCTCTCTCTCTTCTTCTTCTTCTCTCTATCTCTTTCTCTAATCTCTCTTCGAAATACTCCTGACAGCTCCCTCTTTTCTTCCTCTTTGAATGCTCTCTCTTTTGCTCTTCTTAGCTTCTTCTCAGCCCACAGCAGCAGCCCTCTGTAGCATCCCCTTCCACAAGGAAGAGGGCCGATATTTATAGTAGAGCTTGGACATAATTTTCTGGATAATGTGAATAACCAAGTAATCTTCTATTGGTCCACTTGTCTTCCTTTTTCTATAAGAAAAGATAGAACCATGAGTATTCTTCAACTTTATCCTATTGAATGCCCTAATCATTGAATGTGTACTCCCAAGGTGTAGTGCACATGTGTGGAAGAAAGGCAACCTCAGACCCAATCAACCAAAGGCTAATAACATAACATATTGGGTCATGAGCACATTTCATGAGACCCACTACAAAGGTCCGAACGGAAGGGGTCGACTCTTGGGGTGACTCCCACTGACTGCAAACTTAAAAACAGTACCGTCTCTCAAAGGAGTCAACCCTGGGGGTCGACTCTCTCACGATGACTCCCTGAAGCATTCTGCAAACATGTAGAACAGAGACAATGCTAGAGAGGGTCGACCCTTGGGGTCGACACCTTCAATGCAGAACATGAAGAAGTTGATTTGAACTCACCAATTTGTCCTTTGAGATTGTGAATCATTAAACCTCCTTTAAGACCTACAAAAATAATCAAAGCTAAGTCAATTTAATTCTTAATCAACATGAATCAAGACTACTAAGAGAGTTCTTTGCATTGATGCCAAATACAAAGGCAGGTCGACGCAAAACTCAAATGTGTCGACGCACAGAGACCAAAAGCTTCTGCCAGACATGAAGAAGATTGCATTACTGTGAGTTAAAACCATGAGAGTCATTTGGTCTACCGATGTAGTGCCCCAAAATTTATATAAATAATTTCAGAATTATTTTAAAATTTCCTGGAATTTATTAGGAATTAATCGCTTGATAATGGGATTTTAAGGCCCATCAAATGTTAAATAATTAATACAACTTTAATAATTGAAGCCCAATAGGTTCAAGGACCAAGCCCATTAAGTTTGGCCCATATTCTAGAAGGTTATTTAGCCTATTCACGGATTATAAGGATAAATACAATTTTTATAGATAATTATGTGGATAAACAAATAAAAGAGTTTGGATTAGGTTGAATTCTACACATAGTTGATGTAGCGGTCTATCGTGCGATTGCCACATGCATGTAACACACCAGCACTCGACCGTTACGCTCTGTAAGTTCCGTGAAGTGAAGAACAAGCAAAAATATTGGATTTTTACTAGCCTATCACTTTGGGATCAAAATGGGAGGACTAGTAAACGTGTTAAGGACTCTCAGAAGTCGATCTAAGCTTTAATAAGGACTCTATAATTGATCTAATCCTCAAACCGTAGCCAAAACCCTATAAATATACCCTAATTTTGACCTGCGCGACCCCTACATTGGCTCGCATGGAATTAAGGTAAGGAGTCATAATTTTAGGTAAGTTCTTTAGAAGTTTTCGTTTATAATACTTTAGACTAATAGCTCTCAAAATTTCATGCTAGGAGATCAAGTACACCAGGAGTTAGAAGCTTCCTAAGTTGCTGGTTCGACCATAGCAGCCCAGGAAACTGAATGAAAGTCCATGGAAGATCAGGAAATTAGGACGTCTAAACGAGGTAATTAGAGTTTGGTTATTTAGAACTTTTTGTTCCCAATAGTTTCATCTTCTTACCCTCCAAATTTCACGTCCTTAGGTCAAGAGACTAATGAGTTAGAACAACGTGAAGTTGCTGAAAACTCACAAGAAAGGAAGGATTAGGGCATGTTTTTTAGTTCAAAATTAGAAGTTGAGAGCCATAAAAAAAGGTAGGTCATCTCATGAACAACAAGAACATCAATTTAGGAGTAAAAGCCCTCTGGTTTTGTTTGATTTCTTGCACTATAGACCATGAATTTCATGTTAGAACTATGCATACATACATATCTTTAGCCTTAATTGAAGTTAAAAGATACTCTCTTGTTCATTCACTACAACCTATGCATCCAGATAGCCTTTTTACTTCATTTTATCATGGCTAGAGTAGTTAAGTCTTCTCTAAAACATGATATGTTCAAAGCATGATCTTTTATCTTTTTATATACTGTCAACAGGGCTCTGACGGATCAGAGTTAGACCGTCACATGCGTGTAACGGCCTTACGATAAGCCGTCACATTCCCTGTTACCTTTAAATTTCTCTGTTGTCTCTAACGGACCATCACTGGAGCGTTACAACACTGTAACGGCCCCACGATAAACCGTCACAGATATGTGACGCGTCCATTCTAGACCGTTAGATTAACTGTGTTCTGTCCACCCGAGATAGAAATAAGAATAGTCAAGTTTACTTACAAATAAGCCTAGTTATCTAAGTTGTGACCTATTTTTCATGACTTGGAGTTTATTAATCAATTCATGATAGGAATTTGCATGTTTTGAGCATTTTAAGTTATTTTAAGTTATGTTAATTTTATGTGCTAAAACTCTATAGTTTGTATTTAAACATTATTTTACATGTTGTATTGATGGAGTTTTATCATGGTTTCACATCGTTACACATTCTTTTCTATCTATAGAGTCAATCTCTTTAAGTACATGTCATATATTCCGGTATATGGCCATTAGTTTACACTTTTGCACTATAGGAACATATTCTTGAACTTGAGGACCTCTCTATTGGATATTCCTTCCAATGGACTAGGAAATCTAGTTTCAAGGCCTCCATAATTCTACGCGAGCTTGGGATTCCCACTAGGACGCCGAGTTGGTTGTACCTTTAAAGCCCAATTGATTAGAAAGCA
This sequence comes from Amorphophallus konjac, assembly GCA_022559845.1. Classification (NCBI taxonomy): domain Eukaryota; kingdom Viridiplantae; phylum Streptophyta; class Magnoliopsida; order Alismatales; family Araceae; genus Amorphophallus; species Amorphophallus konjac. The sequence continues at coordinate 278,150,688 of CM040121.1, read as the reverse complement.
CTATCGATGTTTTCTGGTTTTGACTGTGTAACGGCCTAATACTAGACCGTCAAGCTCATCTAACGGTCCAGTATACAACCGTCACATTCACTGAGTCCAACTATTCTTTCTGGATTCAATCTATTGTAACGGCCCAATTATAGACAGTCACGATCATGTAACGGCCCATTGATTGACCGTCACAATGCTTGAGTCATTTAACCCGAGGTTTGACCTAAGGCTTGATATTCCAAAGTTCTTAGATGGATTATTGATGGTCTAGGACTTGTCATATTGTTCAAAGATACTTAATCTTAAATTATGAAAGTTAAGAAATGAGCCGTTATGCTGTCGATTTATTTTCATGGCATAATCTAGTTTTAATATGGTCATTGAAATTCTTTAATTCAAATAGAAGCATTCTTATGATGGATTACTTTATCTTGAACCTATCATTGAAATTGTACATTCTTGGGCATATTGTTTACATGCGTGAAAGTAGCTTGATTTATACTTGAAGATGCGGATCGAGCACTGATTGTGTTCAAGGACTCTATGCTAGTCCCCTCGGCTGATTGCCGGAAACATACTATTATAAACCATGGGGTATGATGCTACTGGCGTCGCATTACGCTGGGAGTACTTTCTTTATAAATAAGTGAAAATCCACGACATCACGAAAAATCTCGGAATTCATGGAAATTATCCACAAGATGGTATTCCATAGAAATTCATGAAGTACTTGCTTGCTTGTTACATGACTTTCTTGTACATTCTTGTTCATGAAAGGCCATATCATGTTCTTGTTACATTCTTGCTAGATCATACTTGCTCATTCTATATCAAGGAATCATCTTGTTACTTGGTTTAATTGCATGATTATCGTAATCACATTATTTTACTTTATTCTTTAGAGCTAAAATACTAATTACTTAAACATTGCTAATCTTGTTGATGCGAAGATACCTACCGAGAAAGTGTGCTCATTACATATTTCCAATCTTTTTCAGGAGATGGAAGTGATTCGAATTCGGATTCGGGTTATACAAGTAGCGGGTCCGAGAGCGATTGATAATTTTGTCAAAATGAGAGTGAAGACTTAGGGAAGTCCATATTGTCTATATCGAGTTCATGTAATTTTCTTTTTCCTTGAGTCTGATAGATTGTAGAAGGTTGAAGAGTTATTCTAATTGAATATTTTGGTTATTAATGAAATAAAGTTAGAGTTGAGTAAATCCTTTGTGCAATTGTATTTGTGTGATATGTGATTGTCTTGCGCTCTGATTATTCTTGCTTGCAAGAGGCTTACCATGCTGGCTGTTCACATTCCTTGAGTTAGTCTTCCACTGTAATAAAGGCTCGGGGCGTGACAACCGAACTTCCAAGAACGGTCGATCGAAACCTATTACAGTTGAGTTAAAGCACTCTGGGAAAATCGGTTGACTGTTCCTATCAATCGATCGACCGAACAACTAAAATAGTTAAGCCAAGTGCCAAAAATTAGGTGACAGATATCAGTCGACTGAAATCAAATTTAGTCGACAGATATTGATATCTGTTGATGAAATTTTCCTTAACCCGGGAAAAAATCAGATCGTAGACAGTAAACTTTTATAACCTTGATTAGGATGATTTTTTTCAACCCTTACCAGCCTTAATTAAGGTGAGATTTGACATTCAAATATGCATTTGTCAAGACACATAACAAAATTCTTGAAGTGAACTAAACTCTTCAAACTCCACAAGCATAAATCAATTCCATACACCATAGTAAGAAATGAAGAGGTTCAAGAACATGAAAGAACATTCGAGCAGAAGACCAAGTCGACTTGCCAAGGACCAAGTCGACTTGCATCATGCTCCCAGTAAATAGAAAATGGAAAGGGCCATCACCAAGTCAACTTGGACCACTCAAAAGTCAACTTGGACTCCCAGACAAAATAGAGAAAATAGCAGGCAACTGCACAGGTCGACTTTGCTAGCATGCCAAGTCGACTTGGATTGTTCTCCCAGAACCAGTGCTTCACCTAGTTCATATCAAAAGACACTCCAATAAAACATGAACACTCCAATATTAAATGCACTATTATAACATATTGTAATCATAAAAAATACACACTCAACAATCTCCCCCTTTTTGATGGTGATAAAATGTTATGATATTCATACACTTTCTCCCTCTTTGGCATTAATCAAAAAGTGGGGAAATATGAAGGAAGCAATGTAACGCCCCGAGATATGATCCCCAATTTATGGGCATATATTTTTTTTTCATCGGACCTTGCGACTTCACGTCATACGTATCGTGGAAGCACAGATATATATCAATGTATATACGTAAGAGAGAGAGAAACCATAGTCACAAGGAATATAAATAACATCATGACCATTCTTAATTCAAAGGCTACATGTCCATTGCACAATTACATATGAGTCCATACATGGTCACAACCCACAACTAGCCATAACATGAAAGATAGATATCCAGAGCCTACCCTGACGTAGGCAAGACTGAACTACTCCTCGACAGCAGCCTCCTCCTCGACCTCCTCTACAACGTCCCTTGAAACCTGTGTCACATAGGGGGTGAGTGTAACGCTCAGTAGGCAGCCTACTCAAGTTGGGGTTAACTCACATCCATATAACCAATCTATATACATAACTTCAACGATCATAACAAAATTGTGCAAAAGACCCATATGATCTCTCTAAAATCCTCTGTAGCGATCCTTAAGATCAATCAAGAATTCATGGATAATGGGGCAAGGATGGAACCCAAGTGGGTCAAGCTTGATGAAAATCCTAAAAATACAACGGCCATCGGTCGACCTAAACTAGGCCATCGGTCGACCGAACTGTAACAAGTTATGATGTGAAACGACCTAGGGATGCCACGGGGATGACCCCTTGGACCTAGATTTGTAAGCAACCGGGCCGAACGACGGACTCACTCAAGCGGGTTCACCTACATAGCGCGCACCTAGGTCCGTAGGTGGACCGGCGATGGGGATGAGGGTCCGAGGTTGGACCTTGAGATTCCAGGGGGTTGGCTAGCTTGGGATGGACCCCTAGCCTCTCTTTGGTATTGGTTTATCCCGGGGTTAGCTCTAAGTTAACTCCGGGATAAGCTTTTTTGTGCTTTGGTAAGGAGTTAGTGTTAGTCGGGTTAGATTAATGGCTAACCCAGGGATATTCCTGGGTTTTGAAACCCACACCCAAGGGTGGGTTAAGGTGGGTTAACCTCCTACCTCAATAAATGCTCAATTAAATGTGTCTCTCTCTCATAATAAAGGCTATTTCTCTATCTCATTATTATTAGGTTAACCTACTATTTACAAAATCATACTAGATTAAAATTAAGTTAGCCCACATCCTTACTCCCAGATTAACTATCTTCCTACCAAATAAAAAATAGGTTAATTCTGGGTTACTTTAATCGGGTTGACTTAGCCCATCTTTAACCTAACTCCATACCAAAGCCACCCCTAAGGGTCAGGGATGTTGGCACTCAAAATATGCTCGATGGTGACCAAGCCTAAATGACAGAAATGATGCGGCCCGCTGAAGCGAAGAAACCAAAGGACACCAATGCACTGAAGCCTTCTCAAGCTGTCAGAGCCTCAGGTCACCTGGTATGAACACCAGGGACTCCACCTCGGGAGAATCGAGAAGAATTCACAACAAACCGGCAGTGCCGACAAGCTTGCCCAGTGAATCGGCATCGACTCGGTCGTGCCGCACGAGCAACATCTATTGTCCGACCAAGGACAAGGGTGTACTGGTGGCTCGCCACCTGAAAGAAAGTTCTCCCGAGGTGATAAAGCACCCTTGGCCCTTTCAGAACCAGGGAATCGAAGGCTACATCGACAGAAGTCCTAGACGACCTGGCACGGCTGCGGCTTCTCAACAAACTAGGCCCATTAATGACCGAATGATCGCCCAGTTGAGGCGGAAGCACTCCGGGGAGTATCCCACTCCCCAAGAAAGATACCAATGCAAGTCAAGTCTAGCCTATAGCACAAACCACCGTGTTGAAGACCACGTCAGCGAAAAGCCCACGTGTCCAAGCTGAAGATGCACGAGGTTTCAAAAATAGCCGTTCAGTGGCCTGAAAGCGTTGTCAATGCTTCACGCCATGGGTTCGTAAGACCATGGCAAGATGAAGGATCACAGTGACACCCCGAGCTAGTCCGGGGCCCATTGTAGGACTCGTACCGAGCACACACGATGGAACAGTTTAAATTCGACGTGCCCTTTAATCCGGCGCGCCCTCTTCTCGGCGCCCTCTTCCCGGCGCGCAAAGGCCAACCTCTTACCCGGCGCGCTACTCCCACGCTGGGTAAAGACATGGTCGAGGGCTTTGTTTTATATATGTCCCTTGCATCGAATGCAAAGGGAGATAGAGAGGAGACGAGCCAGAAATATAGAGAGCCAGACAAAAAGAGAGAAGAGAAGCTTGGAGAGGAAGATAGGGTGAGCGAAGAGCCCGTTTCATTTCCGATACTCTATTTCCCTGCTGCAGGCTGAGGTGGGTTGGCAGAAGGCGTCTAGGTTTCTTCTTCTATCTTTCTTCCCCCCTTCTATTAGGATAGCTCCGCGGAGCAATGTAATGAAATGGGCGATGATATGAGACCCTAGGTTTTCTTCTAGCCATTGTTCTCTACTTCTCTCTATTTTCTTTTCTTTCCCAAACCAAGGGTCGATTTCGTGCGACAACGCCGAGCCACAGTTGTATTTGATTTTTTATGTGATGCCTTCCCTTTGGGTTTGAATGAATGTGTAGATGCATACTTGAATTATCTTTATTATCCTATTACAATCCCTTCCCTTATACTCTATGTGTGATCTTCCAATTTTCCAACGCCGAATACGCCCTAGTGTTTCTCTGGGCAATATCAACATCATCACCCCTCTCCCCGGGGCTTGCTTTCCAGTGATATGCATGTATCATGCCCCCATCGTCTTGGTGGAGGGTTCAATTACTAGAGGAATATACGTCTATGCCTCTCTGGTTGAACCCTGGGACCAACCCTTTCTTACTCCTTCCATCCCTAGTCGTGGGCTGAGGAGGATGGAATGTCCCTACAATCCGGACGCGTGGTTCCCTCTAATCATTGTATTCCCTATACCCTGCACATCAACTGTATGAAGGGTTGCCTTCTCCAGTCGATTCATCTTAGTTTATGATTTTCGAAGGCTAATCTGCTAATCTGCTAACCAATTAACCAACTAACCAGCTAACCCCATTAGCCCTACATACTCATATGCATATGACTTTCCGTGGTCAATTTATCTACCGAATGCATTCTGCATATATCTCATGTACTCCTGCTTTCCTCGACGAGTTTGGTGGCCGGGGAGAGGGGACATTTCCCATTAACATTTTCAATCACCTTCGGACCATAGGGTCATGCCCCTTGATCATATGTACCCTATGAACTGCCAGGTGAACATCAACAGGGCTCTTAACCGGATATTAAATCAACTTTCCCTTGGGAATGGTGGTGGCTGTAGGAAGTGTACCTCTTGTAGGCTAGCCCTCGAGGTATCCTCCCATCTCGGCCGTTCCTTAATGATGTTTTTGACTCATGGAGTGTTGATGCCCCTCGTAGGCTAGCCCTCGGGGTTTTCCCTCTGTTGAGGTTCGCCGGTCACCATTTGGCATTCTCAGCTTTAAGGAGCGTACCCCATATACTGTGGGACTGTCTCCACTTCGCCCCCGCAACCCCCTGTTCATGGGGAGGTGCTGCCCAAATTTTGACGGAATACTTAGTCTGAATTGGATTAATTTTCAGCAATAAGTCTACTTTAGACTATGCTTGTGTAGGAACCTCGCATAAGTCAAGACTTGTTATGTTTGCAGGGTGCTTGGGACCAAAATAAACCCCCTAATTTTCTCAATTAATACCAAAGTTCTAATAAATTTGTCGGGCATTTCATTAAAGCCCAAACTAGCCAAGTCTGCCATAATCCGACGTGCCCCTAAACCGGAGCGCCAAATTCCAGCGTGACCCCCCCCCCCCCCGTGCTGCTTTAGCCTCACACTCATAACCCAACTCAACCTTCTTGGCCTCCACCCGGCGCGCCCCGGGCGCGCCGTTTTATCCTGAAATCAGCCCCGCGCCATTTTAGGCCGTCTCACCTATGCACCTACTCCAAATGTGCATGAATTTCCCACCCTACACTGACCCCTGCATTGCACAGACCTTGGCTCGCACCTGCGCCTGCCTTGCACAGACCTCAGACTTCCACCTTGCACCGACCCCCATGTTTGCACCGACCTCATCTTTGCATCGACCTGCCGCATGCATCAGCCTTTGCCCAAAACCTACACCGACCCCAGTCTATGTCTGCACCGACCCTCATCTTGCACCGACCCTAACCAATCACCTTCATCAACCTTGCACCGAGCCAGCCATCCCCTTGTACTCCTTTGCACCAACCTAGCCACCACCATGTGCACATTCATGCACCAACCTCATGCATGCATTGACCTTTGTTGGGTCCCGTAGTGCAGGAACACGGATCTAGAGGGGGGGTGAATAGATCCTTGTACTAAAAACTATGTCCAATTAAAAATACAACTAGCACACAACAGAATATACAAGATTGAGTAATTTAATCTAAACATGTTTAAACTAGATTCACTCAATCTCACCGAGCTCACACGATTGCACAAACAGATAAGATAATGAACACACAATAACAAGAATCAAACCACAAGACACGGGTATTTTTAAGGTGGTTCGGGACCACGACGGGCTCCCTACGTCCACCCCTCACCAAACCGATGAGGCTTCACTACATGCTACAAAATGTAGCAACACGGGGATGAACCCCAACACACACATGCTGCTTTCGCAGCAAACCACACACGAGGCCTTGCCTCAAATTACTGCCACAGCACACACACACACACACACCACTGGGGAACACACCCCGAACAAATTCCTCACACGGAGTCACAACTCCGTCCACACACACGTAGGACAATGCCTACACAACGACACGGGATTAAACCCCTAACCACACACGCGGATATACTCCGCACAAATCGACACACATAAATCAACACACACACTCGGAGACCCCTTTCTCCGAACACCCACACAAAGCATTATCTAAAATGTATATGAATCAAAAACATATATATGCTATGACCCTCCAAATAAATTATAGAGATGAAAACTAGACAGATGTATCAAGTATAAGGCTCCCCCTTCTTCAGCATAATCTGATTCTCCTTGCTCGTTGACGGATGATCATAATCTTGATATCATCTTCTTCCTCTCCTCACGGCACTCCTCTTTTCTTTCTTCCATTTTCTTCTTCACCTGAAAGAATAGATAAACGGAATAATAAGCCCAACCTTTAAGCTAATCTCTAACAAGAATGTGAAAATGAATGGTTTAGAGATCCCCCTCTTCTTCACCTATACAAAAGAATATATGAGCATTAGAGATGTTGTATCACAAAAATCGCAACTCATATATATATGCAAGAGAGAGTGAACAAAGAACATGTAAATGATTATTACACATCTTAGATACCCATTCAAAACCTTAAGCAATCTCAAACAAAAACACAGAGGTGAAAGATCAAGATAACTCCCTCAAAGTTTCAATGAAAAGCTTCTGCAGCATGAAGAACCGTTCTTGAAAGAGGATGAATGATTCTTTGCAAAAATGAAGTTGTAACTTGGTTTCCCATGTAGCTTCTAGTAGAGGATCGATTGGAGACTTGAAAATACCTTCTTCCCTTCACATACAAGCTCATAACAACGTGGAAGAAGCCATGGAGCTGCTACCTTCGACCTGCACCTACAAGGGTTAGAGAACACACCGAAATTTCAGATCTAGCTTCTTGTTTCTTAGGGTTTGCAACCCAAGAGATGGTTTTATATGTTTAGAACGGTCAAGGAACACTCCAGGGACCAGATCCATGAATTAGGGAGATATTTAGAGCATTTGGAATTGATTGGTTGGACTTTCGAAACAAGGGCAAGAAAGTCGTCTTTGACAGCTCCGCATAGGTGTCGACACCTGGTGCCCAGGTGTTTACAGAAACACCAAACAGCATCCCTGGACATTGGGTGTCGACACTGGGTGTCGACACTAGGTGTCGACACCTGGTGTTCTGGCATGCTGCCAGAACTAGTTCCAGGCAGGTGTCGACACCTGGCGTCGACACCTCCTGGTAAGGCCGCTGAAACCCAGTTCTGGAACCAGATGTCGACACCAGGTGTCGACTCTTGTAGTTCCAGAAGGCCCAGAGACCCAGTTTGCTAGAAATGAAAGCTCCAACCTCACCGTGAGTTTTGGGATGATGAAAGAAGGTTGTGAGGAGTTCTTCCAACCTACAAAACACAAAGAGAGATTAGTTTTGCTTCAATGTTAATCTCACAAACCAACCCATTTCATTTCACCTTCTTTAATGGAATTTTGGTGACTTGGGAAAGTGGTTTCCCTTTGCCATTCCAAGAATGAAAGACTGATGAGTAAATTGCCATTCCAAGAGTGAAGGAGAAACGAGATATCCATTTAAATCCACATAGCAACACTTACCTCATTGTTTTACCTGAGTTCACATTGTCCTTAATTGCTTGTTCTTTTGTTGAATCGTTCATGTAAGAATCATGGAGTTCCAATGTTTAATTACCATTACATGATAAATAAATTTGGAATCAAGGCCCGTAAAATAATATTGAGTTACATTCCATTTGATCAATCTCCAAGCTCATCAAACCACACATCATTCCCTTGGGGGCAAGCAATGATATTTGCATCTCAATCATTCATTTAGCATTACCAAAGTACACATGCATGACATGAGGCTCAATATGACATTTATCCAAGTATGTTTTTCACAGAGACTTTCTCATTAAATACAAAGTAATCTCACCAAGTGTAGAGACAATGTATATGCAATGTTTGTGCTAACCTCAAAGCACGTATGAGCCTTATAGAATCACAATACATCCACATGATGATATCCCAATAGAAACAGTTTATAATCATTTCCACAATCATTTCATACTTCATAGCTAGAGGATAAGTCAAGCAACGCACAAGGACAAGCAACAAAGGCATTTTATAATCATCAAAATCACATACGAAACAATCTCCCCCATTTTGATGATGACAAAATATTATGCTATAATGCTCTCTCCCCCTTTGACATAATCAGAAATGGGGAGCATGACGGGGAATCCAAGATGGCAAGAACGTATGGACAACGGGGTTATAAAGAGAAACAATATGCATGAATTAATTACAAAACTGTTTGATACCAATTGTTGAAATTGGAAATGCAAATGTGGACAATATGGTCATGCAGAATGTAAGATGACAAAATGATATGCAAATACTCACGAGTTGTAGCAATTAGAAATGGTGTATGGCATGACAATAATGAGCAAGAAAACAAGCACTCAAACACCCATAGAAAGGTATTGACTCATGCAAGTCCTGATGACTTAAACAGATAAGATCACATCAAAGCTCCCCATTTGACATTGACACATTAGATGATTGGCTTTGATTTTCAAATTTTTAGATTTTTAGTTTTCTTGTGAAATGCATGAAACATGATGTATGAATATGATGAGACATGAAATGGATACAATGTAATCAAGCAGATATCTATATATACATGCAACATAACTCCTTCACAAGAAGTGATACCAATTGATTTACAGTGAGGGGATAGGTGTAGGAAAAGTGCAAGTGAGTCATTAAGTTCAGAATGCTCATGATTACACCTAGAGGATAGTGCAGATAAATAGGAGAAGATGTACAGCAGGTCATGCAATTAATCAAATTTTCAAAATACATATCAAATCAAATTACCATGTGTAAGTGAGTAACATGAGTATGAATTTTAGCCATATGGATAACCAGATTTTCAATTAAACACAATAATAATTGCACAGACTGCATTTCAATCTAGAGAACAACGTATTGGAGGCTTCGCTCTGCCTCATGAAATTATCATCAGTAATTTTCATACTGACAATCTGAATTTTTCGAAGAAGGATCAGGCTCAAATAATTCCTTTTTACGAGAGAAGACACATGGAGCTCATGCCAGAATCTCCGGTTACTCAAAATACTGAACCTTGACACCTCATTTGAACAAAGATACTTTAGTCAACACTTTTCAGAAATGAACCACATCACGTCTCAAGTGACATGTACCCAGTTTACTCAGTGAGACTTAGCATTGCTCTGCCTTTCATTTCATCCATTTTTTTTCATGCGGAGGCAGGCAGCTTTTTCCTCAACTGTCTCTTTATCATCCATGCAGCAAGTTGAGTTACTTTAGAGTGTTGAAATAAAATTCCTATATCCTTATGAATAACACTTAATTTCACATTAAAGTGCATGAAGTGAGCGAATTTGATTTAACATGTATGGAGAAAATTTAATTCAAAACAAGATAGTGCAACTCCCCCTATGTAAATGCACTAAGCATGAAATGCTCCCCCTGAGAGTTTGACATGAAGCACACTTGTTAAGACTTAGATGTAACATTATTTATCAATGGAGTATATGGTCTTAGAAGTTTCATGGAAGGGGGTGAATAGCATATAATAACATGCAAGCATACGATGAGAGTATATGCAATATGCAATGCAAAATGAAAAGGTATGCAATTTCAGTTCTTGAAATATTGGCTCCAAAGATATGATGCCACTGTTGGAAGTATCCATTTTGACATGTATGCAACATGGAATGTTCAAAATATGCACTATATGTATGCTGAAAATACCAACTATGCAACAAGACATACAATGAGCTTCATCTTCCAAGAGCACTATGTGAATGAAATGTAGAGAATGATATGTAAATATGTAATGTGATGCAAGATTTTAGATTTCACATAACACTCTATATGCACCTAATGTAACTGATACATGACATGCATTATCAACTGTTAAAGTGTGAGGACACAATTTTATTCTGAAGAGAGAATTCAAAAAATTCATTCAAAGCATCAAAATCATCACATGTGAACTTTTTTTTTTTGAAAATAGTTGTGCTTTTATCCAGAAAGATGAGTGGCACATTGGTAAAGACCATGGAACATTTATCAACTTCAGTCCTCAAGATGTTCAGCCACAAAAATAATATCATCATGCTAAGAGAATGGAAAAATATCATTTTCAAAATTTTCAGCATGCAAAACTCCCCCATAATCAATGCATGATTTCAGAAAATTCATTTAAGTTGGATGCCATATGCATAGATGATTCATGGTACCTGACGGAAGTAAATTCTCACGCATGGTGATAGCTTTCAGATAGGCTTGACCTGCCCTTTCACATGTCACCATTTTATATACCATGTAATCATTGAAATGATGATCAGAAACATATGTATTCTCATTTGACATCGGGAGTTTAGCAAAAAGCATTCAATGACTACACTCTCATATATACTGCTTAGATGTTTCAATACCATTCAGACAAGCATTCATCATCCACATTTTCAAAAACAACCAAAGGGTATTCAAAACTTAAAATCACTGTCTGTCAAGATATGGCATTAACATCAAGACCAAAGAGCTTCAAACTAACACTTTATTTTCTCACCTTTGCATTGAGTTACCTTTATTGACATCCTCAAATTCTTCGCTTTATTCCGCTTGTTGTCATCTTTGTCAACAAACTCCAAATCTCAATAGAGGTAGAACAAATCTCGCATTGAAGACTCTTGAGCTCCTTTCTTTCTCTCCTGCAAAAAATGGAATGATATTTGCCATAGGAGTTCCCTTGAAAACCAAATTTACATCTTATAGCTAGCAGCATATAAGGATATGAAAATACCAAGAACCCCATGCCAAAACCCTTTCAAAACTCCTCTAGGATAAGAAGAGAGACCCTAAGGGTAATGGGGTAAAAGTCCAAACCAATCGGTCCTCAAGATGGGCATTTCAACACCAACTGAGGAACATGCAAAACTGCCTAAGAAAGTTAATCTGAGCCCAGAAATGTCAAACATGAATTAAACTCAATCTAGGCACATGGTGATACATTCAAACGTTTTAATTCTTACCATGATTTCAAGGGTTGATGGTCATAATCAAACCTGCACTGTAAAGAGCTCAATTCATGTCAATATTAAGCCAATGCATATTGAAGAAACTAACTTAAGGGATTTTCATCACATATGACTCTCTCTCTCTCTCAACCTGCAATATCAGAAACTCAATTTCATATCAATCTCAACTCAATACAAATGAGAAAGCCAATTTCAGTGTTTTTCTTCCACAAGACAATCTCCTATGAGCTGCAAGTTCACTCAAGCTGACATGAGTTCAAAGTTCACTTCAGAGATTTAAAGTTTAGCCCAACAGTGTAAAGAGTCCAGACTAAACACATGAAGAACCAAGTCTAAGCACATGTGTAGACAAGGTTGATGCACATAAAACACACAAGACTGCCTCTTTACACCTGCATATTAGAGACTTTAAACTCAAGTAGTATGAACTGAGAATTCACACAATCAATATGCACAAACATGAACAACCAACTTACAAATCAGTGTGAAATCAAGGACAAGCCTATGTTAACCAAGGCATCACACCTGAACTGGTCAAGTCGACTTAAGGCCTTCCTCTTGGCCTCAAGGCAATCCTGCAACAAAGTTCTCATTTGGTTGTTTTGAGTACCCAAACCTTCTTGGGTCCCGGATGGTTAGTTGCACATCTAGTGGGTGCCTTCCACAGTTTTTGGGCATGCATATCATCAAAATGTATTAAGGAGCAATCATGCATGGTATGCCCAAACTCACCACAATAATGACAATAACCAAAAGACTTCAGATTTTTCTTGTAAGAATGACCATGGAATTTTTGTGGGTTTGAAGAGATGTTCTCATTTTTCAAACTAAAGCAATTGTTCATCCTGTGACCAAACCTTCCACAATGAAAACAGTTCAATTGATCAAATCTTTCAAATGGTCTTCTTGCATGAATATAAGAGTTATCAAGAGTTCTTTTTGTGTTCAGAAACTTTCTTGACTTTGTGAAGCCATTTATGTTCTTGCATGCTTCCTGGTCTTCAGATTTCATCAAAAGGCAATCATGCATCATATGACCAAGTTGACCACAATAAAAATATGAGATTTTCTTTGTGGATGCATGTGTGTGTACAACATGATTTTTATTGGCATTCATCGTGACACCAACAATATTTTTAGTCTTTTGATGTAGGCTTTGTTTCCTTTTCAGATTTTCATTTGATCTCTTTGTTGTTTGAGGAATAGATTGATTTGGAGACGCATTTGATGTGCTGGCTATATTTGAACTATGGACAAATGATGTATAGACTTTGTTTTCAAAATTCTTTTTATTCACAGGATTATAGCCCAGCCCCTCACTTTGGAAATTCACCTTAGTCCCCAATATCTTGTTTAAATTTTCTTTCCCATTTACCAACTTAGACAAGGATGCATTCAAGTCAACAATTTCAGATTCAAGGGATGCAATGTACAATTCATAGTTAGCTATTTCTTATTCAAGCACATGCATCTTATCGGATTCATCAACAATCACAGATTTTCCTTTTTTAAACTTTTCAAGATTTTTCAATCTACTTTCAAGCAGGGAGATCTGAATTAGCATTGCACTATTCTCCTTTTTAAGTTCTTCATTTTCATATACAAGTTTATCATTCATAATCAATTCACTGTAATTATCCTGATCAATAGAGTTTGATTCCATTTTGTTTCTTAGATCTTTTTCAGTTTTCTCCAATTGATCGATTTTGTTCTTGAGGGCAATATTCTCATTTCTCAAATAGGCAATGGTGTCTTTGTGACATTCAACATCATGATCTAAAAGTTCATTCATGTTGTTAAGCTCAGAACACTTATCACAAGGTCTATTTTCATGGAGCATGTTTTCAGATTACTTTTTCAATTTTCTGTTTTCTGACTTGATTTTCTTATATTACTTTTTCAACTCATCATAAGCATCAACAAGATCATCAAAAGTAAATTCTTCAGAATCTGAATTTACCTGTTCTGCATTTTCATCACTTTGTTGATCAGCATCATCGGCCATGAGACATTTTTGCCTTTCCTTTTCTTGAGCTTCGATCAACCGGTCCATAAGCTACTTTGCCATCCTACAAGAAGGTACAAATGGATACTTGTTAGTATTTACGGAAGCTTTCAATAAATTCAAAGCAGCAACATTATCATGATGCATCATTTTATCCTGATTAGACCACTTGGTCTCATCTAGAGGTAATATGTGTGGACCATGACAAATCAATTTCCAGAGACAAGGATTAACAGAATTGATCACCACACACAGTTTACCTAGCCATGAATTAAAATTCAAACCAGTGAAGATTGGCAAACGGTTCATTGATATATGTTCAGTAGAAAAATTCATGATTGTGGAATGCACTGGGATCACTCTGTAGATCGTAAGATCTAGGGACAACAGAGTCTCGCTCTGATACCAATTGTTGGGTCCCGTAGTGCAAGAACATGGATCTAGAGGGGGGGTGAATAGATCCTTGTACTAAAAACTATGTCTAATTAAAAACACAACTAGCACACAGCGGAATATACAATATTAAGTAATTTAATTTAAACAGGTTTAAACTATATTCACTCAATCTCACTGAGCTCACACGATTGCACAAACAGATAAGATAATGAACACACAATCACAAGAATCAAACCACAAGACACAGGGATTTTTAAGGTGGTTCGGGACCACGATGGGATCCCTACGTCCACCCCTCACCAAACCGGTGAGGCTTCACTACACGCTACAAAATATAGCAACACGGGGACGAACCCCAACACACACATGCGGCTTTCGCAGCAAACCAGACACGAGGCCTTGCCTCAAATTACTACCACAGCACACACACACACACACACCACTGGGGAACACACCCCGAACAAATTCCTCTCACGGAGTCACAACTCCGTTGTCATGTCCCGAGCGCGGAAGCTTACCCGTGGCGCGATAGTCCTTTATATAGAACCAAAGCGAGCTAGCTATTCGATGGAATTCTTCATTTGACAGTTAATAGAGTGCGCAGATAACTAAGATTTAACTTGAATCTAATACAAATAGTACGAGCTGACAATTGTTACAACTAACCAAATGACAACTACATACATTTCCAGGTCCAACTACTAGGCTTCAAGCCCTTATTACAGTTCTAATCAATTGGACTAACACAACTGATGTCTGACATAACTGGATATGACTGACATAAGTGGGATTACAATAACACAATTTACAAAAGCACAATTAACAAGACAACATGATAACTCCATTTCTACACTCATCACTCAGACTCATTCCCTTCCGAGTTCTGGCTGATATACGAACTACCTGAAAAGGTTAGAAAACAACTAGATGAGCGAATCGCTCAGTAGGATTTACATCTCAAGTTCTAACATACTTTAAGTGAATTACACGTTCATTTAATGTAGGTAACCTATGCATGCAGACAGATAGATATCAAGGAATCGTAAGATCGACAAGAGTAGAAAGTGAGAGTATATAGATTTCACAATTTCAAGCAGCAGTAGCAAGTGATAGCAAATGATATCAAGCCAGTGATAACTGAGAAGTAATAACTGAAATAGCAACATGTTAATCAAGCTAGAAATAGTAAGCAAAGTAGTTTCAAGCATGTATAATTGGAATTGGCTATTTATCAATGCATTCAAGTAAACACTTTTACCCTTCTGCGGGTCTCAAGTCAATCAATCAAGTAATATCACGAGAATGAGTGGAATGCCTAAAGTCTAGCAAGCAAGTACTCCGGTGCAATGCCAAACACCGTGGTCAATAAACTCCCATGGGCACAAGTACCTTCGGGTGCTCCTCACAGGACCAGACCGGGCCCTATATGCACAACATTGGTCATGTTTGTCGATATCCACTCTCGTTTATAGCCAATATGAAATTTCAAGGGTTGACCATGTAGGATGTATATAAGGTGGATTATAGAATAGATTCCAAGGCATATCGTTATGTAGGGACGAACTAGGAGTAAAACCAGCAACGTTTGAAGCATAAAAAAAAACTAGGTGAGATTGGTGCCTTGTAGGCTTTGGTTTAACCAGGTTGACTAGATGATTCATTGGTTAAATCGAGATTTAACCAGTCTAGGTTAGCTAAATAGCTAGAGTTTAACTTCACTGCCTATTTTCCGTTTGGATTTTTCGTTTGGAATAAGCGTCTGTTATACGGCCGCTGGTCACTGAATAGCGTCCGGGTCAGGGACGCCTATCAATTTAAGTTGAGTTATGTAAATTGATGATGTGGATATATAGAGGAAACTTTGAGAATTTCAGAACTTCACATAACCCATTTTATCTTGCCATTGTCCTTGGTGAGGTTAACTTTGTTTATTTATTGTTCCACTCATTCTGATTTTTCCTTCTTATAGTAAATGGTGACATTAATCTGTTGATTGTAAATGTTGATACTTGATTTCGACATTAGTTCTCTCTCTCTCTCTCTATATATATATATATATACATATTCATGTCCAATTATATGAGGTGTCGACATTAGTTATATATATATTTTGTCCAATATGTATATATATATATCCTGTTATATATATATAATGGAGGTTATAGAATTCTGTCCAATATATATATAATGGAGGTTATAGAATTCTGTCCAATATGTATATAACATCCTGTTATATATTTATAATGGAGGTTATAGATATATATATCTTCTGTCCAATATATATATATGAGGTGTCGACATTTATTTATATGGTGTCGACATTTATATACATTTATATACATTTATATATATAGTGAGGTGTCGATATTTATATATAAGGAGGTTTTGGGGAGGTGTCGATATATACATATAGAGAGGTGTCGGCATTTAGTTATATATATATTCCTGTTTTGGTATAGGGAGGTGTCTACATTTAGCTATATATATAGATATCCTGTACAATAGTCACTTAGTTATATCATTTAGTTATATATATATATATATATATTCTTGTATATATATATATATATTTCTAGATGTATATCTACATATTTTATATTGGTCTATATATATTCTGTATATATTACATTGTATATTCCTGTATATCTATATATTTTTCTAAATGTATATCTACATATTTTACATTGGTCTATATATATTCTGTATATATATTACATTGTATATTCCTGTATATCTATATATTTTTCTATGTGTATATCTACATATTTTACATTGGTCTATATATATTCTGTATATATTACATTGTTCTATATGTATATACTCTGTAAGAATGAAGGAGACCATTTTATATTATATTCTGTTCTCTCTCTATATATATTCGGTGAGAATGGAGGTGTAGACATTAGTTCTAACAGTATATACTGGAGGTGTAGACATTAGTTATATATATATATATATTCTTGTCCAACAATATATAATGGAGGTGTTTTATATATACAATTAATGAAGGTATAATGGAGGTGTTATATATATACTGTCGACATTTGTATATATAGAGGTGTCGACATTTGTTAGAATGGAGGTGTCGACACCAAGTGTCTACACTAGGGGTATAGATTTTGTAGATTAACAGGTTAATTAGGTATGCTAATAGATTAGGTATGCTAATAGATTAGTTAATGAAGCTAATACATGCTAATTATCTGGGGCATGAGACTAATACTTGCTAATTGTCCCAGATTGAAGCTATTGCATGCTAATTATCCTGGTTATGAAACTAATTACTTTACTAATTTTACTACTTTTTTTAAATTAAAGCTAATACATGCTAACTATGAGGCTAACACATGCTGTATAAACACGAAATATTGCATAGAGATGAGCCTAAGACTAACTGCCTAGACTAATCATCCTAGATTAGCTACTAGTTTAGTTAAAAATTGAGAACACCTACCTTGTTGGAAGATCTCTAGCAGTAGCAGAACCCTTCTAGGTGACTGTGTAATCCCTGCAGAGCTTTGTCCCAACCTTAGCTAACCTAGAATGGGGGTAGCAAAGGGTATGTTATAGGGTCTGGTATGACCGGATAGGGGGGCAAGATCTGGAATAATGGGGCTTTACAGCTTGTACAGGCTGGAGAGATAAGGGATATTGTTTGGACAGCCAATCCATAGCCCAAATCGTAAAGTCTGTCTCCCACATTCATACACGATCCCTCTTCAATGTGCACACTTTCAAAGTCTATACATCCTCAAAGTCTATACATTGGCTTCACAAAGTCTGTGCATCCTCAAAGTCTATACATTGGCTTCCTCAAAGTCTGTACATCCTCAAAGTCTATACATTGGCTTCCTCAAAGTCTATACAATATTGACTTCACAAAGTCTGTACATCCTCAAAGTCTATACATTGGCTTCCTCAAAGTCTATACATTGGCTTCACAAAGTCTGTACATTCCTCAAAGTGTATACATTCATATCTTTACCTACGTTACATCCTCAAAGTGCCAAAAGGTAAATGGTGGATGCTGGGATTGGAACCCTGATCACTAGGTTGAAAGGCACATCACTTAACCAACTACACCAAGAAGTCACTTGTTAAGTGAATAATCTTTACATGTGATAACTCCGTGTTCCAACTTCTTACATAAGCTTCCTATAGAGTTTATCTAATTTTTTTTTATTTGGGAAATATTATTAATAAAAAAAAATTTTCATTTTTTTTCGGGATGCTACACCCTCCCCCACTTAAAAGAATTTGGTCCCCCAAATTCAATTGCATATATGGAGACAAGGAGGGTTAGAATTACTTATGGACTAGAATAACTCTGGAAATCTCCTTCTCATAGACTCCTCGGTTTCCCATGTAGCTTCTTGTTCTAAGCATCGATTCCATTGAATTTTAACCATAGGGATCGTCTTGTTCCTTAGAACTTGGATTTCTTGGTCGAGGATCTTTATAGGCCTTTGCTCATAGGTAAGGTCCTTCTGTATCACCAAGTCAGTGTGATCGATGAGGTGGAGAGGATCGTGCACATACTTCTTCAGCATAGAAATATGTAATACATTGTGTACTTCCGAGAGTTGAGAAGGTAAGGCAATGCGGTAAGCCACCTCGCCCACTCTTTCCAATACTTCAAATGGACCGATAAACCTTGGTGTAAGCTTGCCCTTAACACCGAATCTTCTAATACCTCGGCCGGGAGATACCTTGAGAAATACATGGTCACCCACTTGAAATTCCAAATATCTCCTTCTGTTATCAGCATAAGATTTTTGCCTGCACTGAGCTACCTTGAGTCTCTCTCTAATAAGGTGTATCTTTTCAATTGAATCTCTAACCATATCTGGGCCTAGAAGTTATCTTTCACCGACTTCATCCCAGCATATTGGAGATCGACAACTCCTGCCATAAAGTGCCTCGAAAGGTGCCATCTGGATACTGGCTTGATAACTGTTATTGTAGACAAATTCGGCTAGGGGTAAGTGGTCATGCCAGCTTCCGCCGAAATCTATAATACATACCCTTAACATATCTTCAACAACCTGATTTGTTCTTTCAGTCTGACCATCTGTCTGGGGATGAAAAGTAGTGCTAAAATTAAGTTTCGTCCCTAGAGAGTGTTGTAGACCCTTCCAAAAATAAGAAGTAAAGCGCGGGTCTCGATCAGATACTATAGATACAGGAATTCCATGCAATCTAGTAACCTCCTTGATATATAGGGCAGCAAGAACATCAACCGACCATCGACTCTTGATAGGCAAGAAATGAGCTGATTTAGTAAGACGATCGATGATTACCCAATTCTATCATATCCGCCCCTAGACTTGGGCAAACCCATGATAAAGTCCATACCGATGTCTTCCCATTTCCACTTGGGGATATCTAGTGGATGCAATCTTCCAGCGGGCTTCTGATGTTCCGCCTTCACCTGTTGGCATGTCAAGCATCTAGACACGAAGTCTGCTATCTCCCTTTTCATGTTGGGCCACCAAAAGGTTCTTTTTATGTCTTGGTACATCTTAGTGGCTCCAGGGTGGATCGTATACCTCGATCGGTGAGCTTCTTCAAGAATCCTCTTCTTCAGCTCAGGACAGTCTGGTACACATGTCCGTTCATGGTATAATAATCTGCCATCGAGTGCCAACTTGAAATCAGATTTCTCGTCCAGGTTTTCTTTTATTTCCACTAGGGTAGGATCTTCTTCTTGCAACCACTTGATTTCAGCTAGCAAATCTGGATGTACACTTATGAGAGATAGAGTAATACACCCGTCATTCTTATCCATGCTTATATTGAGTTCAGAGAATTTTTCCAGCAGCTTCCATTCTTGAACCATACAGTTGGTTACTAGGGCTCTCGGCTTCCGACTAAGGGCATCTACTACGGAATTACCCTTACCAGGATGATATTATATAGTGAAGTCGAAATCCTTGAGATACTCGAGCCAACGCCTTTGTCGCATGTTCAGCTCTCTCTGAGAGAATAGATATTTAAGGCTTTTATGATCGGAGTATACAGTGAATTGCTCTCCGTAGAGATAGTGCCTCCAGATCTTTAAAGCCAATACCACTGCGGCTAGTTCCAAATCATGCACAGGGTAGTTTTCTTCATGCTTCTTTAATTGCCGGGAAGAGTATGCAATGACTCTTCCATTCTGCATCAATACACATCCGAGGCCGATACCAGATGCATCGGTATATACCTCGTACTTCTCTCCTTCAATTGGTAGAGATAAGAACGGAGCAGTAGTCAAGAGATCCTTCAAAGTTAGGAAACTCTTCTCACAGTCTTCACTCCATTCATAAGGCACTTCCTTGCGAGTCAATCTGGTAAGAGGGACAGCAATCTTAGAGAAGTCCTTAATAAAACGTCGGCAGTAGCCAGCTAGACCCAAGAAGCTACGAATCTCCGTTGCATTCGTTGGTCGTCCCCAATTTTGTACAGCTTCGACCTTCGTAGGATCAACAGAAATTCCATTCTTTGATATGACATGGCCTAAGGACACTTCTTCAAGCCAGAACTGGCATTTGCTGAATTTAGCATATAGCTTGTTGTCTCGCAATATCTGTAATGCCTTCTTGAGATGCACTTCATGATCTTCTTCAGTTTTTGAATAGATCAATATATCATCGATAAAGACCACAATAAATTGGTCTAAATAAGGCATGTAGATGTTGTTCATTAACTGCATAAAAGCTGCGGGGGCATTTGTTAGTCCAAAAGGCATAACAGTAAATTTGTAATGCCCATACCTGCTTCGAAATGCAGTTTTGTATATGTCTTCTTCTTTGATCCTCAATTGGTGGTAACCAGATCGAAGATCAATCTTGGAGAAATAGTTAGCTCCAGACAATTGGTCGAACAGCTCGTCAATTCTCGGCAGCGGGTACTTGTTCTTGATTGTAAGATGGTTCAACTGCCGATAATCAATGCATAGCCTCAATGTTTGTAGACACACTAAAATTGACATCATTTTGAGCATATCTCCTATCGCACTGTGATGCCCCATTTGACCCTCAAATCGACTTATTTGAGTGATTTTCCTCCTTTTTATTGAATATCCAACTTCCCCAAGCTTTCCACATGTTTTTCCATTTTTCTCCAGTTTTTTCTGAGCCATTTCTCCATTTTTTCAGGCCTTAAATCAAATGGGGGAAGGGACCCGGGCGTCATTTAAGTAACGCCCCGTCAGGGGGCGTCAGTTCTTTAATTAGCGACCGTCTGTTCGGTCGTCAATTCTTGTTCAATTCCGAACTCCAGAAGCACCCCTTCCTTTCCTCACTTACACTCTTTTTTCACTTGGGAAAGAGTTCCTATGGCTTCCTAATATTGAAAGGAAACTTGGAG
Organism: Amorphophallus konjac; assembly: GCA_022559845.1. Lineage (NCBI taxonomy): Eukaryota > Viridiplantae > Streptophyta > Magnoliopsida > Alismatales > Araceae > Amorphophallus > Amorphophallus konjac. Next base: position 278,128,897 of record CM040121.1, on the reverse strand, counting down.
GAAGGATCCCCCTTTCCATCCTACCAAAACTAAGTTTTCTAATTTTATATGGAATTAATTCCGAATTTCCCTTCTTTCCTCATTTAACATCCTTTTCCACTTGGGAAAGGGTTCCTATGACTTTCCAAGGTTGAAGGGACACTTGCCTAATGCTTATCTCTTCCAAATTCCAACTAAAACATGTTTTCTTATTTTCTCTTGATTTAATTCCGAATTTCACTTCCTTTCCTCATTTAATCTCTTTTTTCACTTGGGAAAGGGTTCATATGACTTTCCAAGGTTGAAGGGACACTTGCCTAAGGTTTATCTCTTCCAAATCTAACTAAAACATGTTTTCTTATTTTCTCCTGGATTTAATTCCGAATTTCATTTCCTTTTCTCATTTAATCTCTTTTTCCACTTGGGAAATGGTTCCTATGACTTTCCAAGGTTGAAGGGACACTTGCCTAATGTTTATCTCTTCCAAATTCCAACTAAAACATGTTTTCTTATTTTCTCTTGATTTAATTCCGAATTTCACTTCCTTTCCTCATTTAATCTCTTTTTCCACTTAGGAAAGGGTTCTTATGACTTTCCAAGGTTGAAGGGACACTTGCCTAATGTTTATCTCATTCCAAATCCCACTAAAATATATTTTCCTAATTTCTCTTGGAATTAATTCCGAATTTCAACCCTATAAATAGGACTCCTCTCTCCCTTGTGTTAAGAGATCAAGATCAATTCAAGGGGAGGTGCTGTCGGACCAAAGGCTCAAGGAGGAAGACTCCCATGCACCTAAAAGCTTCATCCACGGAGTTCTTCTTCCTCTATTGAAGATTTGAAACCTCTACATCCATGGAGTTCTTCTTCCTCTATTGAAGATTTGGAGCCTCTACATCCATGGAGTTCTACATCCTCTTCTTCCTCCATTGAAGATCTTCATCCTTGAAGCCAAATTGGAGAAAACCACTAAGCTTTCCCCTCCTATCTCTTATTTTTGCTTTAGTTAATTGCATGCATCATATCATATTTTTCTTTTACCTCTTTTTATCTCAATATTGAGATCTCCCTTAGTGCAACACTTGCACATCTCCCTCTATTCTTCATCATACATCATCTTTTACCTACCCTTTTGCATAGGGGTTTAAAGGCCAAACACCAATAAGGTGTGTTCATATCCATGCTTTCTATGTCCATATTTACATTTGGATTTGATGCTACACATCTTGGTTTCTAATCCATGTTTGTTTATTGGTGTTTGTTAATTTTGCAAGGGTAATCAATCAAGGAAAACTCTCTTCATCGGCCGGCCGATCAGAAGAGAAAGGAAAGCACTCACAATCCCGCGCTTTTAAGGTATTTTTCGCGATCCCTCCTCTATTTTCATTGTTATATCCTTTGAGGCCCTCGCGTCTTTGGCGATCACATTCCCCTTAGCATCCTCTCATGCTCCCCTTTTCTCCCTCTTTCCACATTTCTTCTATTCATTTTTTCTTTTTCCCTTTTAATTGTTCTAAGTGGATTTCTTAGAATCTACAAATTGGCGATCACGGTGGGACCACCATTGTTTTTCTTTGATTACCCTTCCCCCTTTGCACCCTCGGTGCAACTCTCTTTGTGCTCCACATAGCACTTTCCTTTTTGTTTTATCACTTGTGCATCGCGTGCACATCCCCCTCCCCTTATGTGATTGCTAACTTGTTGGTTTTTGAAAAATTCCACTTTCTTATCTCTCCATCTTTTTTAAAAAAAAAATTTGGATGCCATGCTTCATATTATGTTGATTGCTATGATTTGTATGGCCATGTGAGTGTTTTACCTTATCTTTCTTTGGTTTGGCTCATATCATGGTTCATACTTTCTTTTCTTTATCTTTTGCATTAGGACTTGCATTTAGGGCATTTGGCTTGGGAGACCTCCTCTCTCTATATTAGGATTTCACACACCCCCTTGGTGAAGGAAGGACCCTCCATTGAGCATTCCGTCTCTTTGGATTGGAAATTCCTAAACCAAGCCTCCATAAGTCCCCGCACCCGTGGATTCCCTCACGGACGTCGGGCAGGTTGTACCCTTGAAGTTCCCGAGTTTAGTTGGCCTATACGTGGTGAGAGAGTGTTCCTAGTTGGCATTGAAGTAATCATATTGAAACTAGGTTCCTCCCTCGTGTGAATCATTCCAAATCTTTGTAAAAAATCATTAATTCACCAAGGTTCAAACATAAAAAAAAATCAAGGTAACCATTCCAACTTGTGTGCTTCTTTGCAAATTATTTGCACATTAAATTGCTTACATAATGGCTTACTTTGATAGACAAAACAACATGTTCAATTCAATTAATGTTCATGAGGGTGATCAACCTAGCACATCTTATTCCCCTCAATTCCAACATGTTCAACATAATTCTCACCATAATTCTTTCAAAGGACCACGTCCTCACTCTTATGGTGTTGCCCGACCCATGGGCAATGTCCAATCCAATGGTCTTTTAATCCAATTACGAGCCACTATTCCCTCGGGACCGTCTCCTCCCAATGATGAGAAGGTTTCCCAAATCATTCATGCATTAGATCATCTCACCCCTCAACAGATCCAAGCCCTTAAGGCCGCCATTGAGGGTGCATCTCATTCCTCTCCTCCTCCTTCTAATCCTACACGGGTGGCCCATCACCCACCTCCCTCTTTTATTCCTACACGGGTGGCCCATCACCCATCTCCTCCTATTCATTCTACTCGGGTGGCCCATCACCCGCCTCCTTCTATTCCTCCTCCATCACGGCCCCAAGGCCCATTTATTCCTTGCAATCAGGCCCATCCGGGTTCTTCCATGGGTCGGCCCGTTAATTCTTCTCCACGGCCTTTTTATACGGCCCCTCCTCCTTCAAGTCCCTATCAACCTTCGGTTGCACAGGTCACACCCCTCCAGCAAACTCTCCTTGACAAAATCACTCTTATGGAGGAACAATTAAAGAGGGTTACGAGCCCGCGGCCCGCTCCTCCTACTCCAGTTAATTCTCTTCACGCTTTCCTGGATGACATTACCAAGATGGAGAGTGAATGGAAAGATAGGAGAGATGATTATGACTTTGGCACTTCAAGCAATCAAGAGCCGGCAATTGAAGAATCTGAAGCAATGTATGATGATGAAGCTATGCAGGCATCCCTTCCGAGTTTTCTTAACTTCCCGCTTCCTCCACTATCATTTGATGAACCCCCTGCTCAGGACGAAGCTACCATCCCTGATCCAACCCCCGTTTCCGAGACCTCTTGGTGTTACGATGATGGGTCGATACTCCAATCACCCACACCGGCGCATCTTGAGTCTCCTCCCACTCCTAACACCGCTCGCCCCGTCCGGAGTTTTCCCCGCACCAAACCTCCACCAGTTATACCTCCCCCAGTTACATCAACCTTCATATCATCACCCTCCCCTGAACCTTCCATCAAACCTCCACCAATGACACCTCCACCCATTAAACCATTAACCTTCACACCATCGGCCTCCATTGAACCCACCATTAAACCTTCCCCAATTAACATCCCACCACTTCAACCCTCCATTACCCCTTTAACCTCAAAACCCTCCACTATGCATATAACACCTATTCCACCACATAACCCTTCACCTTTACCCGTGGCTAATCCTGAGCAGGATTCACCCTTTTTTGCACTCGAGCCAATCCCAACTGCTTCCGAGCAAAGGGAGAAACTCGACGTGTTTATACCTCCGCCTCCACTTATCCTTTCTCCAACGCCTTTCATTACGCCCCCACCATTCATGGAGCCTTCCGCCTCTGCTTCACCTCCCTCTACTACTCGGAAGGGGAGTGCTTCTACAAACACTTGTGCCGAGGATGATCAAGAGCTGCGAAAGAAGAATTTGGCCATGGCCGCGCTATTCAAAATGCAAGAGTTCATTTGTCGGATGCCAATCCGGGTTATTGTGCCAGGCATGATTGAAGATGCCAAGTCACCGTCATGCCAAGCACTGATGCTGTGTAAGGGCCGGGCAGGGCACCCTCTGTTCCAACTTCCAAATCTTGAACCCCCGGGCAACATGATGCTTCTGAGCCCTACTTTCCAACTCCCTCACACCATTACTTTTCACCCTCCAAGGGAGTTGTCGTTTACTATTGAAGCTTCGTCATGGGCTTGTATTTCATCCATTAGGCCATTTGGCTATATTCTTTCACTGCCGTGGAGGGGCAGTTATCTTGGTGCCGAAAGGCCTTCCGCTATTTCATCCACCTTCTTGTCTATCACATCTTTTCCATGGGCCATTCCCAGGGTTAGGAGGAGGATCTCGTCCTCTCGCCCTTCATATTCTCCATATTCTTTGCATCTCATTGCATTCGCGCATTCATTGCATTCATCGCATCCATCCCATTGCATGCATTTGCACCTCCTACTTCCCGGGTTTCCAAACCCGTATCTTCCCCGCCTTCCGGCACCTCCGGATATTCCGCACTTCCCATCTTATTCATCTTCATCTTTTTATCCACTATCCCTGGGGCATCGCGTCCCTTTTCCTGCTATCTCCCTGGAACCTCCAGGAATTTTATCCCTCCTCTTTGGGCATCGCGCCCCTTTTCATCTTCTTCCTCCGGAACCTCCAGACTTTCCCCTCGGGCATCGCGCCCCTTTCCATTCTCCTCCTCCGGAACCTCCGGACCTTTCTCTCGGGCATCGCGCCCCTTTCCACTTTCCTCCTCCGGAACCTCCGGACTTTCCCCTCGGGCATCGCGCCCCTTTTCATCTTCTTCCTCCGGAACCTCCGGACTTTCCCCTCGGGCATCGCGTCCCTTTCCATTCTCCTCCTCCGGAACCTCCGGACCTTTCTCTCGGGCATCGCGCCCCTTTCCACCTTCCTCCTCCAAAACCTCCAGATTTTCCCCTTGGGCATCGCGCCCCTTCTCATTTGCTACCTTCGAAACCTCCGGATTTTCCTCCTGATCCTCCTTCATTCCTCTCTCTTGGGTATCGCGCCCCTTTCTATATTCTTCCTCCGGAACCTCCGGATCCTCCACCTGATTGTCTCCATCTTTTACCCAGGCATCGTGCCCCTTTCCATTTGCTTCCTCTGGAACCTCCGAATTCTCCGTCTTATTCTCTCTATCATCTTCCAGGGCATCGTGACCCTCCTGATTTCATTCCCCCGGAACCTCCAGACCCTCCATCTTTCTTCCGATTCATCTTTCTACTCCTCCGGGACATCACATCCTTCATTTTCTTCTTCCTTTTCCATCATCTTTTTCCCTATTTCTCCCCAGGGCATCGCATCCCTTCTTTCAATATTCCTCCAGAGCCTCCGGATTCCTCCTATCATGATTCTCCTCCTCTGCCTCCGGACCCTCCGGATCCACCTCTTTCCATCTACCAATTTCTTCTTCTGATTCCTCCTAATTCTGGGTCTGACCCAACTTCTTCCACATCCACTGCCTTGGGCATCTGCCCTTTCTCCCATTGCTTCCGAGGCTTTAGTCCTCACCCCTCTTCTTGATTTTCCGCTTCTTCTGTAGACTGTTCCATGTGATCAGGGTCTCCGCGCCTTAGTGAGGGAGTTCTAGCCCTCGCCTCTTTTCCTTTTCTCCTTATTCGTCTGAGTCTGGTTTGAGCATCACTCATTCTTGTTAAGCCACTCCCAAAATCTTTTGCTTCCAATCCTTTTGACTGCCAAAGATGACAAATCCCATGATGATCAACCTCGCCTCTGACAGCTGCTTCTACAAAGGTTGCAAGGTAACATATTGGCGTAAGTACGCATTTTAATGATATCATTTTCTCATTACTTCACACATGATTTTCAAAATCAAGTGCTTCTTAACGAGATTAAGAGTGGTGTTTTAAACCTTTATCTTAAGCTTTTGTTTAATTGAAATCATTCTCAAAAGAGTCCTTTAGGCTTATTTTTTTTGCAGCACCTCTGGTTAATAAAAACCCGTGCTGGGAATTCAACATTCTTTCCCCGCTTGTTAAGAGTAACCCTTAGCTGGGCATTCCACACACTTCACGGCGTCCTTAGCCGGCTCCTTTGGTTAAACACCGTTACTACCTTGGCCATGCCATGAGTATATCTGAAAGTCTTTTCTCTTCTTTACTCGGCCGCATGCAGGGGCAAGAGGTTGACGGATGAGATGACCAACCTTGGTAATCCCCAATACGAGAGGAGTCTCAAATAGGGGCAGTCTTGACCCAAATTAAATGAGTTTTCATGATATACATTTCGCCAAAAGGGCTATTATGAAAATCAAGTCAAAATTTCGATAAAAGCAAAAGTATGAATTATGACATGACAAGAGTGGCAAAGTCCCCGCAGGGAAAACCCTGGTCGTATGCATGTCGAGGGTCTAAAAATTAAAGGCACAAAGCCCCGGCACAACAGACTACCTCTTTGAAGGGAACACCTTGGAAGGAATTCAAGTCCCGATATCTCCCATCCTGCACAAAGTTTATCCTCAATTATTCTTCTCTTCTCCCTCCAAGACCGAATGTTTCTCGGGTATGGCCTTGGTAGGGGCACCGTTGATCAAAGACGGTCGGTTATAAGATGCCAATTTCAATGCACGTCCAGCTTTGGGCAGTTTTTAGTGAAAAGGGAAGGAACAAGGACCCCTAGCCAGTGGTTCAAAATACCCTTTGATGCTGCATTAACATTGTCTAAGCCAAAATCAAACAAAAATTGAATATTTCCTGATCAAAATCCAACAAAAATTGAATATTTTCAAAAATTCATAAAAAATTAAAATATTTTCAAAATCCACATAAAAATTTATATATTTTTCAAAACTCATAAAAATTTGCATATTTCCAAAAATCCAAAAATTTGCATTGTATTTTCTGATGGTGTTTTGCAGGAACAGCTTTGCAGAGACCAAAAACACGGGATGGGTCCTCTCTCTACTTATTGCTATCAATCTATTGATTCTTTCTCGATATTTTCATGACATGCCACCAGGGGCATTTTTTTTGATTATCATCTCCCTATATCATTCTGATTATCATATCTCATGATTATTCATCTCCAAATCTTTTTTAATCAACTCCTGCTAATTTCATCTGATCACTCCGCCGATGGGCATTATATCAGATGTTGATCATTCATCTCCAAATCTTGATTAGCCAGATTGTCTCCTCATGATAAAACAACAAACAATGCTATGATTTGACTTATGCTATTCATGCCATATACATGCTATAATTGATGCTTTGATGATTGCTATGCTTAAACGCTTTCTTCATTGTTTGTTATCTTTTATATCTTGGCTAATGAATTTTTGAGCGCAGGATAAGAAGCTCTTGGTCCCGCCGACTGGGCATCATCATCAAAGTCCCACGGTGCTTGTAGCTCATTTCTCAGTTCCCATGCTTATTGATATCACCATCTCCCTGTATGCATTCTACTATATGTTACATATGTTACTAGATTATATCAAGGACCTTGTGGCTTTGGTAAATCTAGGATTTGAGTTCCCCTTCATCAAAAACAATGATGATTCCAGAGAAGTCTTAGTCACACGGATAGGCCGTTGAGCCGTCCAAGACTGGGGACGATGGTTCCCTTTTTACGAGTTGGTGCGTGGATAAACGGGCTTCGGCTTAGTATCAGCTCGCAGAATTGGTTTCTTGACCCAATCTGGACAGTTTAACAATATTATCCTTGATTATATTATATTTTCATTTGTTATTTTCCCTTTAGCCCAACATGCATTCATGTAGGACTTTGAATTAACGTTGGAAAATCATTCTGATAAGTTGATATTGAGAGTTGAATTGATCTTAATCTTTCTCGATATGAGATTTTCATTGCCGAATTGGATCCTCAGTTCGTTTTATCGTTGTTTTGGGTCTTTTCTCGAGAACTCCTTGTTTGGATTTTTATCATCTTATTTTTTCAATCATTCCCCTTGATCCACCTTGGCTGCAGCACGTCCACATTGGCTGGTAACCGCTCCCCAATGGTGAAATCTACAGGTTTGTGACCTGGGGTACTTCCACCGCGCTGGAAGTTGATCATTTTATTTTATCTCCCTCGTGCACCGCGTGCACATCTCCCCTTTTATCCAAACATTGTTAATTTCGTTGGATTTCCCGAGATTTACTTCATGTCGAGCTTTTGATTTCATTCTCATCAAGTGATGTTGATTGCGTGTCTCATCAAACCTTGGCATCTACTTTTCAGTTCGCTCTCACTTCATTCCATTCCATTCCATTCCATTCCATGTTGCTTCACTTCATTCTATTCTATTTCATTCCGTGTCACTCCCTTGCAAAGCAGATGCTAAGGTGGGGCAGCTGTAGACACACTAAAATTGACATCATTTTGAGCATATCTCCTATCGCACTGTGATGCCCCATTTGACCCTCAAATCAACTTATTTGAGTGATTTTCCTCCTTTTTATTGAATATCCAACTTCCCCAAGCTTTCCACATGTTTTTCCATTTTTCTCCAGTTTTTTCTGAGCCATTTCTCCATTTTTTCGGGCCTTAAATCAAATGGGGGAAGGGACCCGGGCGTCATTTAAGTAACGCCCCGTCAGGGGGCGTCATTTCTTTAATTAGCGACCGTCTGTTCGGTCGCCAATTCTTGTTCAATTCCGAACTCCAGAAGCACCCCTTCCTTTCCTCACTTACACTCTTTTTTCACTTGGGAAAGAGTTCCTATGGCTTCCTAATATTGAAAGGACACTTGGAGGAAGGATCCCCCTTTCCATCCTACCAAAACTAAGTTTTCTAATTTTTTATGGAATTAATTCCGAATTTCCCTTCTTTCCTCATTTAACCTCCTTTTCCACTTGGGAAAGGGTTCCTATGACTTTCCAAGGTTGAAGGGACACTTGCCTAATGCTTATCTCTTTCAAATTCCAACTAAAACATGTTTTCTTATTTTCTCTTGATTTAATTCCAAATTTCACTTCCTTTCCTCATATAATCTCTTTTTCCACTTGGGAAAGGGTTCATATGACTTTCCAAGGTTGAAGGGACACTTGCCTAAGGTTTATCTCTTCCAAATCTAACTAAAACATGTTTTCTTATTTTCTCTTGGATTTAATTCCGAATTTCACTTCCTTTCCTCATTTAATCTCTTTTTCCACTTGGGAAATGGTTCCTATGACTTTCCAAGGTTGAAGGGACACTTGCCTAATGTTTATCTCTTTCAAATTCCAACTAAAACATGTTTTCTTATTTTCTCTTGATTTAATTCCGAATTTCACTTCCTTTCCTCATTTAATCTCTTTTTCCACTTAGGAAAGGGTTCTTATGACTTTCCAAGATTGAAGGGACACTTGCCTAATGTTTATCTCATTCCAAATCCCACTAAAACATGTTTTCCTAATTTCTCTTGGAATTAATTCCGAATTTCAACCCTATAAATAGGACTCCTCTCTCCCTTGTGTTAAGAGATCAAGATCAATTCAAGGGGAGGTGCTGTCGGACCAAAGGCTCAAGGAGGAAGACTCCCATGCACCTAAAAGCTTCATCCACGGAGTTCTTCTTCCTCTATTGAAGATTTGAAACCTCTACATCCATGGAGTTCTTCTTCCTCTATTGAAGATTTGGAGCCTCTACATCCATGGAGTTCTACATCCTCTTCTTCCTCCATTGAAGATCTTCATCCTTGAAGCCAAATTGGAGAAAACCACTAAGCTTTCCCCTCCTATCTCTTATTTTTGCTTTAGTTAATTGCATGCATCATATCATATTTTTCTTTTACCTCTTTTTATCTCAATATTGAGATCTCCCTTAGTGCAACACTTGCACATCTCCCTCTATTCTTCATCATACATCATCTTTTACCTACCCTTTTGCATAGGGGTTTAAAGGCCAAACACCAATAAGGTGTGTTCATATCCATGCTTTCTATGTCCATATTTACATTTGGATTTGATGCTACACATCTTGGTTTCTAATCCATGTTTGTTTATTGGTGTTTGTTAATTTTGCAAGGGTAATCAATCAAGGAAAACTCTCTTCATCGGCCGGCCGATCAGAAGAGAAAGGAAAGCACTCACAATCCCGCGCTTTTAAGGTATTTTTCGCGATCCCTCCTCTATTTTCATTGTTATATCCTTTGAGGCCCTCGCGTCTTTGGCGATCACATTCCCCTTAGCATCCTCTCATGCTCCCCTTTTCTCCCTCTTTCCACATTTCTTCTATTCATTTCTTTTTCCTTTTAATTATTCTAAGTGGATTTCTTAGAATCTACAATGTTCCATCCTTCTTTTTAACAAAGAGCACGGGTGCTCCCCAGGGGGAAGTACTCGGCCTAATGAATCCTTTTTTTAGTAAATCCATTAGCTGCTCTTTTAGCTCCTTCAACTCGACGGGAGACATTCTATAAGGTGCCTTAGACACAGGACCGACACCAGGAATAATGTCGATAGTGAACGACACTTCCCTCTCCGGGGGTAAACCAGGTAATTTGTCAGGAAAAACATCTGAAAAGTCCCGAATTACACGGATGTCTTCAATTTCAGTCTTCTCGACTTCCATGGCAGTCACAAAAGCTATGAAAGCCACACATCCTTTATTCACAAGTTTGCTAGCTCGAAGAGCTGAGATGAGAGGGGATTTATTCCGAGGGCAAACATAAACTAACTCGGAATAATCCGCAAAAGTTATCTTGCCATGCCGGCAGTCTACCGTTGCTTGGTAGGTGGATAACTAGTCAGCTCCTAACATGACATCATAATGCTCCGTATCAAGTCATATCAGGTCGATTGGCAGATTGTTACCTTGGACCATAACCTCACAACTTGGGTAGTGATGCATGATATCAGACTTGTTTCCAAGAGGTGTAGATATTACTAAATCTAACCATTCAGGTTCTTTAGAAAACGAGGCAGTAAATCTCTTGGAAACAAATGAATGAGTTGCTCCAGTATCAAATAGAACTTTAGCAGGTTTAGAGCAAACAGTTAATGTACCTTCCACGATTCCTCCTTCCATGGGTTCCGTCCCTTGAAGAGCTTGTAGACGGCCTTGTTTCTTTACCAGATGCTTCTCGTCTTTGTTGGCTTGTTCCTTCATCAAGGGGCAGTCGCGGTGTAATGCCCTGGATCCTTGGTAGGTCTTGCTGGATCTTCATAGGATCTTTTGGATTGGTTTCAGTGAGTTTCGGTTCACTCTGGTGACTTCCAAGTTGAGCTTTACGAGCCGTGTGGATTTTTCTCTCGTACTAGTTACGGAACCCTACGGTGAGTTTGTTTGTCAGTTCCTCAACTCGTGGATGCTACAGCGACGATGTAATCGTCGAGCCAGTCGTTTCAACTATTTTTGCGTATTTTTCGGAATTTTTGGAAATTAGGAAAATTTCCTAATTTCTTTTCTTTTTCTTTCCGTTTCCTCTCTCCTCCTTCTCATTCGCACGCTCGCCTCTCTCTCTCTCTCCCGTTCTCTCTCGTTCTCCTGCCTTCTCACCTCCGACTGCAGACGGAGGGGTGCAGGGGCGTGCTGGTGACGACGAGATGCTGCTAAGGTGCGCGATAGTGCGAGGATCGAGATGGATTTGGCGCGATGCCGAACGGTGGATTCAAAGTCGACAGTTCGATTTGCGGCACGGTTTTCAGCGCAGTTTAGTCCCTTTGGGGCACGGTTTCTTCGGTGGAGGTAGGGTGACGGTTCCTCACTTCTTCCTCTCCATTTTCCCTGTCATTACACGTCGTTCGGCAAGGAAACTATCGAGTTTGGGCTTGTTTAGTCTAAACCGTGATTTTTAGAGTCTTCGGTGGAGGTAGTCTAAACCGTTCGGCAAGGATGTGACGCGCCTGCCCCAGGCCGTTACATTCCGTTTGACCGACGTTGACCATTAGAGGCGGTGCCTCTGACGGTGGTTTCCCCGTGCGTTAGGCCATTGTAACGCGTCCTCTCTGGACCGTTACATGCTGTTTTGGCTAAGTGGGGTTGCTGTGCCGTTGGATGTAATGGTGGGGCCCCTATGCGTCAAGCGTTTGTAACGCACCCTGTGCTGGCCGTTACATGCCTCTCAGCCTCTGTTTTTGTCTTAAGCCAGTGTGTAGCGTGCCTGCTCCTGCGCGTCAGGCATGTGTAACGCGCTTGGCCTAGCGCGTTACATGGCTCGAGTTGCCGTGGGTTTTTGTCTTCGGTTTGTGGCTGTAACGCGCCTTGTCTTGCGCGTTAGGTGCTTGTAACGCGCCTGCCATGTCACGTTACATTTGTTGTGTTTGCGTTTTGGTCCGTGTTGGCCTTGACGGCCCCGGTCGGGCGCGTCAGGTGTGTGTAGCGCACCCCGTGCTGGCTGTTACATGCTGTTTTCTGTGTTTTAGAGTTGGTTAGGGCGGTGTGAGTGACGGCTGCTACCCCGATCGTCGCTTAGAGTGTGACGGCCTAGACTTAGACCGTTAGGTACATGTAGCGGTCTAAGGGTGGCGCGTTACATGTCCTGTGCTCCGATTTCCGTTCCTTCAGTTTCGGCTTGTCTTGGCTTGGCCTTGTCGTCTGCCCGCCGTCCCGGGGAGGTCTTTTGACATCCTATGAGGGCTTAGACCACGTTGTAAGGTGGCCAGGAGTCTTCTTGCTTAAGGTAGGATTCTCTTTCCTACTCTTTGAGCATTATTGTCAGGTTTTGGTCAACCCGGTGTGACCCAGGGGTTGACAAGTAGCCCTGTGTGTGTCTCGGTGGTTTTGCCCGGCCTGAGACACTGGTTCTGGATGCCTCGAGGTATTGCCTTACCTCGGTTGGTGTGTCTAGGTGTGCTGAGGGTTGCTGGTGTTCCCTCAGGTCTCTGTGTGTTGTTTTCTGCGGAGTGTCGTTTCTTGTGGCTTAGGATTAGACCGATTGGCAGCTTGTTCCGCTGTCTGTGACGATCTTGCCTTTGAGTCGTTCGACTCGGGGATCGTTACGTTGTAGGTCTAGTTGTCTGGTCCTGGGCTGGTTGGCAGTGGTTGTACTGCTAGTGGTGCTTCGTTGTACGTGTGACAGGGCTTCCGTGGACTGTCTGTACTTTAGCACTCGTGTTTTCGAGTTTTATGCCTCGTGAGCCTTCGTTGTTGTTACCCTTCAGTCTCTTGAGTGCCGGCCCGCTTGCAGATAGCGGAGGTTTCCCATACACTGTTTGTAAGCTAGTTCCGTGGGCTCCCAGCCAACGATAGCGTCCTGCCGAGGGAGAAAACTAACTAGAGGACCTGGCTTAGGCTAGAGCCAGTGTGTGCACACGTTGTCAGGGACTGAGGACTTACGTTGACGGACGTGACCCTGACTAGTTACTTGTCTTGTTGTTGTTCTGTTTCTGGTTCAACATCTGTTGGTGCTGCCTCTCCTTGGACTCGGAGCGGTTGTTCCTTGGACTTGGTTTTGAGTACCTTGGCCTCCGCCGTTTTGGGCGTGTGTAGGTAGGTACTTGTGGCGCAGCGTAAGACGTCAGTGACGCAGCTGGCTATTTCTGTGAGGAGGTGCTTCCGTCACGTGACACGTGACTCTCGGCGTTTCTTGCCCTTTGTGACCTTTGCGAGTGGCCCTCTCGTGGTTGTACTCGAGGTCGGTGCCCTGTTGCGTGCGCGACGTTCTGGTCGTGCGTGGGGCGGCGTGCACGGCATTTCTGGTCGTTCTGGTTGTCATCCATCTGGGTCTTTTCTTGACCTTTTCCGTTTGTGTAGTTGGCTTTTGCCCTCTTCTCGGTTTTGGCCGACGGACTTGTGTACCCTACTGTGTGAGTTTAGGGTTGACCGTATATTGCCTTTTGGAGTAGCTTAGAGTGCCAAATTCTCCTCGGTGGCCGTGTTCTGGGTTTTGCGGTCTCGCTCTTTCTTTTGGTTGAGCTCCCCTTGCTCTTAGCCTGTTCCCTACTCTTGCTGTCCCTATTCTATTTACAGCTTTGTAGTGTAGCTTTTCCTGCTTTGCTGCACTTGATGTTTTACAGTTGCTTCCGTTGCACTGTGCGTTTTCCAGTGGGGATCCGCGTGACCCCTAATGAGTTTCTGGTTAGAGACTCACCCCTACTTTTCAGGTGGGTTTTACCTTCTGCCTCTACGGTTCCTAGAGTGTGCATGCTCGTTGGGTGCCGTTGCTGCCAGCTGGTACCTACGTCGGGCTTCTCCCGACCGTTTGGTACGTCTTTCTTTTCTGTCTACTGTACTGTGCTAGACTTGTTGTCTTTAGCTTTGGACTGACTCTGGGATATAATGGTTAATTTGAAACTGTTAATTAAAAAGTAATTTTATTTCTGCTACTTTAGCAAACCTGTCTAATGAAATTTAATTGTTTACTGTATTATCTCTGTGGCTTCAATGTACTCTACACGTGCCTTTTTCCCTTCAGAGCTTTCCCACTCTTGGGAGGCCTCGCGGGTTCCATGCGGTATGACGTGTATCCGGTAGTCCTACCTGGTATGCCGGGTATCCGGAATCTGGGTCGCTATAGCTTGGTATCAGAGCAGTGTTCTGAGATGTTCGGAGTTCTTTTCTGAGCTATCAGAGCATTGTCGTGTGAAGTACATGGGAATCTGAGATATACATTTTCCAGAGTCGTGAAGGTCCAGTACAGTCTTCAGCTGGCTGCGGTTTGTGATTCTTTATCGCGTTGTTTTCTGTGTGTTGTCTTGTGCGTGCTGTTCTGGCACTGTACGAGATGGTTCTGCTCTCGTTAGGAAGTGACGAGGTGTTTCTTTTTCGTCGTTGCGTTTGTCTCGATCATGTTGTACTTGGCAGTGTTCGCCGGAAGGCTTGAATCTGCGGTACGTTGTTCGATATTTTTCCATGTGTTGTTCAGGTTGCTGTTGACCTTCAGCCTTGGTTTGATGACCGTACACATCCTTACGTTGTCTTGGTCATCCCGGCTTGAGTATGTTCAGCTCCTGATGTGTCTCGCTTCTGTTGAAGTGCTTGATTAGATTCCGTGTTTGAGAAGCTGCTCAGGCGAGGTAGGATTTTCCTTTCCTGGTGAGCTTTTGTGGTTGATCTAACTGCTTCTTGTCCCTTCTGGTGGAATCTTTTCAAGGTTTGCCTTGGAATTGCTGTCTTAGTGATGCCTTTGTCCTGTGTCTGCTTAAGTGTGGACAACTTTGTTTTGAGCCTGATCTGCTCTCTGCTTTATGGCTGCTTGGCTTTGGACTCCATGATGGTGTTAAGAGCTGTCGTGCACCGTGTTGTCGTGCCGTGTCCAGCGGCCGATGTATTGTGAAGGCTCATTTACCATTTTCAGGACGTGAAGGTAAGCTGAGATTGATGCTTTCCTTGTGCTTTATGCTGAAGCTGGTGCTCTTCTCTTGTTGCACTTAGGCTTCTTGTGATCGGTTGTTCGCTGGATCGGTACTCGTGGCGTGTTGTTTGCGATCTTTGTTGATTGCGATAACGCCTGGTGTGTGCTGTGGTGCGACTACCGAGGTTGTTTGGTTGCCTGTGCACGTTGTTGAGTGCAGTGGAAGTGTGTGGGTTGGCTACCCACTGGTCGAGAGGTTTGTTCTTTCTCGATGTGCCTTCATCTTGGCTTCTTGTGCCTTGACGTTGTTGTTGCCATGCCATTGTTGGTGGTTTTCTGGTGTTGGCATTGGCATTTGCGAGTATTGGGGAATTTATCGGCATCCCTGCTGATTGAGTATCCTTTGCTCTGCATTTCCTTTCTTGGGTGTTGTGCTCTCGAGGTGTGTTGGTGGTCCTTGAGTTGCGTTCCCCGAGATTGTTGTCGTTTCTTGTTATTGTGGGTCTTCTCTTGGTGAGCAATCCGGTGCGTGACCCATTTCTTGGGGTCGTGTGCTTAGCTGTTCTTGTGCCTTGATGTGACCCTGCTTGCAGTTGTGTTCCATGGTTCTGTGTTAAGAGTGGAACCGGAATCCTACAGGTGCTGCCGTTGTGTTGTTTCTGTAAGTGCTGTTTCTCTATGATTTTGTGTTTCTGTTTTGGACCAAGTCTTGTCGGTTAGCCTTGCTGTGCTATTTTCCTAGAGTTAGCTTGCGACTCGATCAGGTGTAATATCTGAATGAGGACTGACTTGATTATGTTTGTGGTCCGATGCTGTTGTTGTCGTTAGTGTCCTGCGTGCCAGGTGTTCCCTATTGCCTTTGGCACTGGAGCTGATGATGTCGTCGAGCTGTCAGCAGTGGAGATTGTGTTCCCTTGGTTAAGCTGATACTCGCCGTGCCTGTCGTTGTGTTTTTCGGTTGTTTGTTGTTGTGGCAGTTGTGTATCCATCTCTGGTGAGACGTAAATGACGTTGCCTTGTTTCGGAGGCGTCAGAATTGTGTTCACTTGGGTGCCGTGCGCTTTTATGGATTGTTGCCTTGAGATCCTGAGCGTGTGCCTGTAATTGTGGTCTGACGGTGTTCCTCTGAATTATGTTTCTCGAGATTTGTGTTGTTTTTGAGATTGTGTTGTCGGGTTGTTCTTCCATGCTTCTCCTTTGTTAGTCCTTAATTTCGAGGGTGAAATTTCTTAAAGGAAGGGAGGATGTAATGCCCTGGATCCTTGGTAGGTCTTGCTGGATCTTCATAGGATCTTTTGGATTGGTTTCGGTGAGTTTCGGTTCGCTCTGGTGGCTTCCGAGTTGAGCTTTACGAGCCGTGTGGGTTTTTCTCTTGTACTAGTTACGGAACCCTACGGTGAGTTTGTTTGTCAGTTCCTCGACTCGTGGATGCTACAACGATGATGTACTCGTCGAGCCGGTCGTTTTAACTATTTTTGCGTATTTTTCTGAATTTGTACATTTTCGGCGCATTTTTGAAAAAATCAAAAATTAGGAAAATTTACTAATTTCTTTTCTTTTTCTTTTCTTTTCCTCTCTCCTCCTTCTCATTCGCACACTCGCCTCTCTCTCTCTCCCGTTCTCTCTCGTTCTCCCGCCTTCTCGCCTCCGGCTGCAGACAGATGGGTGCAGGGGCGTGCTGGTGACGACGAGATGCTGCTGAGTTGCGCGATAGTGCGAGGATCGAGATGGATTTGGCGCGATCCCGAACGGTGGATTCAAAGCCGACGATTCGGTTCGCGACGTGGTTTTCGGCGCGGTTTAGTCCCTTCGGGGCACGGTTTCTTCGGTGGAGGTAGGGTGACGGTTCCTCACTTCTTCCTCTCCGTTTTCCCTAACATTGCACGTCGTTCGGCAAGGAAACGGTCGAGTTTGGGCTTGTTTAGTCTAAACCATGATTTTTGGAGTCTTTAGGGTTTGCCGGAAAACGGCAACCATTTGTAGCTCTGTTAGTGTTGAACTGACCGTTGGGATGTTAGGATCCCATCCATGCTTGTTTTGCGTCGATCGGAGGTCATTCAAGGCCGGTAGGAGCCCGGGAACCTCGTTGACCCATTTAGGGTTGATTCATTGGAATCGCCCGGATCTTGTGTTTTTGTGGTTGCATGTGGGCTTTTGAGCCGCTTTATGTTGTTATTTGTCGTTTGGGTTTGGTTCCCCTGCGTTTCGGTGTGAATGGGACATGGAATGAGCCGGTTTGGCCATTCCCTTGTTTTCCCGGTGTGACCGATGTAGCGGTCATTCCAGGGACCGTTACATGGCCCTGACGGCCCAACGATAGACCGCCACTTCGTTTGGCGTTTAGAGTTTTATGGCTTCTGGGTGTGTGACGACCCGGGGGAGGCGCGTCACACCCATGTAACGCGCCTGTGTTAATGCGTTACATTGCTTCGTCGTTTTAAGTTTTGGGGTTAAGTCGGTTCCTCTAATGCGCTTGACCCAGCGCGTTAGATGGATGTGATGCGCCTGCCCCAGGCCGTTACATTCCGTTTGACTGACGTTGACCATTAGAGGCGGTGCCTCTGACGGTGGTTCCCCCGTGCGTTAGGCCTGTGTAACGCGTCCTCTCTGGACCGTTACATGCTATTTTGGCTGAGTGGGGTTGCTGCACCCTTGGATGTAACGGTGGGGCCCCTGTGCGTCAGACGTTTGCAACGCGCCCTGTGCTGGCCGCTACATGCCTCTCAACCTCTGTTTTGGTCTTAAGCCAGTGTGTAGCGCGCCTGCTCCTGCGCGTCAGGCATGTGTAACGCGCTTGGCCTAGCGCGTTACATGGCTCGAGTTGCCGTGGATTTTTATCTTCGGTTTGTGGCTGTACCGCGCCTTGTCTTGCGCATTAGGTGCTTGTAACGCGCCTGCCATGGCTTGTTACATTTGTTGTGTTTGCGTTTTGGTCCGTGTTGGCCCTAACGGCCCCGGTCGGGCGCGTCAGGTGTGTGTAGCCACCCCGTGCTGGCCGTTACATGCTGTTTTCTGTGTTTTAGAGTTGGTTAGGGCGGTGTGAGTGATGGCTGCTCCCCCGACCATCGCTTGGAGTGTGACGACCTAGACTTAGACCGTCAGGTACATGTAGCGGTCTAAGGGTGGCGCGTTACATGTCCTGTGCTCCGATTTCCGTTCCTTCGGTTTCGGCTTGTCTTGGCTTGGCCTTGTGGTCTGCCCGCCGTCCCGGGGAGGTCTTTTGACATCCTATGAGGGCTTAGACCACGTTGTAAGGTGGCCAGGAGTCTTCTTGCTTGAGGTAGGATTCTCTTTCCTACTCTTTGAGCATTATTGTCGGGTTCTGGTCAACCCGGTGTGACCCAGGGGTTGACAAGTAGCCCTGTGTGTGTCTCGGTGGTTTTGCCCGACCCGAGACACTGGTTCTGGATGCCTCGAGGTATTGCCTTACCTCAGTTGGTGTGTCCAGGTGTGCTGAGGGTTGCTGGTGTTCCCTCAGGTCTCCGTGTGTTGTTTTCTGCGGAGTGTCGTTTCTTGTGGCTTAGGATTAGACCGATTGGCGGCTTGTTCCACTGTCTGTGACGATCTTGCCTTTGAGTCGTTCGACTCGGGGATCGTTACATTGTAGGTCTAGTTGCCTGGTCCTGAGTCGGTTGGTAGTGGTTGTACTGCCAGTGGTGCTTCGTAGTATGTGTGACAGGGCTTCCGTGGACTGTCTATACTTTAGCACTCGTGTTTTTGAGTTTTGTGCCTCGTGAGCCTCCGTTGTTGTTACCCTTCGGTCTCTTGAGTGCCGGCCCGCTTGCAGATAGCGGAGGGTTCCCGTACACGGTTTGTAAGCTAGTTCCGTGGGCTCCCAGCCAACGATAGCGTCCTGCCGAGGGAGAAAACTAGCTAGAGGACCTGGCATAGGCTAGAGCCAGTGTGTGCACATGTTGTCAGGGACTGAGGACTTACATCGACGGACGTGACCCTGACTAGTTAATTGTCTTGTTGTTGTTCTGTTTCTGGTTCAGCATCTGTTGGTGCTACCACTCCTTGGACTCGGAGTGGTTGTTCCTTGGACTTGGTTTTGAGTACCTTGGCCTCCGCCGTTTTGGGCGTGTGTAGGTAGGTACTTGTGGCGCAGCGTAAGACGTCAGTGACGCAGCTGGCTGTTTCTGTGAGGAGGTGCTTCCATCACGTGACACGTGACTCTCGGCGTTTCTTGTGCATTGTGACCTTTGCGAGTGGCCCTCTCGTGGCTGTACTCGAGGTCGGTGCCCTGTTGCGTGCGCGACGTTCTGGTCGTGCATGGGGCGATGTGCACGGCCTTTCTGGTCGTTCTGGTTGTCGTCCGTCTGGGTCTTTTCTAGACCTTTTCTGTTTGTGTAGTTGGCTTTTGCCCTCTTCTCGGTTTTGGCCGACGGACTGGTGTACCCTACCGCGTGAGTTTAGGGTTGACCGTCTGTTGCCTTTTGGAGTAGCTTAGAGTGTCGAGTTCTCCTCGGTGGCCATGTTCTGGGTTTTACGGTCTCGCTCTTTCTTTTGGTTGAGCTCCAATTGCTCTTAGCATGTTCCCTACTCCTGCTGTCCTTGTTCTATTTACAGCTTTGTAGTGTAGCTTTTACTGCTTTGCTGCACTTGATGTTTTACAGTTGCTTCCGTTGCACTGTGCGTTTTCCAGTGGGAATCCGCGTGACCCCTACTGAGTTTCTGGTTAGAGACTCACCCCTGCTTTTCAGGTGGGTTTCGCCTTCTGCCTCTGCGGTTCCTAGAGTGTGTATGCTCGTTGGGTGCCGTTGCTGCCAGCTGGTACCTGCGTCGGGCTTCTCCCGACCTTTGGGTACGTCTTTCTTTTCTGTCGACTGTACTGTGCTAGACTTGTTGTCTTTAGCTTTGGACTGACTCTGGGATAAAATGGTTAATTTGAAACTGTTAATTAAAAGTAATTTTATTTCTGCTACTTTAGCAAACCTGTCTAATGAAATTTAATTGCTTACTGTATTATCTCTGTGGCTTCAATGTACTCTACACGTGCCTTTTTCCCTTCGGAGCTTTCCCGCTCTTGGGAGGCCTCGCTGGTTCCATGCGGTATCACGCGTATCCGGTAGTCCTACCGGGTATGCCGGGTATCCGGAATCCATACTTGCAGATTCGATTCTCTTGACTCCCACACCGGAGACACGCTCCCAGTTTCCTCCAGCATTCCTCAGTCTTATGACCAGCCTTGTCACAATACTTGCAGATTTCCTTGGAAGGTGTGATGGCGGAGAAAGGCTTATTGTCGATTGTGGAGAAGGGCTTGTTGCTTTTCTGGAACCTCTTCTCTTTAGAAAATTCTCCTCCATTGAGGAATCGCTTCTTGCCAAATGGTGGTTTGAAGTTTCCCACACTAGGGACGGGTTCCTTCTTGTCCTTGCCTCGAATCCTTTCAGAGAATTCAGTGGCATCTTCCAGCAATTGAGCACGCCGAATCATTTCCGAATAGACTTGGATGTCCATTGGCGCAAGTTGTGTAATATATTGGGGCCGTAGCCCGTTGAGGAATCTCCTTGCTTTCATCTTTTCCATACACACCAAGTGGGGTGCATTACGGGAAAGTCTTGAGAATTGGGCCTCATATTTGGCCACCTTCAAGCTCCGTTGCTTTAACGCGGCAAATTCCGCGGCCTTCTTCTCTTGAACACGGTCAGAAAAATACTTGTTGTTGTAGTGTTCAACAAACTCCGCCCAGGTGACATGGTTGTCGGGCAGTGTTGCTTCTACAGATTCCCACCAGCATCGAGCATCCCGTTCCAGTTGGAACGTAGCCAATAGAACCTTCTCTGTATCCATGCATTGCATTACACGGAAGATCCTCTCAATTTCCTTCAGCCAATTCTCGGCATCATCGGGGTCCACCGAACCCATGAATCTTGGTGGGTTCATGTTACGAAAATCCCGGTGAAGGTCACCAGCTCCACGGTGAGCACCGCTTTGCGCCACTTGCTGTAGCGCCTGCGTAAGTCTTTGCACAGTGCGCTGCATCTCGCGCCATTGTGCTCTTTCAGCGGCCATAATCCTACAAAAGAATTAAGGTGTAATAAATATTGGGTTTCAATATTATGGGGTCAATTGTCATTGTTAATCTTAACCCTTGGCTTTACCCATCTCACCAGGTAAGATCTAAACCTATCCATAGACAATTCTATTAGACATTTATATCTTTGGACTCGGGTTTTTACCTAGGAAATTGAAATCCAAGGCTCTGATACCAAGAAAGCTGTCACGTCCCAAGCGCAAAAGCTTACCCGTGGCGCGACAGTCCTTTATATAGAACCAAAGCGAGCAAACTATTCGATGGAATTCTTCATTTGACAGTTAATAGAGTGCACAGATAACTAAGATTTAACTTGAAATTAATACAAATAGTACGAGCTGACAATTGTTACAACTAACCAAATGACAACTACATACATTTCCAGGTCCAACTACAAGGCTTCAAGCCCTTATTACAGTTCTAATCCGTTGGACTAACACAACTGACGTCTGACATAACTGGATATGACTAACATAAGTGGGATTACAATAACACAATTTACAAAAGCACAATTAACAAGACAACATGATAACTCCATTTCTACACTCATCACTCAAACTCATTCCCTTCCGAGTTCTAGCTGATATCCGAACTACCTGAAAAGGTTAGAAAATAACTAGATGAGCGAATCGCTCAGTAGGATTTACATCTCAAGTTCTAACATGCTTTAAGTGAATTACACGTTCATTTAATGTAGGTAACCTATGCATGCAGATAGATAGATATCAAGGAATCGTAAGATCGACAAGAGTAGAAAGTGAGAGTATATAGATTTCACAATTTCAAGCAGCAGTAACAAGTGATAGCAAATGATATCAAGCCAGTGATAACTGAGAAGTAATAACTAGAATAGCAACATGTTAATCAAGCTAGAAATAGTAAGCAAAGTAGTTTCAAGCATGTATAACTGGAATTGGCTATTTATCAATGCATTCAAGTAAACTGATGCAGGACGAGACACGGACACGACAAGCTCGTGACTGCCCCTTAACGAGGGAAGCGTCGGATATGCGCGGTTGAGAAACCGGCTGTGAGCTAGGGTGGTCGGCTCTCACTTGTGCCCGGATCGGGTCATGGGACGGTAACGCTCTCTCTCGCAGCAGCGGTGATATAAATAGAAAGCGAGCTAATTACCCTATCATGCTCTCTAGCAGTGGCATAAACAAGCATATATGAAATAAGCGAAATGTCAAGTGTAGGAGCGAAGATGATACCTCCACGCGCTCGGCGTGGGGAAGACGGACCCGGCCGAAGTCGTACTCCCGGAACAATTATACACGGATATTACAGAAATGCAACTCGCTGCCCACTCCACGCAGGGAGGTAAAGGGCTACACAATGGGGTCCGGGAGGACCGAATTCGGGTTGACGGGCGGCTTCTCGCGTTGATTCGGCAACACCCGAACACGTGACGGTGGGGCCCACGTGCTGTCCGGAGGGGCCGTGTGGGACCCGGTGGCACCACTGTAGTGGTGGATGCCCGGGGGGTAGCTCCTTGGGATGGCGGCACGCTGGTTCGCCGGCCGGAGGCCCGGCGGCTCCGTTCGACACCGGTCGGAAAACCCGATCGGAAATCTGCCGGTTCTGTATTTCGGCGCGCGCTCCGGCGAGAATGGGCGCTGCGATCAGCCCCGATGTCGGATCGACACGAGACTGGCGCCGTTGAAAAGCTAGCTTGATGTTCTTCAACTTAGGCCCAAAGATCTGGCCTGGATCTGCTCGGATCTTGACTTATAGAATTTTCAATCTCCTGTTCTACAATAACCAAAGACTCAGATCTGCAGAGGACTTTCCTGTTGATTGCCTTTGACCGTGAAGTAGACATCCGAATTTGAAGATGTGTTCTTCAGAAAGGTTATAGAAAATCAAACAAGAAAATCATGAATATTTTTGGATTTGGATTTGGAGGTGGTGGTGATTTTTTCTGATTTTGGAAGTGGAGGGTGGTCGGATCTGGGATCTGACTAAAAACACTGTATCATAGGAAGAACACGAATTTCTAAAAATATATAGAGGGCTGATACAAAATTAAGAAAATTTGTGGAGGTAGGGGGTGATGGACAGAACTCCCAGTAAAATCGGGAGGGTTTGGAAAAATCAAAAAGATGGCCGGAGGTGGGAAACACAGGGCTGCTATCACTATAGACAGAGACAGGACAGATCTGGGAATGATTAAAGACAGAAAATGTAAAAATAACAAACGATTGATTTTGGACCTGGAATGTTTTGTGGAGGAGGGGCTATAAGGTAGGAACACACCATAAAAATTTCAATCCACGAAGATGCCGTGGCTGATAGCAGGAATTTCTGGAAGAGACCTCTATCCAGCAGGACAGAACACCGAGAACGGTTTCGCGGCGGCTCGAAGGCGGCACGAACGGCGGCGGCGGCGGCGGCACAGATGATCACCGGAGATAGAGGGGAGGGGATAGAAGATAGAAATCACTCTAGAACTGGAGGTTGGAGGAGAGAAACCAGAGGGAGAGAGGAGGGGCTCAAGAACACTCTTGATTTTTCAACAATTTTCTCTTCATTTCTTCATTAATCTCTAATGACACTATACATAGGCTTATATAGAAAATGGCAAGGGGTGGGGGGCTGGGAATTTCGTGGGAAATAAGTCATTTTCTTCCCCCATGTGGTCAAAACTCAAAAAAAATAAATTACATATGAATGGAGCACTCCTTTGACTAGGTAGGTAAGGTAGGTGGCCAACCTTTGAAATTTTAACCCCTTTGTCTCCCATGTGGTCAATTAGCATTCAAACCTTCTAGATGGCCACCTAGGATGGTTGACCAGCCCCACATGGATGAGGTGGACCAATGGGGAAGGGGAGGGGGCCCCCTAACTGGACCTACTACACATTTGCACAAAAACCCACACAATCCTAGGGAATGACACATTAGCTTACAAAGCCTTACAATTGTACATATACTTTCCCAAGGATATAAAAGTAAATAAAAGGACTCAAATGTAAAAATAAAAGTTAATGCTCGGCGTCGATTCCCATCAACTCTCCCCGAGTGGGAGGAACTCGACCCCGTCGAGTAGGGGTATGGATGCTCGAGTACTCCGGTGGATCTGTCACCGTGCCAAGTAGCGCGGGTATGCTCCACTCCAAGTGATCGTCACTTACTCATTCCATATATACTCGATATGCACAAGCTGTTATGGGCTAAAGGTGGTCACTCCGAAGGGGCACTCTCAAAAGGGAAGAAAACAGCTCGAAGACTCACTAGGAATCACCGCTGAGTCCCTATAGGTGACTGATCCGGGTATAGATGTAGAACCGATCCCATACTCATTGAATGAGTCCACTCGCCTCTTACTCATAAGAGAACGACAACGAGCTTGCACAAAGACACATGCAGACAAACAAACAACACACAAAGAAAAGCACACCGACTCACCTATGACCTTAGACACACTTAATGTTAGTCTGACCCGTACATGGATGACGGCGGACCAGGACACCCGAATGTGTGCCATGCATGCATTTGACGTAACCGGAGGTTGACGTCATGGGGAACTCCTAGACATACTACGATGCACCAATCATGGACATTGGGCTTGGATGCGGGAAGTCCGAGAGGTGCGGGTTGTTTAGAGGGATCGGGGAAACCAAAGTCTTCCTTACCCCCGAATGATGGTTCAGACCTATGGCTATGTGGAGTTTGCTTGGCCCAAGTGGAAAAGGTGGGATAGTGAACTCCGTGGAAGAAGGGTAATGAGTATGAAAACTCGGGAGGTTCACTAGTGAAGGGGTCAAAAGGGTCGAAGAAGGTGTGACCCCATGAAGTGGGTTCCAACATGACATGGTCCCAATCATGAAGTTCTTGAAGGTGCGGGTGGTCACCTTCCTCCGTCATGGTAGATGGGACCGTGTATAAGAAATATGACTCCTCCCTCGGAAGCAAAGTCATGAAGTCGGGCTCATCCGGTAGCGGGAGAAGTAGAAGAACCTCCGTGGTGATACAACCCACGGTGCACTCGGAGGTAATGGACCCATAGGCCGGATGGGTGATGCTAAGACTAGCGGGTTGGTCGAAGCCTCGGGCCAATAAATGTGTAAAGGTCAACTGTCGGTCTAACCCTTTAAGAAGGTCGTCCAATGTGTCCACATAGTGACGAGACCGGAAGGTGGTATGAAATGAGTTGCTTGACACTAGTGGTAGTGTGGGGTCCATTGATAGGAAGGGAGGTGGGACCAAGCCATCCTTGAGCCAACTAAGAAGTGGCTCGGCTATGAAGAGCGTACCCGTTAGAAATACGGGTGGCTCGGGCCTTGGTGGTTCCAAAGAAGAAGGTTCCAAATAGAGCTCGGAAGGAGCGGGTGGTGATGGAGCACCTACGAGAGGTGAAGAAGCACTTATCCTTTCCAACAAATCCGAAATCATTTTCTTGCATTCCTCAAAGGAGCGGGTTGGGGTAGGGACCTTGGGGTGGACTCGCTCCTCGTCCCTCGACCTAGGTGTGGTCCTAGGCTCGACTATAAGCGGGGCTTCCACTCGGTTGGAGGTACTTGAGTGGGTTGGGATGGGGGTGCCAAGGGGAGGTTGGTTGGAGGTGCTTGGGCGGGCCACTAGATTGGGGTCGCTTTGTTGGGCTTGGACGGCGGTGAAGGGGTGGGATTGGGTAGCGGTGTGGCCCACTTGGTTGTGGGTGAGTTGGTGGGGTTGGTGAGTGGTATGACCTCCGTGGTTGGAGGTAGGTGGGCGAGGAACGTAGGCCCTCCTAAGCGCTCTCTTCATTTCCCACCATGACTTGATGGGCCTTAGATTCCTATCCTCCCTCCAATATTTGATGTTCCTCCAAGTTGCGGCGGCTTCACCAGAAAGTTGCCTTTTGGCAACATCGACTTGCATGGGCCCGTACATAATGTACACCTCAAAGTAATCGTCCATAATGGCTTCCCATTCTAAGTAGACACTCGGGTCATCGGACCCGTAGAAGTCCCGGGTTTCGGGCCTCGTGGGGTGGTTCGGGTGGTCCTTCCATTTGAGATAGTATCTCCACCATCCGGGTGTTTGGGAATCCATGGGGATTAAGGACTAGTGGGTGGCATGTCGGCACTAGTAGATGAACCAACTAGACAATGGACTACAACTCTAGACATGACGACCAAGACTCGGTACGTGGCGGAGATAACTGATCCGAAGATCACTCGCGCAAGTGTGCGGCCTTCCCGATAGGCGTAGCCAAACGTTCGGATAACACCTTTTGATATACCGAGTAAAGGGATGCAAATGCAAAAAGACACTTTTTTTTTTGGTTTAAAATAATGATGATCCTAAACACGACTTAGACAATGACTAATGACTAGACCTAAATGACACTTTTTTTATTAACACCCTAGACTCAACCTCGCTCTGATACCAAATTGATGCGGGATGAGACACGGACACGACAAGCTCGTGACTGCCCCTTAAAGAGGGAAGCGTCGGATGTGCACGGTTGAGAAACTGGCTGTGAGCTAGGGTGGTCGGCTCTCACTTGTGCCCGGATCGGGTCACGGGACGGTAACGCTCTCTCTCGCAGCAGCGGTGATATAAATAGAAAGCGAGCTAATTACCCTATCATGCTCTCTAGCAGTGGCATAAACAAGCATATATGAAATAAACGAAATGCCAAGTGTAGGAGCGAAGACGATACCTCCACACGCTCGGCGTAGGGAAGACGGACCCGGCCGAAGTCGTACTCCCGGAACAATTATACACGGATATTACAGAAATGCAACTCGCTGCCCACTCCACGCAGGGAGGTAAAGGGCTACACAATGGGGTCCGGGAGGACCGAATTCGGGTTGACGGGCGGCTTCTCGCGTTGATTCGGTAACACCCGAACACGTGACGGTGGGGCCCACGTGCTGTCCGGAGGGGCCGTGTGGGACCCGGTGGCACCGCTGTAGTGGTGGATGCCCGGGGGGTCTCTCCTTGGGATGGCGGCACGCTAGTTTGCCGGCCGGAGGCCCGGCGGCTCCGTTCGACACCGGTCGGAAAACCCGATCGGAAATCTGCTGGTTCTGTATTTCGACGCGCGCTCCGGCGAGAATGGGCGCTGCGATCAGCCCCGATGTCGGATCGACACGAGACTGGCGCCGTTGGAAAGCTAGCTTGAAGTTCTTCAACGTAGGCCTAAAGATCTGGCCTGGATCTACTCGGATCTTGACTTATAGAAATTTCAATCTCCTGTTGTACAGTAACCAAAGACTCAGATCTGCAGAGGACTTTCCTGTTGATTGCCTTTGACCATAAGTAGACATCCGAATTTGAAGATGTGTTCTTCAGCAAGGTTATAGGAAATCGAACAAGAAAATCATGAATATTTTTGGATTTGGATTTGGAGGTGGTGGTGATTTTTTATGATTTTGGAAGTGGAGGGTGGTCGGATCTGGGATCTGACTAAAAACACTGTATCACAGGAAGAACACGAATTTCTAAAAATATATAGAGGGCTGATACAAAATTAAGAAAATTTTTGGAGGTAGGGGGTGATGGACAGAACTCCCAAAAAAATCGGGAGGGTTTGGAAAAATCAAAAAGATGGCCGGAGGTGAGAAATACAGGGCTGCTGTCACTATAGATAGAGACAGGACAGATCTGGGAATGATTAAAGACAGAAAATGTAAAAATAACAAACGATGGATTTTGGACCTGGAATGTTTTGTGGAGGAGGGGCTATAAGGTAGGAACACACCATAAAAATTTCAATCCAGGAAGACGCCGTGGCTGATAGCAGGAATTTCTGGAAGAGACCTCTATCCAACAGGATAGAACACCGAGAACGGTTTCGCGGCGGCTCGAAGGCGGCACGAACGGCGGCGGCGGCGGCACAGATGATCATCGGAGATAGAGGGGAGGGGATAGAAGATAGAAATCACTCTAGAACTGGAGGTTGGAGGAGAGAAACCAGAGGGAGAGAGGAGGGGCTCAAGAACACTCTTGATTTTCCAACAATTTTCTCTTCATTTCTTCATTAATCTCTAATGACACTATACATAGGCTTATATAGAAAATGACAAGGGGTGGGGGGCTGGGAATTTCATGGGAAATAAGTCATTTTCTTCCCCCATGTGGTCAAAACTCAAAAAAAATAAATTACATATGAATGGAGCACTCCTTTGACTAGGTAGGTAAGGTAGGTGGCCAACCTTTGAAATTTTAACCCCTTTGTCTCCCATGTGGTCAATTAGCATTCAAACCTTCTAGATGGCCACCTAGGATGGTTGACCAGCCCCACATGGATGAGGTGGACCAATGGGGAAGGGGAGGGGGCCCCCTAACTGGACCTACTACACATTTGCACAAAAACCCACACAATCCCAGGGAATGACACATTGGCTTACAAAGCCTTACAATTGTGCATATACTTTCCCAAGGATATAAAAGTAAATAAAAGGACTCAAATGTAAAAATAAAAGTTAATGCTCGGCGTCGATTCCCATCATAAACACTTTTACCCTTCTGCGGGTCTCAAGTCAATCAATCAAGTAATATCACGAGAATGAGTGGAATGCTTAAAGTCTAGCAAGCAAGTACTCCGGTGCAATACCAAATACCGTGGTCAATAAACTCCCATGGGCACAAGTACCTTCGGGTGCTCCTCACAGGACCAGACCGGGCCCTATATGCACAGCATTGGTCATGTTTATCGACATCCACTCTCGTTTATAGCCAATATGGAATTTCAAGGGTTGACTACGTAGGATGTATATAAGGTGGATTATAGAATAGAATCCAAGGTGTATCGTTATGTAGGGACGAACTAGGAGTAAAACCAGCAACGTTTGAAGCATAAAAAAAAACTAGGTGAGATTGGTGCCTTGTAGGCTTTGGTTTAACCAGGTTGACTAGATGATTCATTGGTTAAATCGAGATTTAACCAGTCTAGGTTAGCTAAATAGCTAGAGTTTAACTTCACTGCCTATTTTCCGTTTGGATTTTTCGTTTGGAATAAGCGTCTGTTATACGGCCGCTGGTCAGTGAATAGCGTCCGGGTCAGGGACGCCTATCAATTTAAGTCGAGTTATGCAAATTGATGATGTGGACATATAGATGAAACTTTGAGAATTTCAGAACTTCACATAACCCATTTTATCTTGCCATTGTCCTTGGTGAGGTTAACTTTGTTTATTTATTGTTCCACTCGTTCTGATTTTTCCTTCTTATAGTAAATGGCGACATCAATCTGTTGATTGTAAATGTCGATACTTGATTTCGACATTAGTTCTCTCTCTCCCTCTCTCTCTCTATATATATACATATTCCTGTCCAATTATATGAGGTGTCGACATTAGTTATATATATATTTTATCCAATATGTATATATATATATATCATGTTATATATATATAATAGAGGTTATAGAATTCTGTCCAATATATATATAATGGAGGTTATAGAATTATGTTCAATATGTATATAACATCCTGTTATATATTTATAATGGAGGTTATAGATATATATATCTTCTGTCGAATATATATATATGAGGTGTCGACATTTATTTATATGGTGTCGACATTTATATACATTTATATAGATTTATATATATAGTGAGGTGTCGACATTTATATATAAGGAGGTTTTGGGGAGGTGTCGACATATACCTATAGAGAGGTGTCGGCATTTAGTTATATATATATTCCTATTTTGGTATAGGGAGGTGTCTACATTTAGCTATATATATAGATATCCTGTACAATAGTCACTTAGTTATCTCATTTAGTTATATATATATTCATATATATATATATATATATATATATATTTCTAGATGTATATCTACATATTTTACATTGGTCTATATATATATTGTATATATTACATTGTATATTCATGTATATCTATATATTTTTCTAAATGTATATCTACATATTTTACATTGGTCTATATATATTCTGTATATATATTACATTGTATATTCCTGTATATCTATATATTTTTCTATATGTATATCTACATATTTTACATTGGTCTATATATATTCTGTATATACTACAATGTTCTATATGTATATACTCTGTAAGAATGGAGGAGTCTATTTTATATTATATTCTGTTCTATATATATATATATTCGGTGAGAATGGAGGTGTAGACATTAGTTCTAACAGCATATACTGGAGGTGTAGATATTAGTTATATATATATATATATTCTTGTCTAACAATATATAATGGAGGTGTTTTATATATATAATTAATGGAGGTATAATGGAGGTGTTATATATATACTGTCGACATTTGTATATATATAGAGGTGTCGACATTTGTTAGAATTGAGGTGTCGACATTTGTTAGAATTGAGGTGTCGACACCAAGTGTCTACACTAGGGGTATAGATTTGGTAGATTAACAGGTTAATTAGGTATGTTACTAGATTAAGTATGCTAATAGATTAGTTAATGAAGCTAATACATGCTAATTATCTGGGGCATGAGACTAATACTTGCTAATTGTCCCAGATTGAAGCTATTGCATGCTAATTATCCTGGTTATGAAACTAATTACTTTACTAATTTTACTACTTTTCTTAGATTGAAGCTAATACATGCTAACTATGAGGCTAACACATGCTATATAAACACGAAATATCGCATGGAGATGAGTCTAAGACTAACTGCCTAGATTAATCATCCTAGATTAGCTACTAGTTTAGTTAAAAATTGAGAACACCTACCTTGTTGGAAGATCTCTAGCAGTAGCAGAACCCTTCTAGGTGACTGTGTAATCCCTGCAGAGCTTTGCCCCAATCTTAGCTAACCTAGAATGGGGGTAGCAAAGGGTATGTTATAGGGTCTGGTATGACCGGATAGGGGGGTAATATCTGGAATAATGGGGCTTTACAGCTTGTACAGGCTGGAGAGATAAGGGATAATATTTAGACAGTCAATCCATGGCCCAAATCGTAAAGTCTGTCTCCCAAATTCATACATGATCCCTCTTCAATGTGCACACTTTCAAAGTCTGTACATCCTTAAAGTCTATACATTGGCTTCACAAAGTCTGTACATCCTCAAAGTCTATACATTGGCTTCCTCAAAGTCTGTACGTCCTCAAAGTCTATACATTTACTTCCTCAAAGTCTATACATTGGCTTCACAAAGTCTGTACATCCTCTACATTGGCTTCCTCAAAGTCTATACATCCTCAAAGTCTATACAACGTTGACTTCACAAAGTCTGTACATCCTCAAAGTCTATACATTGGCTTCCTCAAAGTCTATACATCCTCAAAGTCTATACATTGGCTTTCTCAAAGTCTATACATTGGCTTCACAAAGTCTGTACATCCTTAAAGTCTGTACATCGGCTCAACAAAAAGTCTGTGCAACACAAAGTCTGTACATCGGCTCAACACAAAGTCTGTACATCCTCAAAGTAACATTCTTCAAAGTCTATGCATTCCTATCTTTACCTACGTTACATCCTCAAAGTCTGTACATTCCTCAAAGTCTATACATTCCTATCTTTACCTACGTTGCTACAACACAAAGTTTGTACATTGGCTGGTTGCATATAGGTTTCTGCCTCGGTGCAAATTTTGCTAGCCTATAACGTATAATTATTTGGCACAAAAGGTAAATAGTGGATGCTGGGATTGGAACCTTGGTCACTAGGTTGAAAGGCAAATCACTTAACCAACTACACCAGGAAGTCACTTGTTATATTAATAATCTTTACAAATGATAACTCCATGTTCCAACTTCTTACATAAGCTTCCTAAAGAGTTTATCTATTTTTTTTTATTTGGAAAATATTATTAATAAAAAAAATTTTATTTTTTATACGGGGTGCTACATCCGTCCACACACACGTAGGACAATGCCTACACAACGACACGGGATTAAACTCCTAACCACACACGCGGATATACTCCGCACAAATCGACACACATAAATCAACACACACACTCGGAGACCCCTTTCTCCGAACACCCACACAAAGCATTATCTCAAATGTATATGAATCAAAAACACATATATGCTATGACCCTCCAAACAAATTATAGAGATGAAAACTAGACAAATTTATCAAGTATAAGGCTCCCCCTTCTTCAGCATAATCTGATTCTCCTTGCTCGTTGACGGATGATCATAATCTTGACATCATCTTCTTCCTCTCCTCACGGCACTCATCTTTTCTTTCTTCCATTTTCTAATTCACCTGAAAGAATAGATAAACGGAATAATAAGCCAAACCTTTAAGCTAATCTCTAACAAGAATGTGAAAATGAATGGTATAGAGATCCCCCTCTTTTTCACCTATACAAAAGAATATATGAGCATTAGAGATGTTGTATCACAAAAATCGCAGCTCATATATATATATGCAAGAGAGATTGAACAAAGAACATGGAAATGATTATTACACATCTTAGATACCTATTCAAAACCTTAAGCAATCTCAAACAAAAACACAGAGGTGAAAGATCAAGATAACTCCCTCAAAGTTTCAATGAAAAGCTTCTACAGGATGAAGAACCGTTCTTGAAAGAGGATGAATGATTCTTTGCAAAAATGAAGTTGTAACTTAGTTTCCCACGTAGCTTCCAGTAGAGGATCGATTGGAGACTTGAAAACACCTTCTTCCTTTCACATACAAGCTCAAAACAACGTGGAAGAAGCCATGGAGCTGCTACCTTCGACCTGCACTCACAAGGGTTAGAGAACACACCCAAATTTCATATCTAGCTTCTTGTTTCTTAGGGTTTGCAACCCAAGAGATGGTTTTATATGTTTAGAACTGTCAAGGAACACTCCAGGGACCAGATCCACGAATTAGGGAGATATTTAGGGCATTTGGAATTGATTGGTTGGACTTTCGAAACAAGGGCAAGAAAGTCATCTTTGACGGCTCCGCATAGGTGTCGACACCTGGTGCCCAGGTGTTTACAGAAACACCAAACAGCATCCCTGGACACTAGGTGTCGACACCTGGTGTTCTGGCATGCTGCCAGAACTAGTTCCAGGCAGGTGTCGACACCTGGTGTTGACACCTCCTGGACAGGCTGCTGGAACCCCGTTCTGGAACCAGATGTCGACACCAGGTGTCGACTCTTGTAGTTCCAGAAGGCCCAGAGACCCAGTTTGCTAGAAATGAAAGCTCCAACCTCACCGTGAGTTTTGGGATGATGAAAGAAGGTTGTGAGGAGTTCTTCCAACCTGCAAAACACAAAGAGAGATTAGTTTTGCTTCAATGTTAATCTCACAAACCAACCCATTTCATTTCACCTTCTTTAATGGAATTTTGGTGACTTGGGAAAGTGTTTTCCCTTTGCCATTCCAAGAATGAAAGACTGATGAGTAAATTGCCATTCCAAGAGTGGAGGAACGAGATATCCAGTTAAATCCACATAGCAACACTTACCTCATTGTTTTACCTGAGTTCACATTGTCCTTAATTGCTTGTTCTTTTGTTGAATCGTTCATGTAAGAATCATGGAGTTCCAATGTTTAATTACCATTACATGATAAATAAATTTGGAATCAAGGCACGCAAAATAATATTGAGTTACATTCCATTTGATCAATCTCCAAGCTCATCAAACCACACATCATTCCCTTGGGGGCAAGCAATGATATTTGCATCTCAATCATTCATTTAGCATTACCAAAGTACACATGCATGACATGAGGCTCAATATGACATTTATCCAAGTATGTTTTTCACAGAGACTTTCTCATTAAATACAAAGCAATCTCACCAAGTGTAGCGACAATGTATATGCAATGTTTGTGCTAACCTCAAAGCACGTATGAGCCTTATAGAATCACAATGCATCCACATGATGATATCCCAATAGAAACAGTTTGTAATCATTTTCACAATCATTTCATACTTTATGGCTAGAGGATAAGTCAAGCAACGCACAAAGGACAAGCAACAAAGATATTTTGTAATCATCAAAATCACATACGCAACAACCTTCAAACCCTGCACCGACCTCATCCGTTCGTGCATCAACCCCATACTAGCATCGACCCTGGGAAGTGCATGAAGTGCATTGACGTTAACCTCCGTTCAAGAAGGGCAGTGACTTAATGCATGAAATAAAATAATGCTTTGATCAAAAATAAGAAGGATGCATCGACTTTATGTGTATGTTGTTGGCTCCTGATGGTTAATGTTAAAACCCCAACTGATTTAATAAATCTAGTCAAATAATTGAATAAAAAGAGTTTCAATGTCTTCAATTATGCAGAGCATCCATCTTGAAATCATGAACGTGCATTTGCATTAGTATGCATTGCTATCTAAATGAGCACGACTAAACCTTTAGTTACATGAGTTAACTAATTAATGAATTCGTTGCATTTTGCATGATTGGTTAACCAAATTACCTCATTCCATAGCATCCATTGGTGCATTTAGTCAGTATTCTCTATGCCTTCGTATCATCCCTCGAGGCATCCTCTCTTGGCAATTAATCAAGGGTTGTCCTCTTTCTTAGAGGACGTAATTAACGTCATAGCCTTTATGGTATGACGGACTCTGAGTCCTGACACGAACCTCATAATCGACTGACCAAGTCATACCGAGCACGTAATAAACTTGTCACTCAGTGACTGGCACGCCAATACGCATGATAACGAACAAATGACCCAGTTCAAAAAGGAAGGAGAAAATCAGTCCCCCACAAGCTGGCACACCCGGTGGGACTTGAGTCTCCCTTCATCTCTTTTCCAAGATGGGATGCCTCTGGAGGCTCCCCTCAAGAATATTGACTATTTGTTTGTTTATCTCAGG
Source organism: Amorphophallus konjac (assembly GCA_022559845.1). Lineage (NCBI taxonomy): Eukaryota > Viridiplantae > Streptophyta > Magnoliopsida > Alismatales > Araceae > Amorphophallus > Amorphophallus konjac. The sequence continues at coordinate 278,093,978 of CM040121.1, read as the reverse complement.
TGAACGATGACATCATCGGGACTCACCACTCTCGCCTTTGGCCCCGCGATCGTCGCCGACCATGCTAAACATGGGTACCTGGCGGTGCCCACTGTCTTCGGGTCTTTCCCACCAGCTGTAGGATTCCCTAACTTCTTGGGGTTAGCCTTTGCCAATCTACTGCAAGTAGAGTCCTCGGAGCCCACCGAGGAGAGGACTGTGAAAGAGGTCGAAGCCCTGAAGGCTCGACGCTATGTTGGCCCACTCATGGGCCCAATTCAAGTCGCCAACTACATGGTGCACCATATCACTCACGGGGCCCTCCCTATCCCTGCCAAGAACTCCGGGAGGCACCAACATAGGAGCTTCTGGAAGAAGGCTACTACTGCTGTCACCGGACGTCTCTCCGTGTCCGGCAAATCCATGCTAATCGGGGGAGTTTACGTCTTCCTGGATGGACGCGATGCTCGAGTGAGCCCGGATCGGGTGATCCCCGCAGTACCTATCTACAACTCCTACCAAGCCCTCTCCGGAAGGAGAGCCGAGAAAGAAGAAGATGGCTATCATGGCCGTAGGGAATTGGCTCCCAAGCCAAGAATATTTAATCAAGTTTGGGTCCCTAAGAAGATCCAGCCTACCCACCAGGACGCACCAGTCTGCCACCGCTCCGGATTTACTAGAGCAGAGAAGAACAAAAAAAGGGGCCTTGCCCCAAGGAAAGAGGAAACGGTCGTGGATCCTCCACGCCGTGATAGTTTTAGGGCCTGCGTCCGACAGGCCAACATCCCCACTATGGGAAGAAGATTTCAACAACCTTCCGGAAGAGCCCGGCTTGCTTACATCCCTCCGATGGGAGGTCGACAACTGTCTCCGGTCCTACATCAGGCACGAGGGCAAGAAGAGATGACCAATATGGTCAGAAGTTACTTTAGGAGACTAGGCAACCCCTCATTAGGCCAACAACGGCTATTGCAAGCAGCCGTGGCTGAAGAAGATCACTGCCCACCAATGGCAATGGAAGAAGATGAAGAAGAAAGACGGATGACGTTGTCGGTCGATGACAATGGATATGAAGACGGCTTGGACATTGAAGCCGATGAAGTTACTCCCCACCGGGAGGAAAGAAAAACAGTCTCCATGTTCGAGAGGCTCACCCTCCCAGAGAATGCAAAAAGGAGGGTTCACAGACAAAGAAGAAGGATGCAGGTTTTCACTTACAACATGGCTGGGGTGTCTGGCCACTATGGAAGATCACCTGAGGAACCTCAAGAGCTGGCCCGGTTGGCCGAAAGGCCGGGGCCGAATACTCAATGGGTGGAAGCCGCAAGAGAAATGCTGGCAGCAGTCAAGGGAAAGCAAACCCTGGCCCACCACTTGCAACATGACAAAGCTGTCATCTTAACCGCCAATGTGGTAACGGCGGAAGAAGAAGATGTCTTGCTCGACATCCTCCCTGAAGGTGCGTCCGGGGAGACTACAGAAGCCATTCCCAGCACTGCAACCATGGATCCATCGGTATTGATGTTACTCCAGAAATACCGGCAAGAGATAGAATTTTTGAAAAAGCAGCTTGTGGAGAAGACGGAGCAGACCTCAGCTTCTAAGCCGCCTGATATGCAGGCCGAATCATCACGGAGAGCCGTCAACCAGAGCGACTTCCCACCACTCTATACCCCGCCTCAGTCGGTAGAACAAAGCTTGGCGACAACTTAGCAACGCCCATCACAGCCTCTGATGCCACCGATGCTGCTGCAGGTGCACCAGACACCTCCGCTGTTGCGCCCTCTTCCGCAGGCGACCACCTTGGTCACTCCCTATTTTTAGCCAGCGCATTTCTATCTAGAACCGGTTGATCCAACTGTCATGAACAAGATGATAGTAGAGAGGATGATCGAGCTAAAGCTTGCTAAACGAAGTGAAGGTGACTACGTCGCATTCGATGCTTATAGGGTGCCATACCCACCACATTATCCTGCCAAGCGGCTCCCTCCTGGTATCAGTAAGCCGCCAAATTTTGACAAGTTCAACAGGAAGGGATCCCTGAAGGAGCATGTCGCTTATTATATGACCGTCATGGATGATCTGGCCACCGATGAGTCATACCTGCTAAAATTTTTCGGGTCCTCGCTAACGGGGCTCGCATTTGAATGGTACTCCAGCCTTCCGACTGGGTCGATCAATGACTAGCCAAATATGCAGAAGAAATTTAGATAAAAGCTTCATGTCACCGAGTGGGAGGTCATGGTGGTTGAACTCTACTTAACAAGGCAGAGGGCGGATGAGACAGCCCTTGAATATATCAAGAGGTGGAGAAACCTCAGAATGAGATGCAAGCGGCCCCCGCACCAGGAGGACGCTGTACAAATCTGCAAGCAGAACCTCATGAGAGAGGTACTAGAAAAGATGATTGGCATGGAAATCCGATCGTTCGACCGCCTGAACAATGTTGTAGCCGAGGTAGAAGCCTTCCTGGCAAGACCTGTCCCGGCATCAACTACTGCCACTGCACAAAAAGGCAAGGCAGCGGAGTGACGCCAGGCGTCTAAAGAAGCGAACGCCCTTGATATCAAGGCATTTGAACAGTAAAAAGATAAAGGCAAGAAGTCAGCTGCCCCTCAGCCTACTAAAACCGAAGATGGCAAAGATGGTCCCTCGCTCCGGGACAAGATGAAGAAGGCCTACTCTTTCCCAAAAGAAGAAGACCAAGATCTTGTTTGATTGGGTTACCCAGTATGATAAGGTCACCTTGTGCGAGCCAAAGAGGCCGGAGGACCAGAAACGAAGAGACAGCCCAAGATTCTGCCCTTACCACCAAATGCTAGGGCATCCGATTGAAGACTGCTTTATTTTCAAGGACATCATTGAAGGCATGGTGATGAAGGAAGAGATAGACTTGGGGGAGTACAAGGTTGACCCTCCACAACCGTATGAGGCGCCTCTGAGGAGAGCCGCGGTCAACATGGTCTCTCTATATCAGGCATTGCCTGAGGAGACCGCAGAAGCCAGCCCTCAGCATACCTATGAAGCCTGCTTTCTAGCCCTAATGAAAGAGCAAGAGGGATGGCAGCAAGTCCCTGCAAAAATCAAGAAGAAAGGCACATCTTGCCTGAAAGTGGGAGTGCAGATCCGTGGCACCACGCCACGACCTCCTCTGCCAGTGGCAACACCTGTGTGGACCAATCCACCTACAGTTATCAGAATACCTACACACAACCGGAGGAGGCAGATTCCATTGCCAGTGGTCATGAAAATTAGTTCAGAAGCCCAACGGCTGCAAGACTATATAAATGGGCTAGATGAATATGTACAGCCCAAACTGGAGCCTTTACTAGTACGAGATTATGTCCCATGGCAGGAATTAGAACAGCTTTCACTAAAGCAGGAAGAGGGATCTGAAAAAGTATCGGACAAAGATGGCAGCCTGTTCTGGGGGCAAGCACCAGCCGAAGAAAAGAAAAGAAGATGAAGAAAGAAAAGAAGGGCCAGCAAGGCCACGAAGGATATAATCCTTTCGTGTAACACCCTCTTTGCTCTGTTCAATTTGCCCAGTGAAGAGGATGAAGAAGAAATATGCTTTACACCTGTCGCTGGGGCAAGCCAAGCCGAAACCGCAACTGCTGCACATGCAACCCAGTCGGGCTTAAGATGGGGGTGCCAGCCGCCCGCCAACCATAATATTATCTTCAGGGGGGAACAGCCCTACAAGATACCTCCTCTGGAGGTCAAGGGAGTCCAGATCCCTCCTCCGTCAGGCCTATACAGCCAAAGTGGGGGCAACACCGCCACCCCCTCCTTCCTGGAATTTCTGAAGATGTCAAAGGGAAAGCAGCCATGCCAGGATGCCGAACCTACAATTGGGGGCACTCACCCGCAGCTCCAGCAAGCTTCCGGACTGTCGGATGAAGAAGAAGCTTGCCCGACGACAGCCAATGAGGGACATCAAGGAGACAACCCCAAGCAGAAGGGTGCAGCCTCAGAGCCCAACGAAGCAGGCCCATCAGGGGCCACAATTCAAGACTCTCCCAAGCCCAGGTGGGCAGAAGAAATGAAACTATCCAATGTCCGAGCAGGAAGCTAGGTAGTCAAGCTGTTGAAAAAGATCCCAGCGAGATTCACTGTTTGGGAAATCCTCTCTCTGAGTGAAGAGACCCGATAGATGATCATTACTGATCTGCAGATGCCTGCTCAATATGAAACATGCCTGGCTGAAGCTCTATCAGAGGCCAACGTGACCTTCACTCAGGAGGACATGCTGCTCCCCACTACCAGCCACAAAAGACCGTTGTACATGAAAGGACATCTGAATGGCCAGGAGCTGAATAGGATTCTGGTGGATCCCGAAGCAGCTGTCAACATCCTGCCATACAGGATATATGAGAGGCACTACTTCAATGTGCGCCTCAAAAAAGTCAGAGATATGTGTATTACCGACTTCAACCAGGAGTGTGAAGTGTCGCTAGGAGTAGCAGAATTCACACTCACTCTGGTAGACTTTGTTACGAGGGTGCAATTTCATGTCATCGATTCCTGCACCTCGTACAAGGCGATGTTTGGCCGTCCTTGGCTACATGAGAACATGGTGATGCCCTCCACGCTCCACCAATGCATCAAATACAACCTGGAAGGTAAGGAGGAAAGAGTATTTGCTGATCGAAGTATTCGAATGTCACATGGCGGACGCCCCTCTATTTGCATAACGGTCGCAGAAGACCTCTGAAGCCAAGACCTCCAACGGCACATCAAAAAGCTCTTCTGGCGCCGATTGGTTCCCTCCGCCGCCGCGCGGGCATGTTAATCCCAAGACGGTCTCACACATTACCGTCACCGGGGACGTGGGCAGGGTAGCACCTCCCGCCATCTACCCCAAAGCTAATGAAGCCAAGGTCAACCAGCAGCACGACCACATCGGGATCCCGGAAGGCCTTACCAAGCCAATTCTCGACCTCGATAATACCACTGTCGAACCTTTCAGAGCTTGGGAGGTGGCACAGATAGACTGGGCCAGCAGCTTGTTTTACACAGCTGAGGAACACCCTACACGGGAAGATAATGATTGTCATCTGCCTGAAGATATAGAAGACCCCTCCGTTCCCATTCAGGGATTGACATTTATAACAAATCGGATGGCCAAGATGTTCCAGAAACAGCACATCCCCTCTGGCCAGCCTCGCAAGAAGAAAGAAGCGTTCCAGAAGCAGTGGTATCCCGTAAACATGGACAAAGAGATGAGACGTGTCTCTCAACACCCAAGGTTGGGCTTCACCCTCGAGGTATTATAGCGGGCGCTATGAAGTGGACACCATCTCCACTTTCTACCCGACTGAGGACAACTCACTGGGGGCAACTTCCGATGAACACCCAGTAGAGGCTGAACATACAGAACCCGCTCGATCAAGAGACTTGGAATCAGAAACCATATTCCCCTACCAGTGCTGGGAGCAGGTCTATCCTGAGGAAGCAGCTCTTCAAGCCGAATTCGACACGGCTAGCAGTAGCGAAGCTAAAGATACTGAAGAAGCATAGTTGTCTCCCTCTAGTGGCCCTCCTCTGATAATGATGTCGACAACTCTCGAACCGAGCGGGGAAGCTTCTTCCAAGCCCGATCAAGAGATGGAGGCTGCCAGAAAAAAAAATGGTACCTCCACTGAAGATATGATGATCCAAGAGGGCGGGACCTTCTCAACTTGTACCGTGAAGTGGCAATGCTGCTCTAGCTCGGCAATAAACAATCACCAGTCCTTAATGACTGCAAGTCCGTCAGCAGGGGATGAGGCTGTTGACTCACCCCTTGAAATTACAACTGAGGTGGATTCGCTGGCAGAGCAATTCACACAGCCACTACCGGCCAAACCAGAGATTCTTGATGAAGCTCAAATGAAGCAGAATGAAGAGATCGAGGTTCTCGACCTCGAAGATGATATACCCGACTTTATCGACCTCCAATCGGAACCCCCGGAGATAGAAGATGGAGGCCAAGCCATAGTCGATGAACTGATAGAAGTTAAATTGGGAAACAAGGACGACCCCATGCCGACCTTCCTCAGTGCCCAGTTATCTACTGAAGAACAAAGGCTGTACATCTTGTTGCTACAAGAATATCGGGATTGCTTCACCTGGACCTACAAGGAAATGCCAAGATTGAGCCCCGCAGTCTCACAGCATGAGCTAGCCATAAGCCATGAAGCTGAGCCGGTGAAATAGCCACCGCGGCACATGAGGCCAGAGCTCATCACTCAAATATGCAAAGAAGTTGACAAGCTCATTAGCATGGGTTTCATCTAAGAAAATCAATATACCACGTGGCTAGCTAATATCGTGCCTGTGAAAAGGAAGAATGGACAGATCTGGATATGTGTTGATTTTTGAGATCTGAACAAGGCCGGCCCTAAGGATGACTTTCCAGTACCAATAACGGAGGTCATGATTGACACCACAACTGGCCATGAAGCTCTGTCATTTATGGACGGGTTGTCCGGCTACAACTAGATATGGATCATGGGACATGACTGGGCCCACACCGCCTTTCGAACTCCCAAGGGCATTTATCACTACAAGAGGATGTCATTCGGACTGAAGAACGCCGGCGCAACTTACCAGCTGGTGATGACCAGAATATTTGATTAATTGCTCTACCACAAGGTCGAGTGCTATATAGATGACCTTGTGGTCAAGACCAGAAAGAAAGAAGACCATCCGCAGGACCTCCGAGTTGTGTTTCAGAGGCTCAGGCAGTATGAATTAAAGATTAACCCCATGAAGTGTGCGTTCGGGGTATCGAGTGGAAAGTTCTTGGAATTCATTGTCAGATATCGGGGAATTGAAATAGACCCTGCAAAAATCAAGGCAATCCAGGAGTTACCTCCGCCAAGGAACCTCTCTGAACTAAGATCTCTACAAGGCCGCCTGGCATACATTCGGTGATTTATATCTAACTTGTCAGGGCGATGCCATCCCTTTCACAAGCTAATGATGAAAGATGTTCCCTTTTATTGGGACGAAGAATGCCAGACAGCCTTCGACAAGCTGAAAGATTATCTGAAGACTCCTCTAGTGCTTGGTGCGCCGGTGAAAGGACGGCCGCTAATCCTCTACATAGCAGCCACCTACAACTCCCTGGAGGTAGTGCTAACCCAGAATAATGAAGAAGGAAAGGAACAAGCCCTCTACTACCTCAGTCAGAGATTAGTCAGAACTGAGGAGAAATACACCTTTATTGAGAAGATCTGCCTAGCACTGGTCCTCGGCGTCAAGAAACTTTGACATTATATGTTGTCGCAAGAAATTAAGCTGATTTCCAAGGAGGATCCACTTAAATATATCATGTCCCAACCGGCACTCAAAGGCCGCCTAGGCAAATGGGCGGTTATTCTGATGGAGTTTGATATCTCCTACGTGCCGCAAAGGGCAGTCAAAGGCCAAGCCATTGTGTAGACACGCCAAAATTGACGTTATGTTGATCAAATCTCATGTCATTATACAAACGTCCCAAGTGGACTTCAATATTCCTATAAAATGAAGTTTTTCTATTTTTGTGAGGTTTATGCATTTTTCCTGCATTTTCGTGATTCACGACCTGAAGAAGGGCGATATTTTCAAAGTAGCGACCTGTCATAGGGCGTTTTCAAAAGAAGAGACGACCATAAGTAAGGGCGTCAATTCCTGGTATTATCCATTAATTTCTGGAATTATCTACTTTCAAAATAAAAAGCATTTTGTGAGTAACGTTCTTCCTCAGAGCGTGTTTTTAATAAACGCCGTTACCTCAGGCGTGTTCCTTTGATTTTTAAACAAAGAAAGTTTTATTTCCAAAATTAAATCCAGGAAGAAACGCCCTTTCCCAGGTCGTGTTTCAAGAAACGTCTCTGTGAGGGTCGTCAATTCATGATTTGACGCCCTGTCCTAAGTCGTGTTTCACTCCAGAGTCCTTCCTTTTTCCATCTTTCCCTCACAGTTCCCTACTATCAATTGGTCTCTTACTCGATCTCGATCCTTCCTTGGATGCCTCATTACCCGTTCTTATCTTACCTTGTTTGATCACATCCGATTGAACATTATATAAGAGGTTCCATATCGATCGTGTTAAAAGTTAAGCACTCAGAGGGTTGAACGCCTTGAACCCAGAACATCACGATTGCAAGCAGAGCGTTCTTTCTCCTGTGCTGCATCCTGCTGCTACTGCTTCCACTGCTTCCTCTGCATCCTGGTGTCCTCTGCATCCAATCGGGCTTCATCCGTTCCTCTGCATCCGTTCAACACCTTCACGGTTTCCCTCTACTCTCGTCAGGGAGAGCAGGGCTATATTGTGCTTATCTCGTTTGTGTTCTAAGCATATCATCATCACTGTCATCCCATCATTAGTTTTCTTATTGCATTAAGTATCAACATATCATATCCTTTCCCTAGTTCTCTTCTAGGTGATGCGGGACGGACACGGGGACCGACTCTACGTGGTATGGACCTCGGACTCTAGACGTGGACACGACCAGCAACACATGATGGGAGAGACATTAGGCCCGACACGGAGAGCTCCCATAGGCTGCACGTCACTAACAGAAGTGCAAACTCACTCGGCGTCCCATGCGAGGGAAAGCGTGGATCGTGCGCGGTTAAGGAACCGGCAGAGTTCAAGATAGTCAGACTCACTTCCGGACTCGGATCGAGTCACGGGACGGGTCACTCTCACTCTCACAGCGGTGACATGGACACACGGGCTAGTACCTACACTCTCGGCAGCGGCAAAAGACCGTATACTAGCTAAGCAAATGAACGCCAAGAGGTTCGGACCATTACCTCCACGCACCCGGCGTGGCGAAGACAACCCCGGCCAATCACGGACCCCCGGTTAACATAATTTTACAGCAGTACAATAATTTGACCCACTCCACGCAGGGAGGTAAAAGGTCACATGCGGGGCCCGGGAATCACGTGAATTGGGTTGACGGGCAGCATCTTGATGTCGCCCGGCGGTGCCGAACTCCGCGTTTTGTGCTTTCCGAACGGCGGGTTCTGAGGGCCCGTGGGGCCCACGGGTGGCGCTGGCCTCCGGATCTGCAGGAGTGGGTCCCACTATGATGGGGACCCCTGGTGGCACGCCTCCATGGAAGACGGTCGGCCGGGAACGCCGATCGGTGGCCGAACAACTCCGATCTCCAAGCTTGTCGAATGCTGCCCACGGATTTTTGCTTGCTGTTTTCAGGCGCGCGCTCCGGCGAAATCATCTGTTGCGATCCGCCCCGTCGCCGGAATGTGACGAAACCAGCGCCGTTGGAAAGAGGACTCAAAATCCTCCAACCTAGGGCCAGTGTATTCCTCTGAACCTGCGCGGACCTGGACCTTAACTAATTTTCAATTCTCTGCTACACAGTTTCAGAACTCTTAGTTCAGCACATCAATTCCCTATAAACGGCCGTTGACCGCCTACTTATAGTGGGATTCAGACTTCAAGCTCTTCTTCAAAGTTGTAGATAATCAAACTACGAAGTTGGGAAAATTTTTAGAATTGTATTTGGAGGTGGTGGTGATTTGATACGATTTTTGGAGTGTCTGGTGGTCGGATCTGGGAACGGGTGGACAGAACTTCAGGTGGATCTGAGAACGATTTGTGGAAAATATGAAATGGATGAACTAGAAATTTAGAAAAATTGTGGATGAAGGGGTTGGTGGAAGGAAGAATCAGTAAAATTGGGAGAACCAAAGAAAATCAAAAAGTGAACCTAAGACCTAAAACGTAGGGTGGAGATGAATCTGGACAGACTACTGGCAGAACTAAAAGGGAAGAGTGGATGAAAATCTAAAAATATGGAACGGGATCTGAATGACAAACCAATTTTTTCTGGATATCCTTGACACCTATGGAACCTCCAGTAAAATCCCCAGGACGATCAGAGCTCGTGATTGATGGCTGAATTTCATGGAAGCTGCTGTGGTACTGTGCGGGCAGAACTCCGATGAAGACGATAGCGGTGCGGTGGCGGCTCGTGGCGGCGGCGAGGATGACCGGAACTGATAGGGGAGGAGTCACACCTCCAGAGGCAACCTTCACAGCTGCAGGGGGGGAGAGAGGGTCGCACCAAGCTGGAGCTCCAACAATTTCTATGATTCAAAATGGCATTAATTCATCAAAATGGGAAAATACAACCATATATAGGTCACCCATCTAATCCATCCTCCACCGTTGGATCTAGGGGTGTGAGATGGAGGGTTGGGATGGCTTGTGACCATTCCACAAAAATACGATTAAAAAAAATAAGGGGGGGACAGCCTATTGACTAGGGGGGGAACAAGCTTGACATGGTAGGTGGGTGTTGGTTGGAAATGTTGACTATTTTGGTCCCTTGTCCCCCATGTGGACAATTGACCATTCAAACTTCTAGATGCCCCATGTGGCATGTTGACTGACCCCACGTGGGACCCTAGACTATGTTGGTTGGAAATGTTGACTATTTTGGTCCCTTGTCCCCCATGTGGACAATTGACCATTCAAACTTCTAGATGCCCCATGTGGCATGTTGACTGACCCCACGTGGGACCCTAGGCTGAGGTGGCCCAATGTGGTGGGGCCCGGGGGGCCCGTGGGGCCCACGGGGTCCGAAATGCTCGTAAGTCCCTATTACACTCAAAATGGCAAACCGAATGCAACGAAATAAATACAAATTACACACACATAAAGTCTAGCTAAATATAATAAATGGGGAGGCTCAAGGCAAAGTCTCCAGGCTGTCTCCGAGCCAGAAGGACGCTGAGGTGGCTCGTGTCGTGCTCCGTGTGCGGTACCGGTGGCTCGGTGTGTCGTGCCGATCAACTGCTCAGGTGTCCGCACCAATTCTCCCCAGGTGGGAGAAAATCGACCCTGTCGAGTAAGGGTCTGCATCGCTCCTGTATCGCTCCAAAAGGTCCGGATCAATCCGCTGCAACTCGCCATGTGTGATCCATGTGTCCTCAGTAGCGGGCCGTCCTCTCCATCGCACTAGGTAGCGCGGGTAAGATCCACTCCTGGTAACTGTCACTTGCTCGTCCAGTATACGATCTATATGCTCACGCTGCCGTGAAAAAGGGGCTGGAGGTGGAAGTGGGCACTCAGGTGTGGGATCACTCTCAAGGGGAGGAGATGGCTCAAAAGGCTCACTAGGGATCACCACTGGGTCCCTATATGCAACAAGATCCGATACATTGAAGGTAGAGCTTATACCATATTCCTCGGGCAGGTCCACAACATACGCATTGGATCCAACGCGTTTCAACACTCTAAAGGGACCGACTCCGCAAGCTTGCAACTTCTTAACGGTTCCAGAGGGAAACCGTCCAGGTCTTACCTTGATCATGACATATTCGCCCTCTTGGAACTCTCGGTGGTGTCTAAGGGCACCGGCTAACTCCTTGTACCATGCATTGCTGGCCTCACTCATGCAGACTCCTAACATGCCTAACAAAAAGAAAAACACACAGATGCACACACGACCTAACATGCTTACCAAAAGAAAAGAAACACACGGATGCACACACGACCCTAAATAACCCTACAGTTAGTAAAACCCAATCATATGCAAGGTGGTCCAGGACATCCGAATGTGTGCCATGCATGCATTTGACATAACCGGAGGTTAATGTCATGGTGGACTCCTAGACATCCTACGATGCACCAACCATGGACATGGGGTTTGGATGTAGGAAGTCCGGGAGGTTTGGGTGGTTGAGGTGGCCCGGGGAAACCAAAGTCCTCATTACCCCCAAATGACGGTTCGGACCTATTGCCATGTAAAGGTTGCCATGCCCGAGTAGGAGGGGTGTGATAGTGGACTTCCTTAAAGAGGTGGAATGGAGGTTGTGGGCCAAAGGGCCCATGAAGAAAGGGATCGAAGGGATCAAAGAATGTGTGACCCCTCGATATGGATTCCCTCATTTCAAGGTCCCATGTGTGGAATTCTAGAAGGTGTTGATGGTCACCTTCATCCGTGAAGGGAGATGAGACGGTGGGGGTATGATGGTGGACTCTCTCGAAAAGGTGGTGTAAATATGGTGGGTCACGGAGTCCATAAGAGAATGGGTCGAAGGGATCAAAGAAGGTATGACCCCTCGGACTAGGCTTCCACAAATCACTGTCCCACATTTGGAAATCTTGGAGGTGTAAATGATCACCTTCATTCATTGCGAGAGATGGGACGACAGTCATAGGTAGAAAGTAAGATTCCTCCATTGGGCAAAGGGGAATGAAGTTGGACTCGGCCGGCAAAGGGAGGAGTAGAAGAACCTCCGTGGTAACATGACCCACAGTGTACACGGAGGTGATGGACCCTAATGCTGGATGAGTGAAACTACGACCTGTGGGTCGGTCGAAGCCTGGAGCCAACAAGTGTGTAAATGTCCACTGCCGGTCTAACCCTTTAAGAAGGTCATCCAATGTATCCACATAGTGACTAGATCGGAAAGTGGTATGAAATGAATTGATTGGCACCAGAGGTAGGATAGGGTCCATATATAGGAAGGGAAGTGGGACCAAGCCCTTCTTGAGCCAGCTAAGAAGCGGCTCGGCTATGACAAGCATACCCGTTAGAAACATGGGTGGCTCGGGCTGAGGTGGCTTAGAATAAAGATCGGAGAGTGGGGCTTCTCCAACCCTTTTGTCCCTTATGGCTATAGATGTCCGAGTGGGACATTGTCCGGCGTAGTGGCCGAACCCCTGGCAGCGATAACACTGCTGTCGTGACCCACTACGCTCCCTGATAAGTGGGTCCCTACCCTTATCCTCCTGACGGACAGGGGGTGTAGGCAATGGGGCTCTCGTGGGTGGGAGAAGAGGATCCACCAAGATGGGGAGAGGACCTCGGGATGGCACTCTAGATGACACTGGATTGGGACTACCGGTTGCTACCTCCTTAGGGTCATGCTTGGTTCTATCTCGGCTAGGAGGTAGGCAAGGGGGAAGCAGGGACTCAATATAATCACACTTCCTATCCACCTTATCCAAAATGATTTGGAAGAGTTCGGCAATGGTGGGGTTTGGAGTAGGAGCGATGTGATGGACTCCCCCATATGAAGTCGGCCTAGTCGTGGACCTAGGCTCTTCTACATGCGCGGCGCGTTGCCTCCGATTATGGCCCCCTTGGGTGGATGTGATTGGGTGGGGTCGGTTGGAGGTGACCGGGCCGGGTAGGTAGACCTTCCTAAGTTCGTCCTTCATCTCATGCCACGACTCGATGGGCCTTTGCCTCCTAACCTCTCTCATGCGCTCAATACTCTCCCATTTCCAGGCGGCTTTGTGGACAAGCCTCTCTCGGGCAAAACTAACTTGCATGGCATCAGACATGATGTAACATTCAAAATATTTATCCATGGTGGCCTCCCAATTGAGGTAGTCGCCCGGGTCATTAGAGCCATAAAAATCCGAGGCTTCGGGCCTACGGAAGGGGAGAGGATGGTTGCCAAGCCCATGGGTAGACCAACGGCCATATTGCCCGAGTGATTGGGACTCCATGAGAAACTCGGAACTACAAGATGGGCATGATGACAAGAGACAAGACAAACCGACTAATGCAAACACACACTAGACAATGCACTTAGACCTAAACCAATATCCGGTACAGGGCGGAGTTAATCGATCCGAAGATCACTCCCGCAAGTGTGCGACCTCCCGGTAGGCTTAGCCTAACGTTCGGACAACACCTTTTAAGATACCGAATAAAGGGTGCAAATGCAATTTGAAAACACCCTTTTTTTTGTTGTTTTGAAATGATGATGATCCTAGACTCGACTTAGACTATGCAAGACATATGCAACGACTACCCTAGACTCGCCTGGCTCTGATACCAAACTGATGCGGGACGGACACGGGGACCGACTCTACGTGGTATGGACCTCGGACTCTAGACGTGGACACGACCAGCAACACATGATGGGAGAGACATTAGGCCCGACACGGAGAGCTCCCATAGGCTACACGTCGCTAACAGAAGTGCAAACTCACTCGGCGTCCCATGCGAGGGAAAGCGTGGATCGTGCGCTGTTAAGGAACCGGCAGAGTTCAAGATAGTCAGACTCACTTCCGGACTCGGATCGAGTCACGGGACGGGTCACTCTCACTCTCACAGCGGTGACATGGACACACGGGCTACTACCTACACTCTCGGCAGTGGCAAAAGACCGTATACTAGCTAAGCAAATGAACGCCAAGAGGTTCGGACCATTACCTCCACGCACCCGGCGTGGCGAAGACAACCCCGGCCAATCACGGACCCCCGGTTAACATAATTTTACAGCAGTACAATAATTTGACCCACTCCACGCAGGGAGGTAAAAGGTCACATGCGGGGCCCGGGAATCACGCGAATTGGGTTGACGGGCAGCATCTTGATGTCGCCCGGCGGTGCCGAACTCCGCGTTTTGTGCTTTCCGAACGGCGGGTTCTGCGGGCCAGTGGGGCCCACGGGTGGCGCTGGCCTCCGGATCTGCAGGAGTGGGTCCCACTGTGATGGGGACCCCTGGTGGCACGCCTCCACGGAAGGCGGTCGGCTGGGAACGCCGATCGGTGGCCGAACAACTCCGATCTCCAAGCTTGTCGAATGCTGCCCACGGATTTTTGCTTGCTATTTTCAGGCGCGCGCTCCGGCGAAATCATCTGTTGCGATCCGCCCCGTCACCGGAATGCGACTAAACCAGCGCCGTTGGAAAGAGGAGTCAAAATCCTCCAACCTAGGGCCAGTGTATTCCTCTGAAACTACGCAGACCTGGACCTTAACTAATTTTCAATTCTCTGCTACACAGTTTCAGAACTCTTAGTTCAGCACATCAATTCCCTATAAACGGCCGTTGACCGCCAACTTACATTGGGATTCAGACTTCAAGCTCTTCTTCAAAGTTGTAGATAATCAAACTACGAAGTTGGGAAAATTTTTAGAATTGGATTTGGAGGTGGTGGTGATTTGATACGATGTTTGGAGTGTCTGGTGGTCGGATCTGGGAACGGGTGGATAGAACTTCAGGTGGATCTGAGAAAGATTTGTGGAAAATATGAAATGGACGAACTAGAAATTTATAAAAATTGTGGATGAAGGGGTTGGTGGAAGGAAGATCCAGTAAAATTGGGCGAACCAAAGAAAATCAAAAAGTTGATGTAAGACCTAAAACGCAGGGCGAGATGAATCTGGACAGACTACTGGCAGAACTGAAAGGGAAGAGTGGATGAAAATCTAAAAATATGGAACAGGATCTGAATGACAAACCAATTTTTTTTGGATATCCTTGACACCTATGGAACCTCCAGTAAAATCCCCAGGACGATCAGAGCTCTTGGTTGATGGCTGAATTTAGTGGAAGCTGCTGTGGTACTGCGCGGGCAGAACTCCGATGAAGACGATGGCGGTGCGGTGGCGGCTCGTGGCGGCGGCGAGGATGACCGGAACTGATAGGGGAGGAGTCACACCTCCAGAGGCAACCTTCACAGCTGCAGGGGGGGAGAGAGGGTCGCACCAAGATGGAGCTCCAACAATTTCTATGATTCAAAATGGCATTAATTCATCAAAATGGGAAAATACAACCATATATAGGTCACCCATCTAATCCATCCTCCACCGTTGGATCTAGGGGTGTGAGATGGAGGGTTGGGATGGCTTGTGACCATTCCACAAAAATACGATTAAAAAAAATAAGGGGGGGACAGCCTATTGACTAGGGGGGGAACAAGCTTGACATGGTAGGTGGGTGTTGGTTGGAAATGTTGACTATTTTGGTCCCTTGTCCCCCATGTGGACAATTGACCATTCAAACTTCTAGATGCCCCATGTGGCATGTTGACTGACCCCACGTGGGACCCTAGGCTGAGGTGGCCCAATGTGGTGGGGCCCGGGGGGCCCGTGGGGCCCACGGGGTCCGAAATGCTCGTAAGTCCCTATTACACTCAAAATGGCAAACCGAATGCAACGAAATAAATACAAATTACACACACATAAAGTCTAGCTAAATATAATAAATGGGGAGGCTCAAGGCGGAGTCTCCAGGCTGTCTCCGAGCCAGAAGGACGCTGAGGTGGCTCGTGTCGTGCTCCGTGTGCGGTACCGGTGGCTCGGTGTGTCGTGCCGATCAACTGCTCGGGTGTCCGCACCACTAGGGGTTTTAAAAAAAACCAAAAAAAGAGGTGCGCACGTTGATGTCTTTTCATCGTTTCAGGTTAGTTTTGGATTGATACTATAGCACTTTGGCTGATCCCTCTCTGTTCTGCTTGTTTTCATTGTCTTTTTACAAGGTAATGAACTAAGAAGACCCACTTCATCGGCCGGCCGATTGAAGTTGGAGGAGGAAATCCACATCCATCCCGCATCCCAATTTTCACCAGGTACACGCGATCTCCTTTTCTTCTTATTGAGGTAACCCCTCTGGCGATCACAACTCCCCTTAGCACCTCGTGCTTTATTTGATTTATCATCATCTCCCTCCTTATATTTATTGTTTTTATCATGTTATCATCATTATTTCACTTGATATCATCCTTATTGTTGTGATTTAGATATATTTATATGATTTAATCATCTGTTATGTCCATCTACAAATTGGCGATCACGGTGGGACCTCCACTGTTTTCTGTTTGATTACCATCTCCATTGGCACCCTCGCGTGCCATTTCCCCTTGGCACCCTCGTGTGCCGTTTCCCCTTTGGCACCCACGTGTGCCCTTTCCCCCTTGGTACCCTCGGTACCCTTTCCTTTGTGCCCCTCGGCACCCTCCACTGTGCACACTGCACACTCCGGGATCAGCCAGTTAGTGTTTGGATATCTCCCATAATTAACGCCTTCTACGAGGGCGTGTTTTGATTTCACGACCTTCAGAAGGGCGTGTTTTAGTTGATTAACGCCTCTTCCATTGGGCGTCTTTTGCATATCTCCTGTTGCTTTGCCGCTTAATTATTTTATCTGAGAATTCACACCCCACCCCAGGGCGTGCCATTTCTTTTTAGCGCCTGTCATCAGGGCGTTTCATTCATTTTTCCTACTTTATTCATATCTTGTTGCACTGTCTGAGAATTAACGCCCATTTGCAGGGCGTATTATTTGTTATTAACGTCTTCAATCAAGGCGTGTTATTTTGATTTGACGCCCTCCTGCGTAGGCGTCCTTTCCTTATAACGCCTGACCCCAAGGCGTGGTTTTTTCCCTTCCTGTGAGCCCCTCACAGGATTCACGACAGCCACGCTGCCATTTCCTGTTTGGTAGCGACCTCTCCCAGGTCGTGTCTTTCCTGAGTTTTCACATAAATTGCTTACTGCCTTATTTGTGATTCGTTGTTTGGCATCTTGATCTGTCTTGATATATTGCTGTGATTTACATTGGCTTCATTTTACTTGTGGGTTTTTTTGGTTGAGAGACCTCCTCTCTCTAGCCTAGGATTCCACACACCTTTCTTGGAATCGGGACAACCCTCCATTGAGCATTCCGTCTCTTTGGATCGGAAATCCCTTTTCCAAGACCTCCATAAGTCCCCGCACCCGTGGATTCCCTCACGGACGTCGGGCTGGTTGTACCCTCAAAGTACCCGGAGTTTAGATATCCTATTCGTTGGTGAAGAGAGAGAAAACCTAGTTGACCCGGAGGTCACACTTGGATCAAACTAGGTTTCATTTGGCAAAAGAGTGAACTATTCACAAATAATCCACTTTAATCTCAAACATCCAAACATTAAAATCTTCCGTGCTTTCCAACATTGTTTGCATAACTTGGTTGGGTTGACTTGGTTGAATTGTTTTGATTAAAGTGCTTTTTTGGAAATTCCGTCATTAAACATCCTCTCTCTTAAGTATGAAACTCCGTTCAGGTAAAATCATCAACATGTCAGGCAACGGGTACTCTTATGATGATGAGGATGCGAACGTATTTGGTCAGTATGGTGACCCTTTCCAAGATTCGGTTTATTACGAGGGAAACTATCTCCCTCCTCATCCTCATTACTCACAAGTTCATGTGGTTGATACCACTATTCATGAGGCGGACCCTTCGTCTCAAGTTCCATCTTCCAACACTTCGGGGAACCCTTCCCCATCCATTAATGTCACAGATTTGATCCAAGCTCTCTCCCAGTTGGATGACTCCCAGCGGCAAGCCATTCAGGCCGCTTTGAAGGGGAAATCCGTCCCTTCGTCTTCCTCTAATCCCCCTCCGGCCATGAGTGGCCATCAGATTGTTAATGACCAGGCGGTCTTGCATCCCCCCTCCTCTCGCCCACAAACGCCTACTGCGGCCATGCCGGCCCAGCAGGCGAGCTATTCAGCGGTTAGGCACCAATCTTCCCAACCTCCTCGGATTCTACGAACGCCTATACCGCCTTCTTTTGTTCAGAATCAGGCCCCGGTCGAGCCCGATACCAACACTCTCTTGCTTCAGAAGCTGGCCAGCATGGAGGAGCAGCTCAAGAAGGTTACAGCAACTAAGAATGCTCCGGAAATCTCTCTTCCTACGTTGCCGGTGTTCCATTTACCACCTTCTGAAATGTCGAATTTTCGGCGATATAATGGGACAGGCAACCCATTCATTCATTTAAAGGATTTTCGATATGAGACTTCCTTCTGGCAAGACAATAAGGCCTCCCTGGCCTACTTATTCAGGAGATCTCTTGAGGGGCCAGCCCTCGAATGGTTTTATTCTCTGGAGCCAGCTGATGTCGGTGATTTTGATGTTATTCAAAGAAAATTCTTGCAAAAGTACAGAGACCGGGTGGGACCTTCCCTTTCTGTTACAGATCTAGTTGCTGAGAAAATGAAGCTCGAGGAGGACTTCATCGTATTTGCTGATAGGTGGCGGTCTATGGCCGAGAAATTGAAGGACACATTGTCAGAACAGGAGCAAGTGAAAATGGTTATTTCTAACGCAACTCCTCAATTCCGGCATATTTTGGCCATGAATCGACTGACAACTATGGAAGAGCTCTATGAAAGAGCTCGTTATATACAAACGCAAATGAAGGACTCGCCCATCATGGGCATGTTTGAGCCGAAGCCTCGGCTATTTAAAAAGAATACAAATGTCAACAGCGGGCCCACGACTGAAGGCACTGTCACAAATGAGCAGGTTGGCGTAGTTGGCCACCCCCACCACCAATCAAACCCACGACCTCCGCCACCTCCACAGTAAAACCCCCATTTTGCCTCCGCTCCACAACACCACTTCGCACCCCAACCTTCTTTTGCTCCATCACCAAGCCAAGCGCCCCGCACCGACCCTCCAGCACCACCACAATACCATCAAGTCCCTCCGCCTACCAACTATGGCCAACAACAACGGAGACCACCGCTTGGCCCCAAGAGGGCCCATTATCCACCGCTCCCAGAGAGTCTCCCTGATATTTTTAATGCTTTGATGGCCGCTAACCTGCTCATCCTACCAAAAGAAAGAACGGTGTGGCCCGCCAATGTTGACACATCCCGTTACTGTGCTTTTCACCGCGCCCCTGGTCACAACCTTGATCGTTGTTTCCACTTCAGAGATCATATTTATGATTTGAATGACCAGGGTGGCATTAATTGGGATGAAATGAGGCAATTCATCGCCACCATAAAAGAAAGAAGGCCTCCTCGGCAACAGCAAAATCAGCAACAACAGCAGCCAGCTCCGCAGCAAGTTCAGCCACAACAAGCTCCAGCACCCCAGCAGGATATGGGGATCGTCCGTAATCCATTGCCGGAGCACGCTCCTAATCAACACGTGAACCCTATCACGTCTCTCTACGAGGTGGAGAGAGGGCAAGGATGGCACGAAGAAAACGCCTCTGTCGGGGCATTTCACCATGATTCAACTCAAAATCAAACTCCGCGCCTTTTGCGCACCCCTCCTTCTTCTTCTGTCAATCTTCAGTCAGGACGTTCTCTTTTACGCACCGTCAACCCATCTACCCCCATCAATTCCACGACCTTGCCGGCTCGCTCTCTTCTGACCCGCTTACCACCCCCGCAACCTGCCACTCCTTCATCCATCACCAACCCAACACCCGTGCCGTCCAGGTCACTCCTACTTCGCTCACCGCCAGCACCCGCTACCCCCTCTACCACTCCTACACCGGCAAGGGTTCCTCCATCATCAGTTCAACCACCTTTTGTGCCCCGATCTCTCCTTATTCCACCACCCACTAACGCTCCTCGCATTCGGGTATCCCTCTCTTCTCCCACGCCTCCTGCGCGGGCGTCTTCGTCAAATACTTCTCCCATGCCTCCCGCGGGGGCATCTTTGTTAAACACCACTACCGTGCCTCCTACGGGGGCGTCCTTTTCATTGAATTCCCCTTTGATTTCCCCCAGCAGGGTCTCTGCTACCAACATTCCTTCTTCTTCTTCCAACCCTCCTCCTATTTCTGCCCCGACAGAGGCGCGTCAAGGCGTGGCGCCGCTCCGCAGTGGACGGATATTCCACCGTATTTTCCCACAGAGAGAGCTAGAGCCCGTGCAGGGGCCGCAAGGGTAGGAACAGGAACAAGAATCAGTGCCAGGGACTCAGTATGATCTGTTAAAGCACTTGGACCGCACTCCCGCCAGGATTTCTATTCTTGAACTGATCAAACGGTCCACCACTCATCAGCTGGCTTTAAAGGAATATTTACAGAAAGTCATGGTCAACGAAGACATTCCGGTCGAGCAAATAGTTACAGTCTTGACACCTGCTAGCAGTCAGCCGGCAATCACCTTCCATGAGCATGAACTAGCACCTCTTCAGGCAAGAAAATATGCTCTTTGTATCACAGTCGACATCAACAAAGTGGCTGTCAAGCAGTGTTTGGTGGATACAGGGGCATCCATCAATGTTTTACCACCAAGCACTTTAAAGCTGTGCGGCATTCCGGAAGATCAAATTCGGCCATCCACTATAACGGTCACTGCCTATGATAATACCAAGAAGCCCCCTCTAGGCATGATCACTTTAAAAGTAAGTTTGGGTCCAGTTTCCATAATAGCAGATTTTCACATCTTAGACATGGATCCAACATTTAACGGCATTCTGGGCCGCCACTACATACAGCAGCTTGATGCGGTGCCATCTACAAATCATCAGTGTATTAAATTCCCTCACAAGGGCCGCATTATCAAGGTGACCAGTATGCCGATCCTGCCAGAGGAAGATATTCATGCAGCTTCATCAGTTCCTTCCATTTGGCCAGCCAACAAGCCACTTTTGTCTGTGCTATACGTCCCTCGTCCGCAACCAAGGTCGTCTGAGACCGTCACCGCAGTTGCTATGACGCCCCTGCCTTCTAAGGGGAAGAAGAAAAAGAATATGATTAACACCCCTAGTTGGAACATTCTGTTGAAAATGGGGTATCAAGACGGCAAGGGCCTGGGCGCCAATTGTCAGGGCAGGATTAGGCCCATTAAGCCGCAGAAATTGTTTGCACGAGGCGGCTTGGGCTATAAAGGGCCCGGTAAAAATAAAGAAGAGCCATGGGCTTTTATGACTTCTACTTTAAAGTCAGATCGCCAGCCACTCACCTGGACATTAAAGACACATTTTGTCACGGGTGGCATTCATAATGATGAGCAGACGACTATGATTACTTCATTGCTGGATTGTCAGGATGTTCACGCCAGACAGTTTGCTCGTCATATTGCACCACTGGCTACCTACAAGGCCCTGGAGTCTTTAAGGCCGGACAAAAGAAGGAAAATGGACGATCCGGAATGTGATTGGTACAGGTGGTTCGACCTGAATGACATCACTATTTCTTTAAGCCGCCTGTTCATGCCGACAGATCCGGAATGGCCGCCACTCATACAAGAATTGATTGAAATGCCAGCCGCAATCACAAACAAGAGACAGTTGCTAAGTGACTACACAGATACTGGAGAGCCAGATGTCCCCTTTGAAGAAGGTTTTACCGTGGATAGGCTGTGGGCCGGCCTCTTCTCCCTCACTTCTGTGCATCCATCTGTGTTGGCTTCTCTCTATTCCCGTTGGTTTGGTCACGTGCCGCGACCGCCACCGATTACCATCAACTTGTCTCCCGATTCAATTCAGATTTCCCTCCCGGTTGCTCCTTCGCTCCTCGAGCGATTTTTTAAAATCTCCATCTCACCCCCGTGTGGGCCATCACTGATTAAAGCTTTCTCTGATCTTTCAATTCCCACTCCCCCTGCTACTCCCCCTTCACATTGCTTCCTACTGGAAAAAGAAAATGAAAATAAAGGAAAAGATAAAAATGAAAAAAAAAACGCCAAATCTCCAACATTCCAATCCTCCATTTCTATTGAGGAGACCTCCTATTTTTCTCCCGAGTGCGTCCCGACCCAGGGGCCGCTCCTTCAGGATTCCTTGATCAATCTTTTCTCCCCCTCTGGTGAGGGGCCTTCCTCTGTATCACCTCCTGTATCCGCTTTTTCATCTCCTTCCCCTGATCAAGCTAGTTGTTCCCATTCTTCCTCCTCTCCCTCTAATAATAAAAAGCAGGGGATAGTTCTACATAAGAAGGCCAAGGGTAGGCAGATTCCCCGAAGATTTTTGTTGGAGTTGGCCGTCAGATGCCAAGCTTGTTTGGCAATCCCTGAGTTTGTGGAAGATCCACTTATCCTACCAGAGTTAGGATTTGAAGATGCTGTTGCTTCATATGAGGGTTTGGGCGTTTATGAAATTATGAATGATGAAGACCCTATTGAAGAGGGGGAAGAAAGTTATGAAGACTATGAGGACGAGGCTGACGCCTTTGCTAGTGGCATAAGAAGATTTGACGAACCATCAGCCTCTGTAGAAGAGCCAACCAAAGAAATCAATCTGGGTACCGAGGAAGACCCTAGGATTGTCCTCATCAGTAAGAATTTGCTGCCCTCCGAAGAGGAGGCGCTCATTTTAGTTCTTCAAGAATACAAGGACACGTTCGCATGGAGCTATGAAGATATGCCTGGATTAGACCCTGCGCTCGTTGAACATCGTCTTACACTTAAGCCAGGGGCTGTCCCGGTCAAACAACGGTTGAGGCGTTTCCACCCTAACATGGCTTTGAAGATGAAAGAAGAGGTCGACAAACTCCATAAGGCTAGATTTGTTAGAGTCGTCCTCTATCCCAATTGGGTGGCTAACATTGTTCCGGTTATGAAGAAAGATGGGAAAGTTCGGATTTGCATAGACTTCCGGGACCTCAATCGGGCGTGTCCTAAGGATGACTTCCCCCTCCCTCATATTGATGTTCTAATCGATAACATGGCAGGATTTGAGACTCTCTCTTTTATGGATGGCTTTTCAGGTTACAATCAAATTCGTCTGTCTGAAGAAGATCAAGAGAAAACATCATTCACTACACCATGGGGCACTTATTGTTATGTGGTCATGCCATTTAGACTTAAGAATGCTGGAGCCACTTATCAGAGGGCTATGATGGCTATTTTTCATGACATGATCCATATCTATATTGAGGTGTATGTGGATGACCTGGTAGTGAAATCAAGGACAAGGATTGAGCATCCTGGGGTTCTAGCTAAGGTTTTACAAAGGTCACGGGAATATCAATTGAAAATGAACCCCAAGAAGTGCGTATTTGGCGTTTCTTCAGGGAAATTGCTTGGTTTCATTGTTAGCAAGAGGGGAATTGAAGTTGATCCCAACAAGGCAAAGGCCATTAGAGACATGCCTCCTCCCAAGAATTTGAAGGAAGTTCGAGGATTAATCGGGAGATTGCAATTTATTCGCCGCTTTGTCTCCCAGCATTCACAGAGATGTAGGCCGTTTTACGAGCTCACTAAGCCGGGAGTCAAATTTGAATGGGATGACAAGTGTCAGGCAGCCTTTGATGGATTAAAGGATTATTTGGCCAATCCTCCTGTCCTGAGGCCGCCAGTTCCAGGCAAACCACTTGTTCTTTATGTTTCGGTCCTGGATGACTCTGTAGGTGCTGTTCTAGCCCAAGTGGATGAGGAAGGTAAGGAGAGGGCATCATACTACTTGTCTAAACTCCTTAACCCCTGTGAGCAGAGGTACTCAGCCATGGAGAAAACTTGCGCTGCATTAGTCTGGGTAGTTCAGAAATTAAAACACTATTTCCTAGCTCACGAGGTTCACCTCATTGCACGCATGAACCCAATTAAATTCTTCCTTGAAAAATCTGTCCTCACTGATCGATTAGCACGCTGGCAAAGCTTCCTTTCTCAATTTGACATCACTTACATTCAGCAAAAAGCTATCAAAGGCTACGCCATCGCCGAACACCTTGCTCATCACCCTCTCCCCCGTTTTGATCCGGTCAATTCAGAGTTCCCAGATGAAGAACTAATGTCCATCAATCAAACCCACGATCCTATGTGGACATTACATTTTGATGGAGCTCTAAATTCTCAAGGAAGAGGGATCGGCATGGTTCTTTTAACACCTGAAGGGGTCACCATTCCATTTGCTGCTCGGCTCACTTTCCCCGTCACCAACAATATAGCTGAGCATGAAGCTCTTTTGGCCGGTCTTCAAACCGCTCATCGATATGGCATCACCCATTTGAGGATTGTCGGTGATAGTCAGCTCATTTTGCGCCAGGTGTTGGTCAAGTGTCGCACTATCAATCCTAAGCTCAAGCCCTACCAGGAACTCGCTTCAGCTTACGCCAAACTCTTCACTAAATTGATCTTCGTTCATGTCCCTCGCAGCCAGAACATCTTGGCTGACGCTCTCGCCTCTTTGGCTTCCGCTTTAGTTTTCCCTCCTGAGCGTGATTTTCATGTCCCCCTGATTCATCAGCGTGATACTCCAGCTATTAAGGATCGTGCTTTTCTCGATATTAGGGATCAGGTGCTTGAGAAAGTTAGAGAAAAAGAAGCTCTCAAAGGTAAGGAAGTCATGCTTTTGGATTGGCAAGAAGATTTGGCTGACGAAGAAAAACCTTGGTATTATGAGATTGCCAGGTATTGCAATGATCAGTCCTATCCCGAAGAAGCCACTGTAGAAGAAAAGAAAGCAATCAGAAGAGTGGCTCAACGTTATACTTTGATTGGAGGTGTGCTCTACAGAAGAGGGCTCACCGGTGTTTTATTGAGATGCCTCGATGATGATGAATCTTGGAAAGTTGTGGAAGAGGCGCACTCTGGTGTGTGTGGTGGTCATGTGAACAGCCAGATGCTAGCTAAGAAGATTCTTAGACTAGGGTTCTATTGGCCCACTCTAGAAGAGGACTGCTCTATCTACGTTCGAAGGTGTGTTAAGTGCCAACTGCACGCCGACAAGATTCATTCTCCTGCTTCTTCATTCCATCCTCCGTCCTCCCCATGGCCTTTTTCCATGTGGGCTTTTGACATCATTGGACCTCTTGGTGACTCGAATCTCCTCACGAAGCAAAAGTCGTTCATCCTGACGGCAACGGAGTACTTCACCAAGTGGGCGGAGGTAGAAGCTTACGTGGAAATTAAAGCGTCAACCGTCTGTAAATTTATCATGAAGAACATCATCACGAGGTTCGGGATCCCAAATACCATCGTCACCGACAATGGACCTCAATTTATCTCTCAAGATCTCAAGGATCTCTGCAACAGGTACAACATTGCATTGCATCATTCTTCTCCCTATTAGCCGCAGGGCAATGGCCAAGCAGAGGCCACTAATAAAACCTTGATCAAAATTGTTAAGAAGACGTGTGAGGCTAATAAATTTGCGGACTGGCCAGACAAGCTGGTTGAAGCTCTTTGGGCCTACCGCACTTCCATTCGAACTCCCACTGGGCAAACTCCTTTCGCCCTTACTTATGGAATGGAGGCAGTAGTCCCTTATGAGATTCTTATTCCCTCTCTGCGAGTACAATTGGACAAGGAGCTCTCTATTGATGAGCGTCGTGATTCACTCCTTGCCCAGTTGGAACTCCTTGACGAGAAGCATCTGGTCGCCGCTGAGCATGCGCGCGTTTATCAAAACAGGCTCTCACGTTTTTATCAAAAGAAGGTAATTGAGAGAAAATTTAAGGTCGGTGAAATGGTAATCAAAAGAATTTTTGTAAAACCCGGTGGCCCTCGTTCAAAGCTCCAACCAAATTGAGAAGGGCCGTTCGTCATAAAAAATGTTTATCCTGGCAATGCTTATAAACTGGTTAATGCTGAAGGAGAGGAATTGACTCACCCATGGAATGGTTTGTATATCAAGAAATATTACCCCTGAACAAAAATCCAAACAAAAATTGAAAACTTCATAAAAATCCAAAGAAAATAGAAATCTCCCAAATAATCCAAAAAAATCGAATATTTTCAAAATCAAAACAAAAAAAAAAGTTTTCTTTCATGGTTTTCCTTTTGGGTCGACATGGCATACAAAGGTCCACGGTCCGAAAGGTCAAAATTCAGAATCCATTCATCAGTCTTGCTAATTTAAAATGGGAGTTGACCCCGCACACACTACACTCTTGAGCTCAAGCAGTGCAAAATCTGATGGAAAGTCGAAACCGGACTAAAGGTGAAAGTCGATATCCATTCTTTTCTTCTTCGGCCCACAAGGGAGGAAGGGAGGTCTCGAGGTAGACACGCCAAGCCTATCCGCCGCCCTAGTAGGAGGAAGTCAGGGCCCCAAAGGGAACAAATGCCACAAAAAGCCCAAGTACAATTAGGCTGTTCATCAATGCAAATCAATTCCAAAGTGAAGTCAAATGGTGAAAAGAAAACCATGTCAAGAGGGCAAAGTCCCCGCAAGGAAAACCTTGGGCGTATGTATGCAAAATGAAAAGAGGCAAAAGGCAACAAAACGTCCCTACGCCAAAGACCGAACCCCAACAGGCATAGGGTAGGGGAGGTAGCTTTGCCTCAGGCATCTCTGAATCTTTTGTGGGCTTCCTTATATCTTCTCTTTTATTTTTGGAAAAGTCATGAACCAGCAGAATGGTCGAGATAAACCAAAGAGAATGCACTGCACGAAATCTTGTGTATAAGTTTAATTATATGCACGCCAATCCCCATTTTAATTATTCAAGAAAGGTTAATGGATCTTAGATGATGACCAAGTAGGGCCCACCACCTTAATGGCTTTATCAGCCCAATTTGGGAAGAATAAAATTAACGCCTTTGTTCAAGGCGCGTTCATGTTAATTCACGCCTCGCTTAAAGTCTCTTATTAAAAAAATAACGCCTCTGGGAAGGTCGTGTTTTCAACAAAATTCAAAAATCTTTTCAAATTCGCGCCGCCTCCGAGGGCGTCTTTTACTATAGTAACGACCTAATCTAAGGCGTGTTTTTCAGAAAAATCCCCCCCAAAAAATATATATATAGATAATGAAAAGAACAAAAATAAATTCTTCATGTTGCATGAATTTCACTCTTGCCTGGACATCTTTTAATTATTGTTTACATATGTGTGATTGCATGAGGCATCTCCGAGTTTTGGTTATTTCATTTTGCCTTATTTAATTAAAGGCTTGGCCCCTTGACCCATTATTAAGGTCAGAATATTGACACCCCTTGCTCGCCGGGCAAGGGGCCAAGTCGAACAAATGAATTAACCTGTTTGTTCAAGTGAAAACCGCAGCTGCAGATACAGGGCAAAGTAAAGCAAACACGAGGAACGTGGAAAGAAAAAGTACACAAACACAAGTCCACAACCACACAAGTGCTCAGGTAACAAAAGCTCAAATCTCATATATATATATATCATCATGTCTATCATGTACAGGTGTGAGGGTGGAGGAGTACAAGTACGAAACTCTCAGCTCTCGCCTCCACCCTCCTCTACTCTCCTACTCTCAACCTCCTCCTCACTGTCCCGAGCTGGCGCTGGTGGAGGAGGCATAGGCCCCCGTGAAGAAGCCGGAATCCGAACGTGTCCCCCTGTCTCGCTCCTCTCTCGGAGGGAAGAACCCGCCACGAAGGTGGAGCTGGTGAAGGAGTACCCCGCAGCCCGTGCTCGCTCACGGCCTCGCTGCAACCGCTCCTCGGACACTCGCAGCCGCTCCTGAGAAAGGATCAACTGGGTCCTCGAGTCGGCTAGCTCTCGCTCCCGTGCTGCCGCCTGCTCCTGGAACCGGGCACGCTCCGCCTGCTGAAGCTCAAGGAACTGGGCACGCTCCGTCTGGTGCTCCTCTCGCTCTCGGGCACGCTCCCGCCTCTCCAACTCAAGAGCCACCCGCAACTCGGCCACGTCCTGAGGAAGCTCCTCCCGCCGCCTCACAGAGCGCTCCAACTCAGTGATCCGCTGCTCACGGATCGCCAACTCGGTACGTGCCGCCCGTAGCTGAGCAGCCTGCAAACAGGTAAACAAATCATCAGTTCCACAGTTCAATAATTCATGAAATGAAATAACAACATATGGCTGAAGGTAGATCACACACCTGAGAGTTCGTCATGCGGAAGCCCTCATCCACACAAGTCAGGAGCTCCTCGGCCTGCAAAACAAATTTCATCAGTACACAATTTATATCTAATCATTATTTGAATGAGGTTTTGAGTTCAGAATTTACCCGTGAAGCAAGGTCGCGCTCTGTCGCCTCGGCTCGCGCTATCGCGCTGGCCAGCTGCTCTGTTAGTGCAGTCACCTCTGCACTAGGCCCCCTCGAGCTGGAGGCCTCCACCGGATCTCTCCTCACTGTTCCCTGCTGGGCACGCTGCATTCATTAAGACCGTCAGTGGCTAATCATTAATTCAACAAAAATTCATTTGCATATAGGAATAATTTAAACACTCACCAGGGTCTCCAGGTCTGCCCGTGTGGCGGCCAGCTGGTCCTCCAGGCCGTGTAGATGGGCCTGGGCATCCATAGCCGCTATATCTCGCGCATCCTGCATTCATCACATATTAGTTGCATAATAGACATGTATAAAGCATCGGCATTTAGAAATAATTGCATCCATACATACCCCTAAGACCTTCATCTGAGGTCTGCCGGCGTGAACCTCCCAGTAGCGCCGGAGATACTCGGAGCTGTCTATCGCCTGGGAGGTGACTCGAGTCCCGCCCCGCTGCCAGTCTCTGTACTGATCCGCGAACCGTACCCTCCAGTCGATCGCCTTGGTGCGACCGCAGGTCTTCTTTCCAATGCCTCGAGGCTCGCCGACCTCGATCCATTCCTGGTGCAAGCCCAGGGTCCTCATCACCAACCTGAGCCGTAACGGCTCGATCTCGCTCAGGCAGTGCAGCCACAGCTCATGCCCAAAGCGAGGTCGCCCCAATACGACCCAAGGTTGGCCCTCATCCGTCATATCCTCGTAAGGCCTCCACTGCACCTGTATTCATACATATCATTATCATTTCATCATAATCAATTCAAACCAACTCAAAAGAAATGCATATCATTTATTCATACATACCAGCGAGGGAGGAAAGTCGCGGAACTCTCTCCGTAGAACCCACAACTCGTAGTCGAGTGGGGCACCGAAGACGACTGGTAACCAGCGTCGCGCCAGAGGGAAGGATCCCTCAGCTCCCGGCCTGGGTCGACGCGCCCCATCGGCATGTATAGGTGGCTCCACACCTGTATCCATGCATTGCATTAGTAAGGCATTCATTTGCATGAAAAGAAAAAAAAAGGAAAATAAATACCTGAAGAAAAGGTGAGAAGCCACTGACGATCGTCTCACGTCCTGTCCCCATGGACAGGTCCGCCAGCAGGTGTGCCAGCAGCGCTGCACCCCAAGCGTAAGTGCCAACTGTCTCCAGGTCCTCAAGGATGCCCAAGAAGCGGCAGTTGATGACGTCGGCTTTCGTCCCCAGCAATAATCTCCCGAGCAGCAGCAGCAGGAACCTCCTCAGGTCTCGATCCGCTCTCTCATGGTCAGTCGGGTCCTGGCAGCATACCGCTCTCACCCCGTCGGTCAGCCACTGTGCAAACTCACCTAAGGTCTCCCCTGACCTATGCCTGGCATCTCCTAAACCCATCGCCGTAGTCAGGTCTGTACGGAAGATGGTCCTACACTCGCTCGGTACCTCATAGACCATATCCAGCCCTAGTAACCTCTGGGCCATCTCCGTGTAGTCAGGATAGGTGAACCCACTCACAGCCTCACCATCCACCCTCAACCCTGTAATCCTAGTCACATCCTCTAGGGTAGGAACCATGTGCCCCCAGGGCATCAGGAAGGACCGGCTCACCCTATCCCAACGTTCCCGTAAAACCTGGATAAGCGCTAGGTCGGGTCTAAATGGCTCAATGGATAGGAAAGCCCCGAACCCCATAGCATCTACCCTAACCCTCTGGAAGTCGGGGAGACCCTGATATGCTGCCCAGACCATGACCCATGAGATACGGGTCCTCATCAGCCCCTGCACGCATTAAAAGAGAAGAATTTCGCTTAATTGTTTGGTTAATCATGTGTAATTGCATTTGGTTTTGCCTGGGCATTGATTTTAATGTTTTGGAAGTCACGACCCTCCTCAGGTCGTTTCTTAGTAAATTCATGCCCCTAAAGGGGGCGTTTTTCTAAATTTGGTTTGACGTAACGTCTTGACTGAGGGTGTTTTCCATATTTGAAACGACACTGTGAAGGGCGTGAACATGTTGTTAATTTCTAAAATCCTAAAATGTTTTTCAAATCACGCCTTCGGATGGGGCGTTTTCCATTTGGGACCGTTCAGTTTAAATAGAGAATTAATGAAGAGACGCCCTCTGGTTTGGGCGTTTCTTGTTAAAATCACGCCCTGGTGAGGGGCGTGGCTTTCATGATTTTCAGATAATTCAAATAAAAATGATAGCATGTGAAATAATTAATGAAAATATTTAATGGGCATGGAATTAATGGAAAATCATAATTTTGAAGAAACGACATTCTGCAGGGCGTTTGTCATGAGGGTTAATTAATTTTTAGAATAAAAAAAGGTTTTTTACGCCCTAGGGCAGGGCGTTTCATTTGTGAATAACGCCCCCACGGGAGGCGTCTCTTTTCTGAGTTGCAGAACTCATGCCCGAGGGCTATGGAAATCAGGAAAAATAAAATAAAATGAAAATAAAATAAAATAAAAATGGAATTGGGGAGGGGAACCTACCTTTTTGTGCTTCTGGGGCTGTGGTCGAGGCAGTGGCCGTCTGGGCCGCCGGAGTTGACCCCGGGGAGCGACCGCCGCCGTGGGCGGTGGTCCGCCGCTTTCTCCTTCTTCATCTCCCTCTTCTTCATCTTCTTCTTCTTCTTCTTCTCCACCTTCGTCTTCCCCTCCTTCTTCTGTTGCTGCTCCTTCGGCCTCGTCACCGCCGGCAACCACCACCGGTTCTTCAACGGCCACGACGGCGAGCTCCTCCACGGCGATTTCTTCCTCTTGGGCGTGGACGGCGTCGAGATCGACCACCTCTGGGGCACTCACCCTTTGGCGTTTGGCCATGGCTGGGGCTAGGAGAGAAAGAGAGATTGGGGGAATGAGAGAAGAGGATGGGAGATTGAGAGAGAGGCTTCGCGGGGGGGGGGGGCTTCGGTTAGGGTTTGCTGGGGAGAGATTGAACGAGCGGAGGAAGAAGAAGGGGGCTGATGACTTTTGGGTTTCGAAAAGAAGACACGCCCTTAAGGAAGGCATTTTTAATGGAATTCACGACCATTCATTGGGCGTTTTCTAAAAAATAGACGACGTTTATTATGGCGTTAATTTGTTTTGCATGGGAAACGATAACCGTCGTCAGACGCATTGAATGGGCGTTGATTGATGAGATAAAAGTCATCATTGTTGGCTTAGAGTAACGCCTCTGTTGAGGGCGTGTTTTTGTTGAGAAGTGACTAAGGAAAAGGCGTTAGTTTTGATGATTCAACGATTATATTCTTTGGGGTTTGAACCTATTCACGCCTTGTTTGAAGTCGTTATTTAAGTCACGCCCTCTTGTGCAGGCGTCAAATGTGGAAGATATGCCGATTGAGGCACCTTTAGGTCAGGCGTTCTTTCTTGAATTCACGTTCTTCCTTGAGGCGTTATTTGCAACAGAAACGCAGGTTTTGGAAAATTTTGATCATAATCACAGTGATAATTGGCTCAATCAAAAAGTAATCTTTATTATTTGAAAGAAAGGATTACAATGCCTAATGAGCCACCTTGGGCCTTAATTTCTTCAATGCTATCACATAATTTTTCCAATGTTCTTTGGCTTCTTCTAAGTCTTCTACAGGGTGATGAAGCTTGCTTAGTCTCCACAGAGCTTGAATGGTGATTATCTCCTCTCCATCTTCATTGCTACCTAGATCCCTTGATTTGATTGGAGGAAGATGGGAGATGTCTTCTAGCACTTGCCTTGGAAGCCCGAGCTGAGGAAGGCACCGGTGTGCATTGTACAAGATGAACTCGGATGCACCAATAAGTCGAAGGTCTGTGCCGATGGAGAATCTTGCGCGAAGTTCCTGCATTTTGAGTATTCCTGGAGCGCAAGTAAAGAGGTTTTTTGGCATTACCTTAAGGTGTTCTCTCCACTCCGCCCTTTTCTTGATTTGAGGAATGCGGTTCGTCACCCTATTGCTTATTCCCAACGAGCCGGTGATGTAAGAAAGCGGACTTTTGGAGAAGATCCTTGACGATTGTTGGGCTTCATGGCATGGATCAAATTTGAAGTGGAGGTCCACCCAACTTGAGAAGGCTAGCATACAGCCGTATATGGGCCGCCCCATGGCCGCCGATGTAAGCCCACTGTAGAGGTAAGCTAGTATGGCCGGTCCAACTCTTTCACCTTCCCATAAGCTCACCACTGCACTTATTTGACTCTCTTCAAGGAAGTCCTCCGTGGATGGAAACAAGAGCGCACCTGCTATGCAAACCACGAAGGCCTTTGTTATTCTTTCTATCTCCTCCTCTTCCTTGGCTTGATCTGCTCTTTTGTATACCCATGAGGCTAACTTCAAGAGGTTGATTCCCTTGGTGGTTTTGATCTGATTCACTAAGTTTGCGTTAGGAATAAGGCTGGTTAAGAGTTCATGAGACGAGATAGGTCTTGGCATGTTGGCCATCTGTTCTTCTTCACTTTGCTTCATTCTTTTCAAACCCAAGATCATCTCTATTTCTTCCAGCAAGATGGTGGCCTCAAATGTGGAAAATAAGAAAGTATGGGTGGAAGGATGCCATGTTTCAATCAATGCTCCCATGGCACCCCAATCAAGATGGATTTGGTCATAATGCTTGGCATGGGTTATCAATCCTAAGAGATGCCATCTAGCTACAAAGACCCTCATGTCAGAGGAGAACTTGGAAAGTATGAGGGGCAACCACTTGATTTTTATATATCTTCTAGCCCCTGGAAGATTTGGGTACTCCTGTGAGAAGGAAAGAGAAAATAATAAAAACAAAGAATAGAAGTACATGAGCATATGAAATGTTGGGCAGAGGAGTTCAGTAACGGAGAAATAAATATATGAGCAGAGCAGTAGAGGGTTATATGAACAGAAGAAAGTTGAAGCTAACCTGATTCATGCATATCCTGTTGCTTATATGACCTTGGATATCGTTAATCCTGGGAGTTGAGTGTTTTGGCCTTTTCAGTGCCCTATCCATTGTCAGGAAAGCTTGGATGGCTACAACCTGCAGAGCGGATGAAGAAGAAGAAGAACAGAAAGTATGGCCGGCTGTAGGGATTTGGTTGATTCTGTTGAAGGAAGGCCACCTTTTAATAGAGATTTAGAGAATCGTAAGGTTGTTGGAAGTTAGAATTTGATTGGGTTAAGGACTGTGTTCTCGATTTAGAAACGAATGTTCGTGCTGAATTAACGACGTTGGTTAGGGCGTCGATTCTTAAATTGACGACCTGACTGACGTCGTTTTATATTTAACGCCCTAACATGGGGCGTCTTATTCTAAGCTTCCGTTACTTTTTACGCCTTTGAGTAGGGCATGTTTTAAATGTTAAACGACCTATGGTCAGGCGCCTTTTATGATGTTAACGCCCTATTCTTAGGCGTGTTTTATTGGATTATGACGCTTTAATGAACTTAAGTGCTATTATTTTGGTGAAATTGTTTATAATTAAGCACTTATGATCATGTCATGTTCTGAATTGCTGGGTGAAGGCTAATAAGTTTCAAGTGCAGAAGTTTGCAGGATTCGAGGCGTTTGGACCACTCATAGGAGTAACATCGTGTCACCTTGTATCCGTTTCTTGTAAGCATTATTATATGATATCTACACTATTATAGTATGTCAAGGACCTTGTGGTTCTGATGAACCTGAAATTTGAGTTCCCCTTCATCAAAAACGATGACGATTTCAGGAGAGTCTTGATCACACGGATAGGCCGTTGAGTCATTAAAGGTTTGGGACGATGGTTCCACTTTCTGAGCTGATGCGCGGACAAATGGGCTTCGGCTTAGTGTTAGCTCAGAGATTTGGATTCTTGACCAGATCTAAATGGCTTAGCAATATTATCCTTGATTATTTTCTATTTTAGTTTATTTTAATCTTTTCTTTTAGCCCAGCATGCATCATGTAGGACTTTGAGTTTCATGCTGAAAATCTTCATATTATGGCAATAATGAAGTTCACTCGCTCTTGATTGAGTTGACATGAGATATTCCACTTCAAATCAAGTACTTCGTTCTATTTGAAGCCGTTCAGGCTGATTCCTTGAAAGTGTCCCTTTTGTTGGATCTCTATCCCAATTCTCTTTACTTTTCTGCAAAATTTACCTTGGTTGTAGCACGTCCACGTTGGCTGATAATCGCTCTCCAATGGTCTTTCCCTGTCGTGCCCACGAGCACACCCTTTATTTACTTAGTTTAATCTCCTTTTATCCAACAAATCGATGTTTCCTTGGAACCACTCAGAGTTGTTTCACTCAGAATCTTGGAAAGATTTCCAATGCTTGGTGTCTGAGACGTGTCACATCACACCTTGGCGTCTCCTTATCAGTTCATTCCACTTCATTCCTTTCATTACACTTCATTCCATTTCTGTCTCACTCCCTTGCAAAGCAGACGCCAAGGCGGGGCAGCTGTAGACACGCCAAAATTGACGTTATGTTGATCAAATCTCATGTCATTATACAAACGCCCCAAGTGGACTTCAATATTCCTATAAAATGAAGTTTTTCTATTTTTGTGAGGTTTATGCATTTTTCCTGCATTTTCGTGATTCACGACCTGAAGAAGGGCGTTATTTTCAAAGTAGCGACCTGTCATAGGGCGTTTTCAAAAGAAGAGACGACCATAAGTAAGGGCGTCAATTCCTGGTATTATCCATTAATTTCTGGAATTATCTACTTTCAAAATAAAAAGTATTTTGCGAGTAACGTTCTTCCTCAGAGCGTGTTTTTAATAAACGCCGTTACCTCAGGCGTGTTCCTTTGATTTTTAAACAAAGAGAGTTTTATTTCCAAAATTAAATCCAGGAAGAAACGCCCTTTCCCAGGTCGTGTTTCAAGAAACGTCTCTGTGAGGGTCGTCAATTCATGATTTGACGCCCTGTCCTAAGTCGTGTTTCACTCTAGAGTCCTTCCTTCTTCCATCTTTCCCTCACAGTTCCCTACTATCAATTGGTCTCTTACTCGATCTCGATCCTTCCTTGGATGCCTCATTACCCGTTCTTATCTTACCTTGTTTGATCACATCCGATTGAACATTATATAAGAGGTTCCATATCGATCGTGTTAACAGTTAAGCACTCAGAGGGTTGAACGCCTTGAACCCAGAACATCACGATTGCAAGCAGAGCGTTCTTTCTCCTGTGCTGCATCCTGCTGCTACTGCTTCCACTGCTTCCTCAGCATCCTGGTGTCCTCTGCATCCAATCGGGCTTCATCCGTTCCTCTGCATCCGTTCAACACCTTCACGGTTTCCCTCTACTCTCGTCAGGGAGAGCAGGGCTATATTGCGCTTATCTCGTTTGTGTTCTAAGCATATCATCATCACTGTCATCCCATCATTAGTTTTCTTATTGCATTAAGTATCAACATATCATATCCTTTCCCTAGTTCTCTTCTAGGGGTTTTAAAAAAAATCAAAAAAAGAGGTGCGCACGTTGATGTCTTTTCATCGTTTCATGTTAGTTTTGGATTGATACTATAGCACTTTGGCTGATCCCTCTCTCTTCTGCTTGTTTTCATTGTCTTT
The DNA here is from genome assembly GCA_022559845.1 of Amorphophallus konjac. Taxonomy (NCBI): domain Eukaryota; kingdom Viridiplantae; phylum Streptophyta; class Magnoliopsida; order Alismatales; family Araceae; genus Amorphophallus; species Amorphophallus konjac. The sequence goes on along the minus strand of CM040121.1, from coordinate 278,058,103 downwards.
TTACAAGGTAATCAACTAAGAAGACCCACTTCATCGGCCGGCCGATTGAAGTTGGAGGAGGAAATCCACATCCATCCCGCATCCCAATTTTCACCAGGTACACGCGATCTCCTTTTCTTCTTATTGAGGTAACCCCTCTGGCGATCACAACTCCCCTTAGCACCTCGTGCTTTATTTGATTTATCATCATCTCCCTCCTTATATTTATTGTTTTTATCATGTTATCATCATTATTTCACTTGATATCATCATTATTGTTGTGATTTGGATATATTTATATGATTTAATCATCTGTTATGTCCATCTACAAATTGATCATTTTTTATCTCCTTCGTGCACCGCGTGCACATCTCCCCATTTTATCCAAACATTGTTGATTTCGATGAATTTCCCGAGATTTGCTTCATCTCGAGCTTTTGATTTCATTTCTCATCAAGTGATGTTGATTGCGTGTCTCATCACACCTTGGCATCTACTTTTCAGTTTGCTACGCTCCCTTGCAAAGCAGAAGCCAAGGCGGGGCAGCTGTAGACACGCCAAAATTGACGTTATGTTGATCAAATTTCATGTCATTATACAAACGCCCCAAGTGGACTTTAATATTCCTATGAAATGAAGTTTTTCTATTTTTGTGAGGCTTATGCATTTTTCCTGCATTTTTGTGATTCACGACCTGAAGAAGGGCGTTATTTTCAAAGTAGCGACCTGTCATAGGGCGTTTTCAAAAGAAGAGACGACCATAAGTAAGGGCGTCAATTCCTGGTATTATCCATTAATTTTTGGAATTATCTACTTTCAAAATAAAAAGTATTTTGTGAGTAACGTTCTTCCTCAGAGCGTGTTTTTAATAAACGCCGTTACCTCAGGCGTGTTCCTTTGATTTTTAAACAAAGAAAGTTTTATTTTCAAAATTAAATCCAGGAAGAAACGCCCTTTCCCAGGTCGTGTTTCAAGAAACGTCTCTGTGAGGGTCGTCAATTCATGATTTGACACCCTGTCCTAAGTCGTGTTTCACTCCAGAGTCATTCCTTTTTCCATCTTTCCCTCACAGTTCCCTACTATCAATTGGTCTCTTACTCGATCTCGATCCTTCCTTGGATGCCTCATTACCCGTTCTTATCTTACCTTGTTTGATCACATCCGATTGAACATTATATAAGAGGTTCCATATCGATCGTGTTAAAAGTTAAGCACTCAGAGGGTTGAACGCCTTGAACCCAGAACATCACGATTGCAAGCAGAGCGTTCTTTCTCCTGTGCTGCATCCTACTGCTACTGCTTCCACTGCTTCCTCTGCATCCTGGTGTCCTCTGCATCCAATCGGGCTTCATCTGTTCCTCTGCATCCGTTCAACACCTTCACGGTTTCCCTCTACTATCGTCAGGGAGAGCAGGGCTATATTGTGCTTATCTCGTTTGTGTTCTAAGCATATCATCATCACTGTCATCCCATCATTAGTTTTCTTATTGCATTAAGTATCAACATATCATATCCTTTCCCTAGTTCTCTTCTAGGGGTTTTAAAAAAAACCAAAAAAAGAGGTACGCACGTTGATGTCTTTTCATCGTTTCATGTTAGTTTTGGATTGATACTATAGCACTTTGGCTGATCCCTCTCTCTTCTGCTTGTTTTCATTGTCTTTTTACAAGGTAATCAACTAAGAAGACCCACTTCATCGGCCGGCCGATTGAAGTTGGAGGAGGAAATCCACATCCATCCCGCATCCCAATTTTCACCAGGTACACGCGATCTCCTTTTCTTCTTATTGAGGTAACCCCTCTGGCGATCACAACTCCCCTTAGCACCTCATGCTTTATTTGATTTATCATCATCTCCCTCCTTATATTTATTGTTTTTATCATGTTATCATCATTATTTCACTTGATATCATCATTATTGTTGTGATTTGGATATATTTATATGATCTAATCATCTGTTATGTCCATCTACAAATTGATCATTTTTTATCTCCTTCGTGCACCGCGTGCACATCTCCCCATTTTATCCAAACATTGTTGATTTCGATGAATTTCCCGAGATTTGCTTCATCTCGAGCTTTTGATTTCATTTCTCATCAAGTGATGTTGATTGCGTGTCTCATCACACCTTGGCATCTACTTTTCAGTTTGCTACGCTCCCTTGCAAAGCAGACGCCAAGGCGGGGCAGCTGTAGACACGCCAAAATTGACGTTATGTTGATCAAATCTCATGTCATTATACAAACGCCCCAAGTGGACTTCAATATTCCTATAAAATGAAGTTTTTCTATTTTTGTGAGGTTTATGCATTTTTCCTGCATTTTCGTGATTCACGACCTGAAGAAGGGCGTTATTTTCAAAGTAGCGACCTGTCATAGGGCGTTTTCAAAAGAAGAGACGACCATAAGTAAGGGCGTCAATTCCTGGTATTATCCATTAATTTCTGGAATTATCTACTTTCAAAATAAAAAGCATTTTGTGAGTAACGTTCTTCCTCAGAGCGTGTTTTTAATAAACGCCGTTACCTCAGGCGTGTTCCTTTGATTTTTAAACAAAGAAAGTTTTATTTCCAAAATTAAATCCCGGAAGAAACGCCCTTTCCCAGGTCGTGTTTCAAGAAACGTCTCTGTGAGGGTCGTCAATTCATGATTTGACGCCCTGTCCTAAGTCGTGTTTCACTCCAGAGTCCTTCCTTTTTCCATCTTTCCCTCACAGTTCCCTACTATCAATTGGTCTCTTACTCGATCTCGATCCTTCCTTGGATGCCTCATTACCCGTTCTTATCTTACCTTGTTTGATCACATCCGATTGAACATTATATAAGAGGTTCCATATCGATCGTGTTAAAAGTTAAGCACTCAGAGGGTTGAACGCCTTGAACCCAGAACATCACGATTGCAAGCAGAGCGTTCTTTCTCCTGTGCTGCATCCTGCTGCTACTGCTTCCACTGCTTCCTCAGCATCCTGGTGTCCTCTGCATCCAATCGGGCTTCATCCGTTCCTCTGCATCCGTTCAACACCTTCACGGTTTCCCTCTACTCTCTTCAGGGAGAGCAGGGCTATATTGTGCTTATCTCGTTTGTGTTCTAAGCATATCATCATCACTGTCATCCCATCATTAGTTTTCTTATTGCATTAAGTATCAACATATCATATCCTTTCCCTAGTTCTCTTCTAGGGGTTTTAAAAAAAAACCAAAAAAAGAGGTGCGCACGTTGATGTCTTTTCATCGTTTCATGTTAGTTTTGGATTGATACTATAGCACTTTGGCTGATCCCTCTCTCTTCTGCTTATTTTCATTGTCTTTTTACAAGGTAATCAACTAAGAAGACCCACTTCATCGGCCGGCCGATTGAAGTTGGAGGAGGAAATCCACATCCATCCCGCATCCCAATTTTCACCAGGTACACGCGATCTCCTTTTCTTCTTATTGAGGTAACCCCTCTGGCGATCACAACTCCCCTTAGCACCTCGTGCCTTATTTGATTTATCATCATCTCCCTCCTTATATTTATTGTTTTTATCATGTTATCATCATTATTTCACTTGATATCATCATTATTGTTGTGATTTGGATATATTTATATGATTTAATCATGTGTTACGTCCATCTACACATTGCAGACTTCTTCGCTGAGCACCAAGTACTAGAAGATTGTCCATTGGAGCCAGAGCTTCCTGAAGATGAGACCCTGGAAGTCAGCCAAGTACGGCCCTCATTGTGGCAGTTATACTTTGACGGCGCATCCAGAATTGACACCCCAGGAACTTGGTCAGCCAGAGTCAGGGCAGGGGCTGGCATAGTCCTGAAATCTCCAGAAGGAGAAGTCATATATACATCCTGTTCAATAAATAAGCCTTGCACAAATAATGAAGTAGAATATGAAGCCCTAATAATCGGGCTGCAGATTGCTCTATCCATGGGAATTCAGATGCTGGAAGCATTCAGGGATTCCATGCTAGTTATAAAATAGTTGGAAGGAGAGTTCAATGTGCGGAAGCAAGAACTCCTCCCTTATTACCAGCTGGCACTCCGCCTGACGACATGATTCTATTTCATCAGCATCAAGCACATCAACCGAGGACAAAATGCTCAAGCAGACGCCCTCTCAAAACTGGCCAGTTCTTTGGCAATCCCGCTAAACACAAGCCTGAATATAACAGTAATTAACCGATGGCAGGTTCCCAGTGTGACAGAGGTCCTGACCTATGAACACGAAGATGAAGTGGTAGCGGTGGAAGAAATCCAGCAGCCCGATTGGTGGGAACATCTCCTACATTGGTTTCAACACCAACAACTCCCGAAAGAAAAAGAACAAAGAATGAAGCTTCTGATGGTCAAAGACTCTTATGAAATGAGGAACAGAACTTTGTTACGAATAATGGCAAATGCCCAAAAAAAAGATCTTACTTCGCTGCTTGTCTCCAGTAGAAGCTTGGCAAGTAATGCAAGAAGTCCATGCCGGGTCAGCCGAGGTACATCAGGCCGGTCCAAAAATGAAAATTGAAATAAAGAAACTGGGCTACTACTGGCCCTCTATGTTTGACGACTGCTGCAAGTTCGCTAAAGCCTGCCAGAGGTGTCAGGAACATGCCACTGTGTCGAGAAGACCACCGGCGCCGCTGCATCCTACCGAACCAAGTTGGCCGTTTGCTCAATGGGGTACAGACGTGGTAGGGTCGCTACCAGCATCTTCATCAGGGTGCAAATATATCTTAGCAGCAACAGATTACTTCTCCAGATGGGCAGAAGCAATAGCACTAAGAGAAGTGACAGGAGAATTGGTCGCCAGATTCTTCTGAAAAAATATAATATTTTGATTTGGAGTCCCCAGCCAAATTATCTCAGACAATGGCAGTCACTTCAGGAATCAGAAGGTGTACCGACTGGCCGACAAATATAGGATTGATTTGAGAACGTCATCTCCCTACTACCCTTAAGCTAACGGACTTGCAGAAGCCTTCAATAAAACGCTATGCACTCTGCTAGCGAAGACTGTTAAGGCTAATAAAAGAGATTGGGAAGAAAGGATGTACGAAGCACTATGGGCTTATTGTACAATTAATAGAACCCCAACTGGCTACTCACCTTACTCGCTCGTGTACGGGTCGGAAGCTGTGGTGCCAATTGAATTAGAGGTTCCCTCGTTGAGAGTCGCCATCCAGCATGGGTTGGTTAGCAGCGAGCACACTAACAGTGAAAGAAGACTGGAAGAGCTCTCCGAGCTCGAAGGAAAGCGTCGCCTAGCGCAACAAAACATCCAACTCTACCAAGCTCGCATGACCCGTGCTTTCGATAAGCTGGTCAAAGGATGAGAATTCAAGAAAGGTGACCTAGTAATGGTCAAAAAAAGAGAAGTGATGGCCTCCAACCGCAAGGGGAAGTTGGTTGAAAATTGGGTCAGACCATATATTATCCGCCGAGTATATGAAGGGGGTGCCTACGTTCTTGTAGATCACAAGGGAGTAGTTCAGTTCTCCCCTCTTTATGGAAAACATATGAAGCTGTACCACGCAGCCCCACCGGTATTCCCAGAATGCCCGAAACCCACCTTGGTTTAGTGGCACTCCGCCCTGACCGAGCTCTCAAAAGATACAATATTGCCACTACGGACCTTACATTCAAATCGGCAAATGCTCTTCCTTTGCGTTGGTATTTGTCCTTACCAACGAATAAACCCCTATTTCGGCGCAAGGCTGCGTGCCCTAGCCGACTTTTGCACAATATTGCCATTACGGACCTTACGTCTGAATCGGCAAATGCCCTTCCTTTGCATTGGTATTCGTCCTTACCAACGAATAAACCCCTCTTTCGGTGCAAGACTGCGTGCCCTAGCCAACTTCTGCATATTATCGCCATTACGGACCTTACGTTCGAATCGGCGCAAAAACTCATCCCTTGCATTGGTATTTATCCTTACCGATGAATAAACCCCCTTTCGGCATAAGGCTGCGTGCCCTAGCCAACTGTCATATGCTACTATGTGGGGTCAAACGTCACATGATTGACCCATCCTCGTTTTCTCACTCTATAAATAAAAATAAAAATAAAAAAATGAATGAAAGAAAAGAAAAATGAGGCTTAAAATAAAGGTGCCTCGTCGGCCTTGTTCCTACACCAGGGCAAGGGCAAAAATGGCTATCACCCGGCTGCGGTGAAAACCCGAAAGGGCAATGTAGGCCAAATCGGGTACCCCGCCACGTGAAAACCCGCAAAGGCACGTGGGCAAAAGCAAGAGGGGGCTGGCTTCGATGAAAACCCGAAAGGGCGCTTAAGCCAGTAATATGGTAATTTAAAGTTCCTCTTCACCCTCATCCTAATGAAACTCCGAAAAGGATGATCACGACAAGTCCCACCGGAGATCTTTTCTCTCTACAAATAGTGTTCGACCCTTGTCGTCATCGGCAAGATCAGTCGACGTTTCCCTTAACTTGGACCCTTCGTCCTCGTTAATGAATAAGCCTCCTTTGCTTCAGTATTTAACCAATGTCGATGAACAAGCCAGTGTTCGACCCTTGTCATCATCGGCAAGACCGGTCGGCGTTTCTCTTAACTGGGAACCTTCGTCCTCGTTAATGAATAAACCTCCTTTGCTTCGGCATTTAACCAATGTCGATGAACAAGCCAGTGTTTGACCCTTGTCATCATCGGCAAGATCGGTCGACGTTTTCCTTAACTTGGACCCTCTGTCCTCGTTAATGAATAAGCCTCCTTTGCTTCGACATATAACCAATGTCGATGAATAAATAGTGTTCGACCCTTGCCATCATCGGCAAGACCGGTCGGCATTTCCCTTAACTTGGACCTTCCATCCTCGTTAATGAATAAACCTCTTTTGCTTCGGCATTTAACCAATGTCGATGAACAAGCCAGTGTTTGACCCTTGTCATCATCGGCAAGACCGGTTTGTGTTTCCCTTAACTTGGACCCTTCGTCCTCGTTAATGAATAAGCCTCCTTTGCTTCGGCATTTAACCAACGTCGATGAGCAAGCCAGTGTTCGACCCTTGTCATCATCAACAAGATCGATCGACGTTTCCCTTAGCTTGGACCCTTCGTCCTCGTTAATGAATAAACCTCCATTGCTTCGGCATTTAACCAATGTCGATGAACAAGCCAGTGTTCGACCTTTGTCATCATCGGCAAGATTGGTCGATGTTTCCTTTAACTTGGACCCTTCATCCTCGATAATGAATAAACCTCCTTTGCTTATACATTTAGCCAATGTCGATGAACAAACAATGTTCGGCCCTTGCCATCATCGGCAAGATCGGTCGACGTTCCCCTTAACTTGGACCTTCCATCCTTGTTAATGAATATACCTTTGCTTCAGCATTTAGCCAATGTCGATGAACAAACCTACATATGACCCTTGTCATCATCGGCAAGGCTGGTCAACATCCCATTAGCCCTTATCCATTCCGGATTCGTTCCGTGAGTCAAGTGTAGAAAAAAAAAAGAAAAAAAATGAGGCTTAAATACAGGTGCCTTGCCAGACTTACTCGGATATTCTGAGTAAGGGCAAAAATGGCTCTAACCCAATTGTGGTGAAAACCCAAAAGGGCGCCGCACGCAAAATCGGGTACCCCGCCACGTGAAAACCCGCAAGGATGCGTGGGCAAAAGCAAGAGGGGGCTAGGCGAAAACCCGCAAGGGCGCTTAAGTTAGTAATGTGACAAAAAAAATGAGGAATAAAAAAGAATGATGACGATGAAATAATGAGGTCATATTCTCATTTGTCACTTAATTCTCACAAAGGTTCCCGTGCGAGCCTTGCGCCTATGAACCTACCTTTGCTTCGGCATTTATCCAATGCCGATGAATAAGTTGCCATTGACCCTTGTCACCATCGGCAAGATCGGTCAATACTCCCTTAACCCGGACCTTCCGTCAGCGTTAATGAACAAAGCCCTTTGCTTCGGCATTTATCCAATGACGATGAATAAGCTGCCATTGACCCTTGTCACCATCGGCAAGACCGGTCAATACCCTCTTAACCTGGACCTTCCGTCCACGTTAATGAATAAACCCTTTGCTTCGGCATCTATCCAATGCCGATGAACAAGCAACTATTGACCATTGTCACCATTGGCAAGACCGGTCAATACTCCCTTAACCCGGACCTTCCGTCCGCGTTAATGAACAAACCCTTTGCTTCGGCATCTATCCAATGCCGATGAACGAGCCACTATTGACCCTTGTCACCATCGGCAAGACCGGTCAATACTCCCTTAACCCGGACCTTCCTTCCACATTAATGAACAAAGCCCTTTGCTTCGGCATTTATCCAATGCCGACGAATAAGTTGCCATTGACCTTTGTCACCATCGGCAAGACCGGTCAACACTCCCTTAACCCGGACCTTCCATCCTCGTTAATGAACAAATCCTTTGCTTCGGCATCTATCCAATGCCGATGAACAAACCACTATTGACCCTTGTCACCATCGGCAAGACCGATCAGTACTCCCTTAACTTGGACCTTTCATCCTCATTAACGAACAAACTCTTGCCTCGACATTCAGCTAACGTCGATGAACAAGCTACTATTGACCCTTGTCACCATCGGCAAGATCGGTCAATATCCCCTTAACCTAGACCTTATGTCCTCGTTAATGAACAAACCCTTTGCTTCGGCATTTATCCAATGCCGATGAAAAAGCTGCTATTGACCCTTGTCATCATCGACAAGATCGGTCAGTGTTTCCCTTAACCCGGACCTTACATCCGTGTTTATGGACAAATCTCCCTTTACCGTCAACCTTTGTCGCATTCGGCAAGGCCTACAAATAAACCCCTAGTTCTACCCTCCAGCCCTTGGTGGCCCGTAAACCTCTCCCCTTATCCCCTGGTGCTCGGTCTAGGCAGATCATTGGTCCCAAGGGGAAGTTGCGCCGTGGTGGAGCGAACCCCTCACCCCTTCCCTGAAGGTGTGAGCACTCTCCTGCCTTAGCTACTGACATACCCCGGACTAAATAAATTGGCACAGCAAGCAGATGTGCAAAATAAGAGAACGAAAGTTTTCATTCAAACATAAAGGGAAAGATACATGTTACCCGGGGCACACCTCGCCCGGAATACGTGAAGGTTCAAAAAAGGGAGAGAAAATGATAAAGCTACCGCAGGGAGCGGCGAAAGACGTCCTCAAACTCAAGCAGCCCTAAGGACGGGTGACGGGCCAGCTCCTGTAAGCGGGTTTCCTCGGCCTGTAGTCGCGTCAATTTCTTCTCAAGCGATGCAGCCTGTCCTTCTGCCAGCTCAGCCTCCTCTATTTGTTGGACCCACAGCCGTTCTGACAACTCCAGTTCTGCTTCGGTCTGGTCAAGTTCAGCGCGGAGCCCAATTATCTGAGTCTTCAAGGAGGCTCGGCGTTGGCTAGAATCGTCGACAGCATCCCGCATCTGTTGGGCTATTCCTCTTGATGACTGAAGGGCAATCTGACACTTTGCCCTTTCAAGTTTTATGGCCGCCATCTGATTTGTCAGGCTGTGGTCGATGAACTCCCTCCTGTTCACGTGCTTCAGGAGCAAAATTACTCGCTGCAGCCAGTCCTCCATGGGGCAGCCAAAGGCCAACAAGGAGCGGAAGAGGTGTTCTGCAAGACCCCTCAACTGCACATAAGTTAAGTCTGGGTGAGCTGTCACGGTCTCCCGCAATGTCTCCAGATACTGCCACACTAGGCCACTCGATGATTGCAAACCAAGTGATGGCGTATCCGGGAGATGAAACTCCACACGGTTGTCAACCGCAGCCCAAGTGTCATCGCTCGGCGTAGAAGACGAGGATGGTATGTCTTGCAAGATGCCCGCATCAAGACTGGCCCCAGCAGAAAATGCAACAGTGAGACCATCAATGATAGCTACTTCTCTCTCAACCTCTGCCGAGAGAGCCGCGCCGTATTAACCAAAGCCCCATGGCCGCGCCGGATTAACCACCGCGCTGGGTTTAAGGGCCATTTTGAGCCTATGTCATCCAGACGGGAAGGCTGCCTAAACAGAGCTCATCCGCAAGTCCCGCTTCACTCGTTCCTTGCTCGCAGCACCCGTGGCTGGAAGGCATTTGTTGGCACTCAAAATATGCTCGATGGCGACCAAGCGTAAATGACAGAAATGATGCGGCCCGCTGAAGCGAAGAAGCCAACGGACAACAATGCACCAAAGCCTTCTCAAGCTGTCAGAGCCTCAGGTCACCCGGTATGAACACCAGGGACTCCACCTCAGGAGAATCGAGAAGAATCCACAATAAACCGGCAGTGCCGACAAGCCTGCCCAATGAATCGGCATCGACTCGGTCGTGCTGCACGAGCAACATACGTTGTCTGAACAAGGACATGGGCGTACTTGGTGGCTCGCCACCTGAAAGAAAGTTCTCCGGAGGTGATAAAGCACCCTTGGCCCTTTCAGAACCAGGGAATCGAAGGCTCCGTCAGGAGAAGTCCTGGACGACCCGGCACGGCTACGGCTTCTCAACAAACTAGGCCCATTAATGACCGAATGATCGCCCAGTCGAGGCAGAAGCACTCCGGGTAGTATCCCACTCCCCGAGAAAGCTACCAATGTAAGTCAAGTCGAGCCTGCAGCACAAACCACCGTGTCAAAGGCCACGTCAGCGAAAAGCCCGTGTGTTCGAGCCGAAGATGCACGAGGTTCCGAAAATAGCCGTTCAGTGGCCTGAAAGCGTTGTCAATGCTTCACGCCATGGTTTCGTAATTCTAGGGCAAGATGAAGGATCACAGTGACTCCCCGAGCCAGTCCAAGGGCCGCTATCGGACTCGTACCGAGCACACACGACGGAACGGCTTAAATCCGGCGTGCCCATTAATCCGGCGCGCAAAGGGCAACCTCTTACCCGACGCGCTACTCCCACGCCGGGTGAAGCGATGGTCGGGGGCTTTGTTATATATATGTCCCTTGCGTCGAATGCAAAGGGAGATAGAAGACGAGCCAGAAATATAGAGAGCCAGACAGAAAGAGAGAAGAGAAGCTTGGAGAGGAAGAAAGGGTGAGAAAAGAGCCTGTTTCATTTCCGATACTCTGTTTCCCTACTGCAGGCTGAGGTGGGTTGGCGGAAGGCGTCTGGGTTTCTTCTTCTATCTTTCTTCCCCCCGTCTACTAGGATAGCTCCGCAGAGCAATGTCATGAAATGGGCGATGATATGAGCTCCTAAGTTTTCTTCTAGCCGTTGTTCTCTACTTCTCTCTGTTTTCTTTTCTTTCCAAAAGCAGGGGTCGGTTTCATGCGACAACGTCGAGCCGCAGTTATATTTGATCTTCTATGTGATGCCTTCCCATTGGGTTTGAATGAATGTGTAGATGCATACTTGAATTATCTTTATTATCCGATTGCAATCCCTTCCCTTATACTCTATGTGTGATCTTCCGGTTTTCCAACGCCGAATACGCCCTAGTGTTTCTCTGGGCAATATCAACATCATCACCCCTCTCCCCGTGGCTCACTTTCCAATGATATGCATGTATCATGCTCCCATCGTCTTGGTAAAGGGTTCAATTACCAGAGGAATATATGTCTATGCCTCTCTGGTTGAACCCTGGGACTAACCCTTTCTTACTCCTTCTGTCCGTAGTCGTGGGCTGAGGAGGATGGAATGTCCCTACAATCCGGACGTGTGGTTCCCTCGAGTCGTCGTATTCCCTATACCCTGCACATCAACTGTATGAAGGGTTGCTTTCTCCAATCGATTCATCTTAGTTTATGATTTCCGAAGGCTAACCTGCTAATATGCTAACCAATTAACCAACGAACCAGCTAACCACATTAGCCCTACATACTCATATGCATATGATTTTTTGTGGTCATTTTATCTGCCGAATGCATTCTGCATATATCTCATGTACTCCTGCTTTCCGCGATGAGTTTGGTGGCCGGGGAGAGGGGACATTCCCCATTAACGTTTTCAATCACCTTCGGACCATAGGGTCATGTCCCTTGATGATATGTACCCTATGAACTACCTGGTGAACATCAATAGGGTTCCTAGCCTGATATTAAATCCACATTCCCTCGGGAATGGTGGTCTCTGTGGGAAGTGTACCTCTCGTAGGCTAGCCCTTGAGGTATCCTCCCATCTCGGTCGTCCCTTAATGATGTTTTTGACTCGTGGAGTGTTGATGCCCCTCGTAGGCTAGCCCTCGGGGTTTTCCCTCTATTGAAGTCCACCGGTCACCATTTGACATTCTCGGCTTTAAGGAGCGTACCCCAGATACTATGGAACTGTCTCCACTTCGCCCCCGCAACCCCCTGGGCATGGGGAGGTGCTACCCAAATTTTGACTGAATACTTAGTCTGAATTGGACAAATTTTCAGCTATAGGTCTACTTTAGACTATGCTTGAGTAGGAACCTCGCATAAGTCTAGACTTGTTATGTTTGCAGGGCGCTTGGGACCAAAATGAACCCCCTAATTTTCTCAATTATTACCAAAGTTCTAAGAATCCCAAACTAGCCAAGTCTGCCCTAATCCGTCGTGCCCCTAAATAGGCGCGCCAATTTCTGGCGTGACCCCCCCCCCCCATGCCACTTTAGCCTCACACTCATAACCCAACTCAACCTTCTTGGCCTCCACCCAGCGCGCCCCGGGCCCGCCGTTTTAACCTCAAATCAGCCCCGCGCTATTTTAGGCCGTCTCACCTATGCATCTACTCCAAATGTGCATCAATCTTCCACCCTACATCGACCCTTGCATTGCACAGACCTTGGCTCGCGCCAGCGCCTACCTTGCACAGACCTCAGACTTCCACCTTGCACCGACCCCCATGTTTGCACCGACCTCATCTTTGCATCGACCTGCCGCATGCATCAGCCTTTGCCCAAAACCTGCACCAACCCTAGTCTATGTCTGCACCGACCCTCATCTTGCACCGACCCTAACCAATCCCCTTCATTAACCTTGCATCGACCCAGCCATCCCCCTATACTCCTTTGCACTGACCTAGCCACCACCTTATGCACATTCATGCACCAACCTTATGCATCCATTGACCTTCAAACCTTGCACTGACCTCATCCGTTCGTGCATCAACCCCATACTAGCATCGACCCTGGGCAGTGCATGAAGTGCATTGACGTTAACCTCCATTCAAGAAGGGCAGTGACTTAATGCATGAAATAAAAAAATGCTTTGATCAAAAATAAGAAGCATGCATTGACTTTATGTGTATGTTGTTGGCTCCTGATGGTTAATGTTAAAACCCCAACTGATTTAATAAATCTAGTCAAATAAATGAATAAAAAGAGTTTCAATGTCTTCAATTATGCTGAGCATCCATCTTGAAATCATGAACGTGCATTTTCATTAGCATGCATTGCTATCTAAATGAGCATGACTTAACCTTTAGTTACATGAGTTAACTAATTAATGAATTCGTTGCATTTTGCATGAATGGTCAACCAAATGACCTCATTCCACAGCATCCATTGGTGCATTTAGTCAGTATTCTCTATGCCTTCGTATCATCCCTCGAGGCATCCTCTCTTGGCAATTAATCAAGTGTTTCCCTTTTTCTTAGAGAACGTAATTAACGTCATAGCCTTTATGGTATGACGAACTCTGGGTCCCGACACGAACCTCATAATCGACTGACCAAGTCAAATCGAGTGCATAATAAACTTGTCACTCAGTGACTGACATGCCAATACACATGATAACGAACGAACGACCCAGTTCGGAAAGGAAAGAAAAAATCAGTCCCCCATAGATGCCCAATTTAGCAGGCGTCCGGCACGCCGAGGGCGTGGGTTGTAGGGTCTCTCTCACAACTTGCTCTGCGGTGGCACTCAATTAGATGACTTACGGATCGGGCACTCTCTCACCGTTTGACAGAGCTAAGATGTAATACTAACTAAGCAAGATAAGCCAGCAAAGGGAGGGGCCAGAAGCTCACTTGATCAGCGTGAAGACGCCAATTCCAGATGGAGACAAGGGCGAGCAGGGAGGCGTGGATATGCACCCGCACGCCGCGCCGATGAAGCTTCAACCTAAAAGAAATTAATTAACAACCACTACTCCTCACGCAGGAGGGGTGGACTAAGGGTGGGGAATTTAGAGTTACACACAAACACTACCTCCACACAGGGAGGGGCGCTAAGCCAGCTTCTGGAACGATGTTGAATCTACCTGCTTCTGGAACAACACGATAGATAGTCGGTGACAGTGCTGCCACGGGCTCTGTCGAGCTCAGGTGAGGATGAAACTAGTATTGAAACTTCCTGGGTTGGCTCAGGAGGATGTCTGAATTTTTGGGGAATTTCTTGGCGTCGACGGTGGCTGGGGGAGGAGCTGGAACAGGACCGAACGATTCTGGCTCTGACTATTCCCAGACTGCTGCTGTAGGAAGACGAGGGCGCCACGAGCACTCCCGAGGTTCGAATGATGCGGGACCAGAACCTCTATGATTGTGGTCGAGTCTTCTTCAAACGGAGACCAACGAGACCGTCGTTGGAGGTCGGAGCTGACCACGATGACTGCATCAGTGGAAGGAGGTCGGACCAGGTTCTCGGGAGCTGACCTTGCGCACCTCGGGGAGAAAAATTGGAATTCTTGACTCTGAGCTCCAAAAATTGTTCTGCTTCTTGGAGATGGCAGGGGACTTGCAGGAGAAGCCCTCAGCCAAATCGCGCCTCAAGAAGCCTAGGGAGCTGGTCGTGGAAGCCTTTGCAAGTCGTTGCTGGTCGTCTGTGTGGGAGGGATTGCGTAGTCTGGGGAGATCGGCTCCTATGGGCAGCCCCGAAGTCGGTTGATGGCGAGACCACCTCTATTGCGAAGCTCACTTGATGATCTTCTAGAAATATAAGATTTTCTACCAGGTTCCTTGTGGAGACGACGAGACAGCCTCCGCAATTAGAAGCTTCTCTGCTGTCTATGAGCTGCTATAGGATCTGCAGCTTGGTGATGGTAAATGGGGTAGGAGGGGGGGGGAATACAGCATAGGGTGATGGTAAATGGGTGTGAGGGATGGGGGAGGGTATTAGGGGTTGGTGGAAGTGACTGGGAGAGGGAGGGGGCGGAGCTAGCAGAGGGTGGAGGGTTGGGGTCGTAGGTCTTCCAAAGGTGGGAGAGAGTAGGGCATAAATGGCCAAGGGAGGGGAAGTTTCACTAATTTTTGAATTTGGGTTTAATGTGGGTAGTCAATTGGGGTCTTTGAGATGTAGAGGGGTGTGTTGGGAGATGGATAGGTGTGTTGGGGAAGGGAAGGGGTGGCTTGGGAAAAGGAATGGTTGCGTTGGGAAGTGAAGGGTTGTATGGGGAGTGTCAAGGGTTGTCTTGGGAGGGGAGGGAGTAATGGTGGGATTAAATGGGGTATGGGGAGGGGAGAGGGGTCTTAATGGGAGTTGAATGGGGAGGAGAGAGAGGGAATTTCAGAAATTGGGGGAGGGGAGGAGAGAGAGAGAGAGAGAGAGAGAGAGAGAGAGAGAGAGAGAGATGGAGGGAGGGAGCTTCTCACTCCAAGGAAGAAAATTCTCTGGGAATTCAAAATTTTCTCAATATCTCATAAGCTTCAAATGGAAGAAATGGGGTCCTATTTATAGGGATCCCACAATTTACAATAAGTCCCTAACTTTTGGACTAATGACTAGACTGACCAAGAGAGAGGGGCGCCCCTGATAGGGTGCAAGGCCCGGATACAGAGGGGGGGGTGAATGTATCCCTCTTCAAATATCGCATAAATAAAACTCTAATGCTCAAGTATGCGGAATTAAAAGCAGTTGATGAAATGTACTGAAAATACTTAGAAGGAACTCAGTAAGACAACACAAATCTATTAGCCCTCACACGCTCCTAAGCAAACATCTAAAGAGCGCAGCAGAGAAAATAACATATAAGGAAAAACAAACCAGAAGTGAACACCAAGATTTTTTAGGTGGTTCGGTCCAAAGACCTACGTCCACCTCTCACTCTAAACCGGAGTGAGGCTTCCACTAGCTAGGCTAGAAACTGCAGACTCAGTCTGCAACAAATTGCTGCCACACAGCTTGACCAGGGGAACAACCTCCCCTCTTCCTCCCAACCGGAGGGACACCCCAAGTGACTCCCAGCCACTTGGAAACCAGAGACGTAAGTCTCTCTTCCTCCAGACCAGGAGGGAACACCTAGTCTTGCAACCCACAAGACCAGAACCGGGGGACCAATCCTCCCTTCTTCCAAACTGGAGGGGAACCTAGAGACCTAAGTCTCTCTTCCTCTGAAACCCAGAGGGAAGCACAGGTGACACCAAGTCACCTGCAAACTAGAGGTCTCGGACCTCTCTTCCTCCCAACCGGAGGGAACCCGACCTCACACAAGAGAATCAGAAGAACAACTGGTGAATGGTTAAAAAGAAAAACAAAAACGTAGCAACAGAAAGCTGGAAGAATAAAATGCACAAAATCTCTCGCAGGAGCTGGCTGGCCTGGATTTGATCCACGGTCCAGCACGAACTGATTTTCAGTTGAGGCTTCCTTTGCTCTAGCTCTCTCTTCTTCTCACTCTTCTTTTTCTTCTCTTTCGCAGGCTCTCTCTCTGTCTCTTCTTTCTTATTTCTTCTTCTTCTTTCTTCTTCTTCTGCTCACTGCCTTTCTGCAGCTCTATCTTTTATCTCGATCACTCTCTTCCTATTTCTTATCTGATCCCTTATCCATCTTCTCCAGATGGAGGCGGCTGTGTATTTATAGCTGCAACAATTAGGGCATTATCCTCGGTTCACGTGCCAGGTGCCAACCTCGGATCACGTGCACTTCATAGGCTTTACGAACAGTACCTATCACACAGACATAAGGAGATATCAGTTGGATGTATATACTTGGTTCAGGCTGTTAACAAAGTGTGTACAGGCATGATGCAGCTTGAGTGTATAGACTTGAAGGTTAACTGAGTGTACATACTTCGTGTAAAGGATATGCACATGTGCTAAAGTGTGTACAGTCTTCACAGAAGGATGTTCAGACTTTAACTTCTGAAGAGTATATACTCTGCTGAAGAACGTTCAGTTGATGTACAAGCCACATGCTGTATAGACTTCATACAAGACACATGCTGTATAGACTTCGATGCAAAGGCTTAACAACGAGTGTGTAGACTTGAATGCTTGGAAGGATGTATACACTTCGTCTTTGAAGGGGATGCACATATCCTGAAGTGTGTATAGACTTGCTGATCAAAGGATTAGAATGTATAGACTTGGTTGAATACAATGCAATGTATGGACTTGAAGATTCGAAGCCCCACAATGTTTAGACTTTAAGATGCATACGCCATGGCTGTACATACTTGAAGAGACGATGCACTGTAGGCTGCCAGACTCTGTACAGACTTGCAGCTTCAGACGCTGACAGAGACGGACCACTGTATAGATTTTAAGTCCAAGTGAGACAGTGGTTGTATAGACTTGGGAGGCTTGACACAGTGATGTACAGACATTGTGATGTATAGACTTAGGAGCATTTGCTAAGGCTGTACAGACTTCAGGCTGAACGTGTGTGCTATGAGCAATGTATAGACTTGGTGAGCTACAAAGCATAATGTGTAGACTTGAAAAGGGAAAGGGCTGTACACACTTGAGCAATGCAAAGGCAATCGGATGTATAGACTTCATGATGAGTAGACATGCCAAAACAACTGAACCGTGTACAGACTTGAACAAGCAAAGTCTGTACAGACTTGAAGATTCACGATGTATAGACTTTGGCAAGAGACTGGCTATACAGACTTCAACACAGCTGCGATGTACAGGCTTTGACAAAGCAGCATTGTACAGACTTAATGAAGCTTCAGATGAATGAATGTATAGACTTCCCAAACGAATGTACAGACTTCAGAAGATGAAGACTCTGTATAGACTTGAGTGCCTGAAACAGTGCTCTGTACAGACTCGCCACCGACCAATGTATAGACTTGAAGAAGCTGAGTGAACAATGTATAGGCTTTGAACTCTGTACAGACTTGAAGACCCTGAGCCAATGTATAGACTTTACCTTAGAAATGAATGTATAGACTTTGAAACAGAAGTCAGGCAAGCGATGTGTAGACTTGGCTAGAACGTAGGGAAAGACGCCAATGTGCAGACTTGATCATCCAGCAATGTAGAGACTTTGTTTCGAGCAACGTAGGTAAAAGAGACAATGTATAGACTTTGCACAGGAGTGCCTGAAGCGATGTATAGACTTGGATAATAGCTTGAGACACATAGACGCTGCTCGCTGTACAGACTTGATCAAGGCAGCTGAACAATGTACACACTTCCAATGTATAGACTTCTCGTGAACAGTCCGATGTGCATACTTCCCTTCGATGCATCTACAGTGCAATGCATTGACTTTGAAGAATATGTACATGGCACTGTACAGACTTTGAATGAAGAGCCCAATGTACAGACTTGGATGCCCAAAGGTAATGTATAGACTTGTAAGACACTCATGCACTGAAGATGTATAGACTTAGAATATGAAGAATGTACAGACATGAGATGTGTGCTGTCTAGACAGACTCTGCATATACTTAAGTAATGTATGGACTTCTTCCAACAAAGTTCAGGCATGCAGATACTTTGAACGAGTATGCTGGCAGTGTATAGACATTGAGATATGATGCATGAACAATGTGGGGTTGTATAGACTTACAGATCTGGGGGGTCGACCCATCAGGAAGGGGGGTCGACCCACTTCTGTCCAGATAATGCTGAAAGGTGTACAGACTAACATCAAACAATTCAGATAAAATGTAATTATGAAATGCATCAACAACTATGAAATGCACCAATGCACACACCACACAGCCTCAGCCTGTTCGTTGGTTATGTCATTCAGATAAGTTGTTCAATGAAACAAGCACATGCAACACAATGCAACACAAACAGATTTATATGCAGATTCCAACAGATGATGACTTATAGTGTTTTCTATCATCAAAATCACAGGGACACAACAATCTCCCCCTTTTTGATGATGGCAACACTATGAGTCATATTAACTTGATCAAATATTTCTCCCCTTTGACTTCAGCAAAAAGACATGCATTGAAGAAGGAAGAGTAAGACTTAATAATATGAGTGAATTAAGAACTCCCCCTTTGACTAAGCTCCCCCTTATCAGAAACGATTTGATGGATGAAACCAAATGAGATGTCAAGAGAATATCAATAAAAGCACAGGGACACTCAAAACTGCTAACTAGATCTCTCTCTTTATGAAAAACACTCAGCATGACATGGAAACTCCCCCTGATTAGATGGAGTGAAAGAGGTGAAGAGTATCTATCAGCAAAACACATGGGTATCCAAGAATTACCACAGACTGTAAACACAGTGAATAAGTGAGGAGGACAGATTTTCATTAGCACAGTGCAAGGATGAACTCTGGTTATCCAAAGACTACAAGTACACAGGTTAAACTGAGAGAAGTGCCTCTCATATATGACAACCAGTCTGAATCAAAACACAGTGATAAAGAGCCATAGGATGAGCAGATTCAACAATTAGTGATAATTGAGATATTAAACTTTTCAGCAAGATACCAACTTCATAGAGCATAATTTTAAGTTCTAGATTCCTCCATTATAGAAGCTTATGAAACCTTGATTGTCAGATGTGGTTTAAGAATGATGTAAACCGAAATTTTTCACGTAGAAATTATACTCATATCTGAACCAACTCTTAATAAAAAATAATTACAAGCTCATATAAGATTCTAGTTCAACCAACTTCCATCTTACTTAGTTTACTTTCCATGACAGCTTTAAGAGAAACATAAGTGAATGCACCTGAATTTTAATTGTTCTTTCAGAAATTGATTTACACATATTCAAAAAAAATTTAATGAACAATTTTGGTTTATCAGCACCTTTTGACGTGGGGAGACACCTTGATCAGAGGCCAGAATCCCCAGTTACTCAGTGTGACAATCGTATTGCTTCTTCCATTTTAGAGAACAGAGGTAGCATTAAAAGTATCTTTGGCATGAGGGTACACCTTGATCGGAGGCCAGAATCCCCAGTAACTCAATACAACTATGCCATTGCTCTGCCATATTTTCACAATTATTTCCAATCATCTCTTTAAGCAGAGTTAACCATGGTACTTCATGACACAATCCGTTGGACAGGTTTCTCAGTAACCACAGTCATTGCTCTGTCCATACTTTCACTCAAAATGGATTCAGAACAAATTAGATGTTTAGGAACAACCACATACACTATATATCTCAGTCAACGTAGACATGGATATCAACTTTTCAGATTTCATAAAGTCTTACATGAATTTACATGAAGCAGATAGTTAAAGTTTATTAAGAGGTTGAAGCAGATATTTTCAAGTTCCTTGTGACCAAACAAGAGTACATAAGACTTAAACTAATTCTAGTTAACAAATGTTCTTAAGCATGTATAATGGAAGGTTCCTCGTTAAAGATGTTTTAACTTTTATGAAGTAGTATACATGCTGAAAGTTTAGTTCATATCTCAGCTCAGTAAATCAAGTGAGAATATTCAACAGACAGCATGGATTTTGAAAAAATGTAGCAAAGGAGCTGCTCTTGAGCATTGAAGTTCAAAGTTGACTGAATAGAGGTGAAGCTCTCCTTCAGCAGATTTAGGAGAGGCAGACAGATACCGATAAGGTATAAATTCAGACTATGAACAACTTCAGAAGCAGTCAAGAAATATCATTTGATACCACTTTGATGATGGAATCACTGACATTATAAATATGACTAGATGAGTCAAATAGATGGACAGGAAGAGTTCAGACAAAGACACTACTCAACGGATTAAGCATGCTATGCAATGACTCCCCCTACCTAAAAACATTGAAACATCCTATATGTCATGAAGATAATGCAGATTCTGAATGACTATGCAAGAATAGATTTAACATGCTATGCAGTAAATCTAAAAACAATTGTGTGATTTCAAGAGTATGAATAATCCTCCCCCTAAATGTATGCATTCAATCTATCTTTTTGGCATTTTCAATGTAATGAAATGCAATGCAATTAACTACATGTATGCACGGGCATGAAGCAAAATATTCACATGAAGATACAGACATTCTCTGATATGCAAATTTGACCCTTGGTACTTGGCGGAGAACTTGGTCTAAAAGACCATCTCACACAAAGTAAGAACCTCCAGACAGATTTCCTCTGCCCTTTAGTAGCTTACCATTTGATATACCAAAGTGGTCATGCATGACAATGCAATACCAACAGTCTTATATGCATCAGATTTTCAATGATTGTATGTCAAGTGCATGATTATGTAATACTCATATATGCACTCAGCTCAAAGTACAAACAAGAAAGCCCACAACGCTCAATGCAAGAGTCAAACCAAATAAAAAGTATGTATGCATGAAACTATGACTTATCAACTCAACCATAAATTTCATTTGAACAGATGTGAGGAATTTACCTGAATGGGGTTTTATCAACTTGGGTGCCTTGGTTTATTCCCCCCCCCTTTTTTTTATTCTTCAGCTTCCAAGGCACACCTGCAAGTTAGCACACTATTTTGCATGGGCAGGTACCCAAACAGTCTTGGGCCCTGCATGGTTAATAGTGACACCTTTGGCAGGTGTTCTAAATAACCTTTTAGCATGTAGGTCATCAGATCTCATCAAATAGCAATTATTCATTGAATGACCTAATGTACCACAATAATAGTAAGATGGAGCAGATTTCAGATTTGATTTATGCACATTCTTATTAGCATGAATTCTATGTGCATATGCCTGAAAATTTCTCTTAACAGAATTAAAATTCTGTTTACCAAAATAAGCCAGCCAACAGTCAGCAGCTCTATGGCCTGGCTTCCCACATTCAAAACAAGTAAGCGTTTTCCTTTCAAACACAAATCCATTTCTACCAGAAATGTTTCTATTGACTGGGAATTTACCAGATTTATTATCAAACTTCCTTCCTTGAGCATGCCAACATTGGGCTGCTGTGTGGCCCATCTTGCCACAGTGAAGACATGAGTTAGAATTTCTTCCACCAGCCCTCAGCCAGCATTCGGATCTCTTATGACCCAATTTTCCACAATTGAAGCATGTCATATGCTGGTTTATTGAATCAAATTTGTTCTTGTTAATAGCATGACTGTTTGCATGAAATTTAGCATGATATGAATGTGATTTTTCCTTATCACTTGCAAATCAGCACTGTGCAATTGTGCCCTAATTTACCACAGTGGAAACATTCAATTTTCTTTTTCTGAATTGAAGAATTTCTATCATGAAGTTTCCTAGCAGTCATATCATCCATCTCCATCAATTTACATTCATGCATCAGATGACCAAATTTATGACAATAATGGCATGACATTATCTTTTTAGATGCATGTGAATGTGTGTGAGAATTGTGATCAACATGCCCTAGTGAACCCTTTTTATTTATTTTCTGTTTTCCAATCCTTTTCTGATTTTTGTTCTATTTTTCGGTTTTCTGAACAATCGGCTGTTTATCTTTTGAAGTGGTGACTACATTTGAAGCTTTTACAAAAGATGTCATCAACTTGCTCTGAAATTCTTTCTTGTTAGCATTATTGTAGCCCAGCCCTTCCTTCCTAGTGTTGATTTTTACACCTAGTAGCTTGTCTAGGTTTTTCTGCCCACTTACGAATTTTGACAAAGAATTGTTCAGATCATTTATTTCAGATTGAAGAGAAGAGGCCTGATGTTCATAGTTGACTATATCTTCTTCACAGACCAGAATTTGTTGATGCATCACATCATTCAAAGTTTTAAGGGTATCAATTTCTGATTTCAGTTTGAGCTCATTTTGATTTTCATCAGCAGATTTTCCTTTTTAAAATGTCAACAATCTCTCTGACATGGTGGAGTTCAACTATTTTAGTTTCTCAATTTCCTCCTTTAGACTAGTGTTCTCCTGCTCAAGTTTATCATCATCAAACAAAACATCAGTTAGGAAACTTGGATATTCTGATTTATAGTTTTCAAAGGTTTCCTGAAACTTTAAGTTCGCAACACTAACAGCCTTGAACTCTTCATTGATCAATCTGTTTTCATTCTCAAGACTGATTAGTTTTTGTTCAGTTTCCTGACATTGTTTTCTGAGTTTAGTGTTTTCAGATTTAACATGATCAAGTTCTGATTGGATTCCATCTAGTTTCGACACTTGTCTTCTGAGTATTTCATTTTCAGTTTTCAGAATTTCAAGATTTTCAAGATTTTCAGTTCCGGAAATAGGATCCCCTAGACTTGTTAACTTCTTTATCAGACTTTTATTCTTCTTCCTCAATTTTTCATGGGAGTGTAACAGATTAGCATAGGCATCTTCCCAGTCATCTAAAGTGTAACTATCGAAAGGATTGATTACCTCTTCAGCATCTTCAAATTCATCTTGATCAGTGTTATGGTCGCTCTTATCAGCCATCATGTAGTTGTCCTCATTCATCCATTGAGCTAGCTTCAACTGATCCAGAATGTCCTTAGCGGACCTGCAGTCATAAAAACAAGAATGTAGAGCCTTGTCAGTAGCTTCTTTCATTAATTTCAAAACTTTTTGATTCTCTCCATTTCTTGATCTGTCACTTTTAGTCCATTTGGACTCTTCCTGTGGCAGTCTATGAGGACCATGTGAAATTAACTTCCACAGATCCGGATCCATTAAATTCACATAGTTATGTAGACTGCTAACCCATGAGTTAAAATTAGAGCCATTGAAAACCGGTGGAGAACCCATTGATTAAATCGGCAAGCAGATTAATGCAACAGAGAGAAAATTCAGAAATGCACCAAAGGCAACAGGATCCTCTGCAGATCGTTGGATCTGTTCAGTCAGAGACCTACGCTCTGATACCAATTGATAGGGTGCAAGGCCCGGATACAGAGGGGGGGTGAATGTATCCCTCTTCAAATATCGCCCAAATAAAACTCTAATGCTCAAGTATGCTGAATTAAAAGCAGTTGATGAAATGTGCTGAAAATACTTAAGAGGAACTCAGCAAGACAACACAAATCTATTAGCCCTCACACGCTCCTAAGCACACATCTAAAGAGCGCAGCAGAGAAAATAACATATAAGGAAAAATAAACCACAAGTGAACACCAAGATTTTTTAGGTGGTTCGGTCCAAAGACCTACGTCCACCCCTCAGTCAAAACCGGAGTGAGGCTTCCACTAGCTAGGCTAGAAACTACAGACTCAGTCTACAACAAATTGGTGCCACACAGCTTGACCAGGTGATGTGACACAACCCCTCGGACTTAAATTTTTAAGCAATCGAACCGAACGGCAGACCCACTCAAGCGGATTCACCCGCGTCGCGTACACCCGGGTCCGTAGGTGGACTGGCGATAGTGGTGAGGGTCTGAGGATGGACCTCGCCTTTCTGGGGATTTGACTAGCTTGGGCTGAACCCCTAAGGGCCTGGGATGCCCCAATTCCGTGGGCGGCCAGCACGCCAAGGGCGTGGGATGTAGTGGCTCTCTCACAACTCGCTCCGCGGTGGCACTCAAATTGATGATATTTTGAGATCAGGCACTCACTCACCGACCGACAGCACTAAGAAGCATTACTAAACAAACAAAGTAATTCCAGTAGAGTAGGGCAACCCGAAGCTCACCTGATCGGTGTGAAGACACCGATCCCGGTCGGAGACGAGGGCGAGCGGGGAAGCGTGGGCTACCCGCACGCCGCGCTGATGTTACTTCAGCCGACGACCTGCTAGTACAAAACTACTCCTCGTGCAGGAGGGTGATCGTGGGGTGGGGGTTAAACTTATTAAAATCAAAACTACCTCCACGCAGGGAGGGGCCTTCAGCCGGCCAAGCGGAGTGGGGAATTATGCAAGGAAAACTTAACTTTCCGAACTCGGCCGGTTCTACCAATCTTCAGGTTCGCTGGAAAGGGAGTCGATGATGATGCTGCCTCGGACTCCACGGAACTCCAAACTTTACGAAACTGGTGCCAAAGTTTCCTAACTGACAGAGGATGATGTCTGAATTTTTGGGGAAGCTCTGAAACTCGGGGCTGACCGGTCCAGCGACTGGAACAGGACAGCAACGTTCTGTCTCTAACTGGTGCAGAACTGGTGCAGTAGATTGCAAAAGGTTATGTGGAAGCTCCCGAACTCCAATTGGAACGAAACGGGCGGTGACGTGATCGTGGTCGGAGTAGCTTCGAACAGAAGTTGACGGGGCCACAATCCGAGGTCGGAGAAGAGAGTGGTGGCCGGAGAAGTGGGGACTGGTCGAACCTAGAACCACTGAAAGCAGTCTGCACACTCCGGCGAAGAAAATTAGAACTGAGAGCTCCGGTGGCCGATTGAGTCCCTCCTTCTTGGAGATGGAAGCTAACTGGACGTAGTTTCTGCCCTCCGAAAATGGAGCTCAGATCGTTCCCGTATGGACCGTGGTGGCTTCTGCTTTCAGCTTCAGGTCTTCAGACAGGGACAGAACGCGCAGTCGGACGAGATCAGCTCCCCTGAACAGCTCTGACCTTGGACGCCCGCGAGACCACCACCGTTGCAAAGTAGACTCGAAGATGATTCCAGCAATGTAAGGCTTGCCACCTGATTTCAGAAGAGGAGGTCATGGTAGCTTCTGCAAGTTGAGCTTCTGCTGCTGCCTGCGAACTGGATAGAGCAGGTTGGTGAATGAAGTTGATAATGGTGGGAAGGGGTGAAGGGACTGCAATGGGGAGAGGGCTAATGGCTGTGGGGCTTGGATGGGGGTGGATAGAGGTGGTGGAGAGGCTGGAGAAGAGGGCTAGGTCGCAGCTAGCAGGTGGAGGGGGAGGGGGTTGCGGCCAAGGGTGGAGGGTGAGAGAGAGGGGGGGCGCAAGAGGCTTGGAGGGAGAGGGAAATTTGAACTTAGTTTAATGTGGGGATGGTTAATGTGGTCTTGGGAAGGGGAAGAGTTGCCTTGGGGAGGGGAAGGGGTGCTTGGGGGAAGGGATTCACCCTTGGGAAGGTGAAAGGTTGTATGGGGAAGGGGAAAGATTGCTTGGGAAGAGGGAGAGGTGCCTAGGAGAAGGGGATTCCACCTAGGGGTTGGAGGGGGATTAAATGGGAGGTATAGGGAAGGGGGAGGGGTCTTAATTAGAGATGAATAGGGAGGAGAGAGAGTTAATTTCGAAATTGGGGGTGGTGAGGAGAGAGAATGTGGTTCGCCCCCTTTAGAGAGAGAGAGAGAGAGACAGAGAGAGAGAGAGCTAGAGAGAGAGGGGGGGCACAATTCTTGTGGCAAACTTTTTTTACTCAATAATTCATTAGCTTCCAAATGAGGGATTGGGGTCCTATTTATAGGAATTCCACATTTTCACATAAGTCCTTGACTTTTGGACTACTAACACTTAACCAAGGGGAAGGGGGCGCCCCTGGGCCTAGCCCATATAATTGGGCCCATTAACCAACATAATGACTCTAGACTTAGGTAAATAGCTACCTAACCTAGGTATTGGACTCAAATAAAAAAAAGTACATGATAAGAAAATGAAAATTACATCATATGACTCGAAATATAGTGGCGGACAAGATGTAGCATAGCTGGCGAGCTTCTGGATCCTCGAACAAAGGGGAAAGTTGGTGATGTCCTCATCATACCCCCGGAGTGCGGAGAACTCGACTCTGTCGAGTATGGGCCCACCGGGGGAGCGGTCCTCCAAAGCAGCTCAGGGCGACCCTCAACCTCCAAACTCAACCCGCATCTACGACTAGGGGATGGTCCTTCATCCTCTCAAGGTGGCTGGGGCACACCCTCTTGCTAGCGATGGAACCCTGCTTGCATAGTATTGCCCCAATGTGCACACGTCGGGCTCTCAAGGTTATTTTGTGGTGGCTCTCCAGGGTGTCCCTCTTAAAGGAAGGTATAGGCTCAAAGCACTCACTAGGATCCACAGCGGTGCCCATATAGGGTGCCGGGTCTGCCACGTGGGAAGTGGGGTATATCCCATAACCCATTGGTAAATTCAATCCACAAGCTGTGTTGCCAAAGCCACTAGGAACAGGGAAAGGTCCAAGTCCTCATGCCATCGAATGGGAGGTGACCCTAAGGTAGAGCCACTCCGATGCCATCATCACCAAATCGCCTACTTGAAATTCCAAGTGACGCTCGCGAGCTCTTATCCGCTCTTTGTGAACCTCACCGCTCATTGCGAATTGCTTGCGTGTATGCGTATGCCATGCACTATGATGCGGTGTGGGTGTGAAAAGCCTGGTGTGTAAAGGTGGACCGGAGCAACCGTAAATTGACATATCATGCTGTGATGCCATGTGGACCTTGATGAACTTAGGTGGACCGGGGCAGCCACAAGTGGCCCTATCATGCATGGGCTTCATAACAATGGTTGGAGGGCCATGGTATCTGTAGGGGAACCTATCACACAAAGTGGTGATGAATGTCGGGGGACCCGGACACCCGTAGATGCTCCTGACATGCATATGATCAATGATGAATGAGGGAGGACCAGCACATCCAAATGTGAGCCAGTCTTGCATTGGGCCCGCAATGTGTGTGACATGTATGAGATGACTGGGCTTACTAGCCCTACTAGATGATGCAAAATGTAGTGGCACTTGCATTCCCATCCAAATGGCTCCTTCTATGTGTATGACTTGGTGTGAGATTTTCAAGTTGATGTGACACAACCCCTCGGACTTAAATTTGCAAGCAATCGAACCGAACGGCGGACCCACTCAAGCGGATTCACCCGCGTCGCGCACACCCGGAACCGTAGGTGGACTGGCGATAGTGGTGAGGGTCCGAGGATGGACCTCGCCTTTCTGGGGATTTGACTAGCTTGGGCTGAACCCCTAAAGGCCTAGGATGCCCCAATTCCGTGGGCGGCCAGCACGCCAAGGCCATGGGATGTAGTGGCTCTCTCACAACTCGCTCCGCGGTGGCACTCAAATTGATGATATTTTGAGATCGGGCACTCACTCACAGACCGACGGCACTAAGAAGCATTACTAAACAAGCA
This sequence comes from Amorphophallus konjac, assembly GCA_022559845.1. NCBI lineage: Eukaryota > Viridiplantae > Streptophyta > Magnoliopsida > Alismatales > Araceae > Amorphophallus > Amorphophallus konjac. The sequence goes on along the minus strand of CM040121.1, from coordinate 278,030,203 downwards.
AACTAATTCCAGTAGAGTAGGGAAACCCGAAGCTCACCTGATCGGTGTGAAGACACCGATCCCGGTCGGAGACGAGGGCGAGCGGGGAAGCGTGGGCTACCCGCACGCCGCGCCGATGTTGCTTCAGCCGACGACCTGCTAGTATAAAACTACTCCTCGCGCAGGAGGGTGATCATGGGGTGGGGGTTAAGCTTATTACAATCAAAACTACCTTCACGCAGGGAGGGGCCTTCAGCCGGCCAAGCGGAGTGGGGAATTATGCAAGGAAAACTTGACTTTCCGAACTCGGCCGGTTCTACCAATCTTCAGGTTCGCTGGATAGGGAGTCGATGATGATGTTGCCACGGACTCCACGGAACTCCAAACTTTACGAAACCAGTGCCAAAAGTTTCGTAACTGACAGAGGATGATGTCTAAATTTTTGGGGAAGCTCTGAAACTCAGGGCTGACCGGTCTGGCGACTGGAACAGGACAGCAACGTTCTGTCTCTGGCTGGTGCCGAACTGGTGCAGTAGATTTAGAAGACTCTGCGGACGCTCCCGAACTCCAATTGGAACGAAACTGGCAGTGACGCGATTGTGGTCGGAGTAGCTTCGAACAGAAGTTGACGGGGCCACAATCCGAGGTCGGAGAAGAGAGTGGTGGCTGGAGAAGTGGGGACTGGTCGAACCTGGAACCACTGAAAGCAGTCTGCACACTCCGGCGAAGAAAATTAGAACTGAGAGCTCCGGTGGCCGATTGAGTCCCTCCTTCTTGGAGATGGAAGCTAACTGGACGTAGTTTCTTCCCTCCGAAAATGGCACTCAGATCGTTCCCATACGGACCGTGGTGGCTTCTGCTTTCAGCTTCAGGTCTTCAGACAGGGGCAGAACGCGCAGTCGGACGAGATCAGCTCCCCTGAACAGCTCCGACCTTGGACGCCCGCGAGACCACCACCGTTGGAAATTAGACTCAAATACGATTCCAGCAATGTAAGGCTTGCCACCTGATTCCTGAAGAGGAGGTCGTGGCAGCTTCTGCAAGTTGAGCTCCTGCTGCTGCCTGCGAACTGGATAGAGCAGGTTTGTGAATGAAGTTGATAATGGTGGGAAGGGGTGAAGGGACTGCAATGGGGAGAGGGCTAATGGCTGTGGGGCTTGGATGGGGGTGGATAGAGGTGGTGGAGAGGCTGGAGAAGAGGGCTGGGTCGCAGCTAGCAGGTGGAGGGGGAGGGGGTTGCGGCCAAGGGTGGAGGGTGAGAGAGAGGGGGGGCACAAGAGGCTTGGAGGGAGAGGGAGATGCGAATTTGGGTTGGGAAGGAGAGAGGGAGGAGAGATCTCTCCTTTGTTTTGAATGGTGGGTTAATGGAGGGGTTAATGGGGGCCTAGGGAATGGGGTGGGCTTGGTCCAATAAGGTTGGTTGGGGTAGGAAAAGGTTGGTGGTGAGTAAGGTGGGTGGGTATAGGAAGTGATCCAAGGGGTCATGGTAAGGGTCATCTAAAGAGAGGAACTCTAGGTCCTTTTGGTCCTCACAACATGGTGGTGGGTCCTCCTCCTCTAGTAAAATGATTGGGCCAAAGTTTTTGATGGGATGGTCAGCCATGAATGGAGGGCTAGATGTTCTCCCCGAGATAAGCAACTCAAGTTTGTGGATAGCATCGGGCTCATCGGGTGTAGGGAGGAGTAAAAGAAGGTCGCTAGTGTAGCAACCCACAGTGTAAATTAAGGAGATGGACCCGACACATAGGTGTAGGAGGTTAAGGCTCCTAGGTCAGTTAGTCACTGCAGTCAATATGCCAGTCAGCTCCACTTGCCATGCTAGGCCGTGAAGGAGGTCTCCTAAAGTTTCTACTTGGTAGGAGGATTGGATGGTAGTGTGGTAGGAGGAGAAGGGAACTATGGGAAAGTTTTGTTCCATGGGGGAGAAAACATGGGTTGTAATCTCTCTAATTGGGCTCTCCTTTAGCCAACTAACAAGGGGTTCTCCGAAGATGATCTTGGTCCCAACTAGAGAGGGTGGTGTAAGGTGAAGGCCACCATGTGAAGTTTCTTCTTCTTCTTGGACATGGGTGGTCTCCATGGCGGGGACTGGGTCTGGAGTGTTCACTCCTATGGGGTCGGGTATGAGTTCCTCTACCAAGGAGGTGAGTGGGTCCTTTGAGGGCGGGATGATAAAGGTTGGTGTATGGTGTACCCAGGGCGGTGAGTGAGGCCGGACTTGGGTTGGGGTTGGGAGTGGAAGTAGTGGGGGCCTAGGTTTGGGTAGGATAGGAGTTGGAAGCGGAAGGTAGATTGGGTGAGTAACTTTGGGTTGGGGAATGGTGGCTGTTATGGGCCTAGGTGGAGGGGTGGACATGGGGTCCACGTGGGTTTGAATGGTGAGGGTGGAGTGAGCCATGATGCTTCTTCCACATGGGATGGGAACTTCTCGGCCTAACCCATGACATTGTGACTCGTATTCTTCTTCCCATTCGGGGGAGGCCTCATGTACCTCAATCACATTCTTATCCCTTTGGGGTGTGGGGGTTTTACTCTCCAAGGGAATTGGAATCATTTGGGGTGGTGGAGTTTGGGCCCTAAGGGAGGTCTTGGGTTGACTGGGAGGGAAAGGGGGAGTGGGAGTGCTCCTCGGGTTGTGGTTCTCAAGGTAGGAGTCGGAAGGTCGGGGAGTGAAGATCTTCCTAACCTCAATTCTCATCTCTTCCCATGAGTCTATGGGTCCTTTGGCTTCCCATCCAAATTCATCCCGAGGTGACCAATCTCTAGGGCCGTGGTTCCCTTTTGCTTCGAACCGATCAAGTCGGGTGGTGAGGGTATCTAGACAGTTATGAATCTTGTTGATGACAGTGTCAAATTGGTCCATATTTATTTGGGGCATCTCCCTAGGGTGGTCATGCACATGAGTGATGGAAAACATGATGCAAGAGAGACTCAAATGCCAATGCCCTAGGACTAGACTCGTAGAGAAAAGTCTAAAACTTGCTCTGATACCAAGTTGATGTGACACAACCCCTCAGACTTAAATTTACAAGCAATCGAATCGAACGGTGCACCCACTCAAGCGGATTCACCCGTGTCGCGCATACCCGGGTCCGTAGGTGGACTGGCGATAGTGGTGAGGGTCCGAAGATGGACCTCGCCTTTCTGGGGATTTGACTAGCTTGGGCTGAACCCCTAAGGGCCTGGGATGCCCCAATTCCGTGGGCGGCCAGCACGCCAAGGGCGTGGGATGTAGTGGCTCTCTCACAGCTCGCTCCGCAGTGGCACTCAAATTGATGATATTTTGAGATCGGGCACCCACTCACCGACCGACGGCACTAAGAAGCATTACTAAACAAGCAAAGTAATTCCAGTAGAGTAGGGCAACCCGAAGCTCACCTGATCGGTGTGAAGACACCGATCCCGATCGGAGACGAGGGCGAGCGGGGAAGCGTGGGCTACCCGCACGCCGCGCCGATGTTGCTTCAGCCAACGACCTGCTAGTACAAAACTACTCCTCGCGCAGGAGGGTGATCGTGGGGTGGGGGTTAAGCTTATTACAATCAAAACTACCTCCACGCAGGGAGGGGCCTTCAGCCGGCCAAGCGGAGTGGGGAATTATGCAAGGAAAACTCGACTTTCCGAACTCCGCCGGTTCTACCAATCTTCAGGTTTGCTGGATAGAGAGTCGATGATGATGCTGCCACGGACTCCACAGAACTCCAAACTTTACGAAACGGGTGCCAAAAGTTTTCTAACTGACAGAGGATGATGTCTGAATTTTTGGGGAAGCACTGAAACTCGGGGCTGACCGGTCTGGCAACTGGAACAGGACAGCAACGTTCTGTCTCTGGCTGGTGCAGAACTGGTGGAGTAGATTGCAGAAGGCGCTGCGGACGCTCCTAAACTCCAATTGGAACAAAACTGGTGGTGACGTGATCGTGGTCGGAGTAGATTCGAACAGAAGTTGACGGCGACACAATCCGAGGTCGGAGAAGAGAGTGGTGGCCGGAGAAGTGGGGACTGGTCGAACCAGGAACCACTGAAAGCAGTCTGCACACTCCGGCGAAGAAAATTAGAACTGAGAGCTCCGGTGGCCGATTGAGTCTCTCCTTCTTGTAGATGGAAGATAACTGGACGTAGTTTCTTACCTCTGAAAATGGTACTCAGATCGTTACCGTACGGACCGTGGTGGCTTCTGCTTTCAGCTTCAGGTCTTCAGATAGGGGCAGAACGCGCAGTCGGACAAGATCAGCTCCACTGAACAGCTCCGACCTTGGACGCCCGCGAGACCACCACCGTTGGAAAGTAGACTCGAAGATGATTCCAGAAATGTAAGTCTTGTCACCTGATTCCTGAAGAGGAGGTCGTGGCAGCTTCTGCAATTTGAGCTCCTGCTGCTGCCTGCGAACTGGATAGTGCAGGTTGGTGAATGAAGTTGATAATGGTGGGAAGGGGTGAAGGGACTGCAATGGGGAGAAGGCTAATGGCTGTGTGGCTTGGATGGGGGTGGATAGAGGTGGTGGAAAGGCTGGAGAAGAGGGCTGGGTCGCAGCTAGCAGGTGGAGGGGGAGGGGGTTGCGGCCAAGGGTGGAGGGTGAGAGAGAGGGGGGGCGCAAGAGGCTTGGAGGGAGAGGGAAATTTCAACTTAGTTTAATGTGGGGATGGTTAATGTGGTCTTGGGAAGGGGAAGAGTTGCCTTGGGGAGGGGAAGGGGTGCTTGGGGGAAGGGATTCCCCCTTGGGAAGGTGAAAGGTTGTATGGGGAAGGGGAAAGATTGCTTGGGAAGAGGGAGAGGTGCCTAGGAGAAGGGGATTCCACCTAGGGGTTGGAGGGGGATTAAATGGGAGGTATGGGGAAGGGGGAGGGGTCTTAATTAGAGGTGAATAGGGAGGACAGAGAGTGAATTTCAAAATTGGGGGTGGGGAGGAGAGAGAATGGGGTTCGCCCCCTTTAGGGAGAGAGAGAGATAGAGAGAGATAGAGCTAGAGAGAGAGGGGGGCACAATTCTTATGGCAAACTTTTTTTACTCAATAATTCATTAGCTTCCAAATGAGGGATTGGGGTCCTATTTTGATGCGGGACCGACTGACTCGCTAGCTATCCTAGGACGCTAAAGAACGCGACCAGCACGCGCACGTGACAAGGCAAGCCGGTGTGACCGACTAACGTGAAATCCCTCCGGGCGGAGGCGTCTCTCAACAGAACTCCGAACCACGGCCGTCCCACGGAGGGAGGCGCGACGGGGTCACAACGGGCGAGAAGCCGCTGGACGACACGGGAGTCTAGTCCGAGCTCAGTGCTCGACTAGGGCCAAGGGAAAAGGCCGCTCTCGTCTCTCTCAACCTGCAGTAATAAATGAAACTAGCTAGGCCCTACACTCACTCGCGCGGCACAATCAATCATATACGTGATAAGCAAGTACTACGGGCGGGAGCGAGACACGTACCTCCACGCCTAAGCGTGGGGAAGGAACCCCGGCCGAGTCCAACCACCCCGATACACGCGTGAGAGAACTAATACAAACATCAAAAGGGCCCACTCCTCGCAGGGAGGTAATAGGCTGCAACCACAGCTACACACGGGGCGGCCGGCGCACGGGCTGACGGGCAGCAGCCGAGGTCGGGGATGAAGCCGGATGCCGACCCTCGCAATGCCGATCGCTCCTATAGTAGCCTTTGAGGAGGAGGCCCACGTCGCCGTGGGCACTGCTGGGATGCCGAGCCGGATGGAGGGGCCCCACGCTGCTGCTACGGCCTCGGGGGGATGTCGGTCCGGCGAGAGGTTGCTGGCTGGTCCCTGTGACAGCGGGCAGAGATGGCGCTGGTACACGGCCGTCCGGACAGCGTTTGTGGCGGCGTCTTCTCTGGTGGAAGGCTGACAGGGGCGGCTATCCAGGGGCAGTGGTGGCCGATGGGGTCCTGTAGAGGGATTGGGTGCGAAGGGCGTGACAACAGGGGTGCACAGACAGCACTTCAGGACAGTCTGACCTGTGACCGTGGGTGGGGTGGTAATGGCGCAAGGGTACAGAAGGAGTTCCGGCCCGAGATGGTTACTGGAGGTGTGGTGGCATGTGAGGAGTCGACCTACCAAGTTGCAGATCGATCCGAGGACGGGAAATGGTACCCCCTTTGGAGGCCCGCTGCTGACAGTCCCGCTCGGGTACTGTAGCGCAGGATTGCGCACTAAAAGTGTGCTTGAAGACAAAAGTTTACCCCGATGGAGTTTGGAGGCGAGGCCAGAGGGGCTGGATTCGTGACTGGGAGGGGAACAAATGTTATGAAGGGACTGGCGGTGTTTGGGGGTAGGAGAGGCATGCAAACAGGGACCCAAGTCGTCTCGGGTCACAGGCGAGACTGTCAGGGAGGTCGTCAGCGCGACGAAAGTGTCTGTAAAGACAACTTTCTCTGTGGGTGGAATTTTTGGCCAAGGCCGGTGGGGTTGGAAAGATGATTGGAAGGGGTACGAAAGTCGTGAAGAAACTCGGATGAGACGCTGCCGGGAAGTGGACGCACCGGACCGATCTCTGGACACCAAATCTGCTGTCAGCACAGGGACGCCCGGGGAAGAGGATGACGATCCTGCGTGCACCGTCGCTCCACCGAACTCGTCGCCGTGGACGATGATTGAAGGCTGCTCGCGTTGGAATCCCTTGGGGGAGGTCTCCTACCCCTGGGCGTCGCACCCAAGGACTGGAGAGGAGGTGAGGGCGTCGCACCCTCAAGGAGGAGGAAGAAGAAGGGGTCGCCCCTTTTCACAATGTGGCACTCCACAATGAACACTCAAGCATCAATTTCTTCATTATCTTTTTGAAAAGAAAATACAAGGTCTTTTTATATGGGATGGGGAAATGCTAGGTTTAAACCCTAGCCAAGGGGAAAGGAGATGGGGGGGGGGGCGGCCACAACCGGAGAAGGGCATTCAAATCTCCTAGATTCTAGGAGTGAAAGGTGGGGGGGGGGGGGGCGGCCAAAAGAGGGAGAGGGCAAGGGGGGAAGGGCGGCTGCCATTCCCTCCAAGAGGGGAGGGAATGGTCCGCCCCCCAACCCTAACCCTAGGTGGGGCGCGCCTCCCAAGGTGGGCCCAGGGGGGGAAAGTGGTCAGCCCTAGTGGGCCAGAGAAGTGAACCAAGAAGTGGCCCAATAACCCCCCTAGCCTCTAGCAAGCCTACAAAACACAAATAAAGCCTAATTGGCCTAAAAAAAAGGGGTCCATGACTGAAGAAAATTGTCCACACACGGACTAAACCAAGGCCCAACATGGCCCAAAGCATAAAATAAGTGATGATAGCTCCGCTAATCTGCCAACTGGTCGCCGAGCCAAAGGGATGCCGGCGAGATCCGTGTACTCCGTCGTAAAGTGTGACGCGTGTCCTCACCAATTCTCCCCGGGTGGGAAGAACTCGACCCCGTCGAGTAAGGGTCACGGTCGCTCAGGTAACGTTCCAGCAAGTCCGGGTCAATCCGCTCCAGCTCTCCCCGCGTGATCCAGGTGTCGTCTGTCTCAGGGCGCCCTCTCCAACGCACTAGGAAGCGCTGGTAGGCCCCGCTCCTGGTGGTGGTCACCTGCTCATCCAGTATACAATCGATGTGCTCGCGTCTCTGTAATGGGGCTGGAGGAGGTGGACTCTCAGAAGGTGTATCGCTCACAACAGGAAGGGGAGGCCCAAGAAGCTCACTGGGAATCACTGCTGGATCCCGATAGGCCGCCAGATCAGAGACGTTGAACGTCGAACTGATCCCATAATCATCTGGCAGCTCAATCTCATACGCGTTAGACCCAATCCGCCTCAGAACTCGGAAGGGTCCGGCACCGCGGTCCTGGAGTTTCTTTACGGCCCCCGAAGGGAACCGTTCAGGTCTGACCCTGATCATGACATACTCTCCCTCGCGGAACTCACGCGTGCGTCGATGCACATCAGCTAACTCCTTATATCGTGCGTTGCTGGCCTCAATGTGACGACGTACATGCTCATGCAACTGCCTAACATGCTCAGCAAAGGACTCAGCTGACTCTGAGACACGGGCCTGGACAGGGGATGGGACCAAGTCTATCGGTTTTCTAGGCCTACGACCAGTGACTATCTCAAAAGGACTCAAACCAGTAGACCTATTGACCGAATCATTGTAAGCAAACTCCGCTAGAGGGAGAACTAAATCCCAATCCCGGTCACGCTCACGCACTAGACACCTCAAAAGATCCCCCAAACTCCTATTCACAACCTCTGTTTGACCATCGGTCTGGGGGTGGTAAGCAGTAGAAAACTTCAGCTGTGTGCCCATCATGTGCCATAGGGTCTTCCAGAAATAGCTAGTAAAGCGAACATCCCTATCTGACACAATAGTACGCGGCAACCCAAACCTAGAGACACAATGGGTGAAGAATAGACGGGCAACCCTAGAGGCATCTGATGTTTTAGAACATGGGATAAACAAGGCCATCTTAGAGAATCTGTCCACCACCACGAAAATGGAGTCGTGTCGGCGGAGGGTACGGGGCAAGCCTAAGACAAAGTCCATGCTAATGTCCTGCCATGGACTATCTGGTACCGGGAGGGGAGTGTAAAGGCCGGTATTCTGTTTCCTCTGTTTGGCCAAGGCACAAATGCGGCACTGGGCCACAATCCTAGCAACATCCCGCTTCAGGCTAGGCCAAAAGAAGCGGTACTCAACGGCCTCAATGGTCTTATTCCGGCCAAAGTGGCCGGCTAGACCCCCAGCATGCAACTCCCAAGTAAGAAAATCACGGACCGAGGTCCGTGGGACACAAAGCCTGCTCCCATAGAAAAGGTAGCCATCCTGCAACGTATAGTCGGGGTACTCATGGGACGGACCTGACTGGAGGGTGCTAAACATCGGACCGAAATCCGGGCAATCGGCATACAGCTCCCTCATCCTATCCATCCCAACCACCTCCACACTCATGGTGGTCAATAGGTGAGTACGGCGGCTCAAGGCATCAGCAACCCGGTTCTCCACACCGGCCTTGTGCTTCAGCACAAATGTGTACTCCTGGAGGAACTCGACCCATCGGCTATGGCGAGAGTTGAGCTTCTTTTGGGCATGGAGATATCGGAGTGCCTCATGATCAGAATACAACACAAACTCCTGATGTAACAAATAGTGTCTCCAATGCCTCAAAGCTTGCACAACTGCATAGAATTCCTTATCGTATGTAGAGTAACGCAGTTTCGCATCGCTCAGCTTCTCGCTAAAGAATGCAACGGGATGGGTCTCCTGACTAAGAACTCCTCCTATGCCTACCCCTGAGGCATCACAAGAGACCTCAAACACCTTCGTGAAGTCTGGAAGACGAAGGACGGGTGCCTGGGTCATGCGCTCTTTGAGGAGCGTGAAAGCGGCTGAAGCAGCCTTGGTCCACTCAAAGGCCCCTTTCCTAATGCAGTCCGTGATAGGGGCGGTGATGGAGCTAAAGCCTCGGATAAAACGGCGATAGAAGGTCGCCAGTCCGTGAAAGCTACGGACATCATGTAGGGTACGAGGCTCGGGCCACTCAACAATTGCCCTGACCTTCTCAGGGTCGGCAGACACTCCCTCACTAGAAACAATGAACCCTAGGAAGGTGACCTGAGAGGTCATGAACGCGCATTTCTTAGGGTTGGCAAATAAGCTCTCTCTCCTCAGAATCAAACAGACCTGCCGAAGGTGGTCTAAGTGGATCTCCCGGGTACGGCTGTAAATGAGGATGTCATCGAAGTAAACTACCACGAAGATTCCTATCAAGGGTCGCAAGACCTGAGTCATCAGCCTCATGAAGGTGCTGGGAGCATTGGTCAGCCCAAAGGGCATGACCAGCCACTCATAAAGACCATCCTTGGTCTTGAAGGCCGTCTTCCATTCATCTCCAGGTCTGATCCTTACCTGGTGATAGCCACTCTTTAGATCAATCTTGGAGAACACAGTGGCTCCCGCCATCATATCCATCATATCATCCAGACGGGGAATGGGAAACCTATATTTCACCGTGATCTTGTTGATAGCACGGCTGTCTATGCACATCCTCCAAGTACCGTCTTTCTTGGGGGCAAGTAGGGCGGGGACGGCACACGGACTCATACTCTCTCGGAGAGATCCCCTAGACATCAACTCATTCACCTGGCGCTGGAGCTCAGCGTGGTCAGTGGGGCTCATCCTATAGTGTGGCAGGTTGGGCAATGAGGACCCCGGGATCAAATCTATAGCATGCTGGATGTCTCTCATGGGAGGAAGACCTTCGGGAAGGTCATCGGGGAAAACATCGGAGAACTCCTGAATAATAGCAGCCACATCGGGTGGGGACTCCCCCTCTGCCTCTCTAGGCCTCTCGCGGACTACTACAGCAAAGATGGGATCTCCTCTCGCAAAGTCGCGCTCCATCTCCCGGGAGCTGACTAACATCAACCTCCTAGCCGGAGGACCAGTGGTAGCAATGGGTGGGGCTGGGTCCTGGGCTGGGGAAGGGGCACTGGGCCCCAGGACATCAGTGCTCGGAGTGCTAGGACCGGTGGGTCCCCGAACGGGAGGACGTGTGGGCTGGGAAGGGTGAAGGGTGATCCTCTGGCCGCTGTGATCAAAAGTGCATGTGTTCAAACGACCATGGAGGGTGGCATCCCTATCAAACAACCAAGGTCTCCCTAGAATGATACTACCTACCTCCATAGGCAAGACGTCACACCAGATCTCATCCTGGTAGGCGTGGAACTGTAAGGGCACTAGGCAACGCTGTCTGACCGGAATGGAGGTAGTGTCTACCCAAGACACACGGTAAGGGGAGGGGTGGTCCACGGGGGTCAATCCTAGGCGTTTCACTGTGCCCGTGGAGATGGCATTGATGCAACTCCCACTGTCTATAATCACCTTGCAGACTTTCCCTCCTAGTCTGCAGAAAGTATGAAAGATGGTGGTGCGACGCCAGTCATCACTCACCAAAGGCTGGGTCAAAATACACCTAACAACTCCCAGCTGAACATCATCCTGGTGCTGCGTACCCTGGGTGTCGACCTGCTCGCTTTCTAACAACTCATCGAAAAACTCCTCCGCGAGCTCAAGGTCGGCCTCATAGCTAACAGGTTCAACCTCAGGTACGGTCTCCCCTGCGGATGTCTCTCCTAGAGCCACGGTCTGCTGTCGGGTAGGGCACTGAACAGCGTAATGACCGGCTCCTCCACAACGATAGCAATCACCACGAGGCCTAGGGCCTTGCGGTGCTCCACCAGTCATCGGCCCTTTCCCCTTGTCATCACGACGAGCCGGGGGTGGTGGAAACTGGGACCTAGTAGGAATGGCAGGCTGCTGAGGGCGAGGAACCTCGGTGGCAGGGGCCTGGGGTCGAGGGAGGAAGTCCCTCGGGGCGGGAGGGCGAGGCCTAGGGGCAAGGTCCTGGCGAGGGGTCTCCCTAGCAATATCCTGAGGTCGGGTCAAGGGTCCCCTAGAAAACTGCCCCGTAGTGGCGCGAGGATCCGCTCCTCGAGAATAGGTGGGTGTGGGGCGCTGGGCGGGAGCAAAATCTAACTCGAACTGTTCCATCTCGCGGGCCACTTGGTAGGCCTCTTCTAATGTCTGCACATGACGGCGGAGTAACTCCATATGAAGGTGCCGTTTCAAACCCCGACGGAATCGAGCTACCGTCATGATAGTCTCTTCCCTGACCCCACATCTCAGCAGGCACTCATCAAATTCGGCAATGTACTCCATGACAGGCCGATTCCCCTGGGTAAGACTCTGCCACCGATCAATGAGCCGGTGGCGGTGGGATCGGGGGACATACTTCTGCTCTAGTTTCGCCCTCATCTCCTCCCAGGTCTCAATCGGGGGCTCATGCCGTTGCCCAATCAAACTCTCAACTGTAGCCCAGTAGGTCTGGGCCCTGCCAACCAGCTTCATCTTGGCAAACCTGACTTTCCTATGCTCGGCCATGTCTACCCACTCGAAATAGCGGTCCATGCTAGTGGCCCAGTCACTAAACAGGTCAGGGTCCAAGGACCCATCAAAAGAGGGTGGATCTACTCGCACAGATCGGAGGATACGCTCCTCATCCTCATCCCGATGGTACCGTCGGCCCTGTCGTCCACGGCCATAACCCTCACTCTCATTATCGGACCCAAAGTCCTCTACCTCACGTGCGTGGACCTGTCGACCACGGTTATGACCGTCGCCTCCCCTAGGCTGGTTGGGTCGAAGAGCAGGGTCACGTTGGCCATGGGCCTGCTCGGGAACATCTACGGGTGGGACTCTACCCTGGGGGCGATCAACTAGACCCTGAATGGTCCGGTTAGAGGCCTCAATCCGGTCCTCCATATCTCCCATTCGGTCCTCCATGACCTTCAACTGGCCCTCTATCCGGTCGGTCTGACCCCTAATCTCATGTCTCATGGACTCCATGATGGTCTGCATCATCTCCTGCATGGAGAGATCGCTGGGTACGGGGTTCCTAGGATCAGCCATAGGGAGCGGGCGGTGGTAGGAAGTACCACGCCGGGTGGGCATGCAAGACCCTAGGGAACAAGGGTGAAATAGACACGACCACAAAATGGGACACGGACTCAAATGCAAGATGAGACTCAATTGGCCTAGGACTACTAAGGATGCAAAGAACCTAAGACAAATCTAATGACTCAAATGGCCTAAGACCCCAATTTGTAAGAACAAACTGGTTCCCTATGCTCTGATACCAAAATTTGATGCGGGACCGACTGACTCGCTAGCTATCCTAGGACGCTAAAGAACGCGACCAGCACGCGCACGTGACAAGGCAAGCCGGTGTGACCGACTAACGTGAAATCCCTCCGGGCGGAGGCGTCTCTCAACAGAACTCCGAACCACGGCCGTCCCACGGAGGGAGGCACGACGGGGTCACAACGGGCGAGAAGCCGCTGGACGACACGGGAGTCTAGTCCGAGCTCAGTGCTCGACTAGGGCCAAGGGAAAAGGCCGCTCTCGTCTCTCTCAACCAGCAGTAATAAATGAAACTAGCTAGGCCCTACACTCACTCGCGCGGCACAATCAATCATATACGTGATAAGCAAGTACTACGGGCGGGAGCGAGACACGTACCTCCACGCCTAAGCGTGGGGAAGGAACCCCGGCCGAGTCCAACCACCCCGATACACGCGTGAGAGAACTAATACAAACATCAAAAGGGCCCACTCCTCGCAGGGAGGTAATAGGCTGCAACCACAGCTACACACGGGGCGGCCGGCGCACGGGCTGACGGGCAGCAGCCGAGGTCGGGGATGAAGCCGGATGTCGACCCTCGCAATGCCGATCGCTCCTGTAGTAGCCTTTGAGGAGGAGGCCCACGTCGCCGTGGGCACTGCTGGGATGCCGAGCCGGATGGAGGGGCCCCACGCTGCTGCTACGGCCTCGGGGGGATGTCGGTCCGGCGAGAGGTTGCTGGCTGGTCCCTGTGACAGCGGGCAGAGATGGCGCTGGTACACGGCCGTCCGGACAGCGTTTGTGGCGGCGTCTTCTCTGGTGGAAGGCTGACAGGGGCGGCTATCCAGGGGCAGTGGTGGCCGATGGGGTCCTGTAGAGGGATTGGGTGCGAAGGGCGTGACAACAGGGGTGCACAGACAGCACTTCAGGACAGTCTGACCTGTGACCGTGGGTGGGGTGGTAATGGCGCAAGGGTACAGAAGGAGTTCCGGCCCGATATGGTTACTGGAGGTGTGGTGGCATGTGAGGAGTCGACCTACCAAGTTGCAGATCGATCCGAGGACGGGAAATGGTACCCCCTTTGGAGGCCCGCTGCTGACAGTCCCGCTCGGGTACTGTAGCGCAGGATTGCGCACTAAAAGTGTGCTTGAAGACAAAAGTTTACCCCGATGGAGTTTGAAGGCGAGGCCAGAGGGGCTGGATTCGTGACTGGGAGGGGAACAAATGTTATGAAGGGACTGGCGGTGTTTGGGGGTAGGAGAGGCATGCAAACGGGGACCCAAGTCGTCTCGGGTCACAGGCGAGACTGTCAGGGAGGTCGTCAGCGCGACGAAAGTGTCTGTAAAGACAACTTTCTCTGTGGGTGGAATTTTTGGCCAAGGCCGGTGGGGTTGGAAAGATGATTGGAAGGGGTACGAAAGTTGTGAAGAAACTCGGATGAGACGCTGCCGGGAAGCGGACGCAACGGACCGATCTCTGGACACCAAATCTGCTGTCAGCACAGGGACGCCCGGGGAAGAGGATGACGATCCTGCGCGCACCGTCGCTCCACCGAACTCATCGCCGTGGACGATGATTGAAGGCTGCTGGCGTTGGAATCCCTTGGGGGAGGTCTCCTACCCCTGGGCGTCGCACCCAAGGACTGGAGAGGAGGTGAGGGCGTCGCACCCTCAAGGAGGAGGAAGAAGAAGGGGTTGCCCCTTTTCACAATGTGGCACTCCACAATGAACACTCAAGCATCAATTTCTTCATTATCTTTTTGAAACGAAAATACAAGGTCTTTTTATATGGGATGGGGAAATGCTAGGTTTAAACCCTAGCCAAGGGGAAAGGAGATGGGGGGGGGCGGCCACAACCGGAGAAGGGCATTCAAATCTCCTAGATTCTAGGAGTGAAAGGTGGGGGGGGGCGGCCAAAAGAGGGAGAGGGCAAGGGGGGAAGGGCGGCTGCCATTCCCTCCAAGAGGGGAGGGAATGGTCCGCCCCCCAACCCTAACCCTAGGTGGGGCGCGCCTCCCAAGGTGGGCCCAGGGGGGGAAAGTGGTCAGCCCTAGTGGGCCAGAGAAGTGAACCAAGAAGTGGCCCAATAACCCCCCTAGCCTCTAGCAAGCCTACAAAACACAAATAAAGCCTAATTGGCCTAAAAAAAAGGGGTCCATGACTGAAGAAAATTGTCCACACACGGACTAAACCAAGGCCCAACATGGCCCAAAGCATAAAATAAGTGATGATAGCTCCGCTAATCTGCCAACTGGTCGCCGAGCCAAAGGGATGCCGGCGAGATCCGTGTACTCCGTCGTAAAGTGTGACGCGTGTCCTCACCATATTTATAGGAATCTCACATTTTCACATAAGTCCTTGACTTTTGGACTACTACCACTTAACCAAGGGGAAGGGGGCGCCCCTGGGCCTAGCCCATATAATTGGGCCCATTAACCAACATAATGACTCTAGACTTAGGTAAATAGCTACCTAACCTAGGTATTGGACTCAAATAAAAGGAAAAGTACATGATAAGAAAATGAAGATTACATCATATGACTCGAAATATAGTGGCGGACAAGATGTAGCATAGCTGGCGAGCTTCTGGATCCTCGAACAAAGGGGAAAGCTGGTGATGTCCTCATCACCAGGGGAACAACCTCCCCTCTTCCTCCCAACCGGAGGGACACCCCAAGTGACTCCCAGCCACTTGGAAACCAGAGACGCAAGTCTCTCTTCCTCCAGACCAGGAGGGAACACCTAGTCTTGCAACCCACAAGACCAGAACCGGGGGACCAATCCTCCCTTCTTCCAAACCGGAGGGGAACCTAGAGACCTAAGTCTCTCTTCCTCTAGAACCCAGAGGGAAGCACAGGTGACACCAAGTCACCTGCAAACTAGAGGTCTCGGACCTCTCTTCCTCCCAACCGGAGGGAACCTGACCTCACACAAGAGAATCGGAAGAACAACTGGTGAATGGTTAAAAAGAAAAACAAAAATGTAGCAACAGAAAGCTGGAGGAATAAAATGCACAAAAGCTCTCGCAGGAGCTGGCTGGCTTGGATTTGATCCACAGTCCAGCAGGAACTGATTTTCAGTTGAGGCTTCCTTTGCTCTAGCTCTCTCTTCTTCTCTCTCTTCTTTTTCTTCTCTTTCGCAGGCTCTCTCTCTGTCTCTTCTTTCTTCTTTCTTCTTCTTCTGCTCACTGCCTTTCTGCAGCTCTATCTTTTATCTCGATCACTCTCTTCCTCTTTCTTATCTGATCTCTTATCCGTCTTCTCCAGATGGAGGCGGCTGTGTATTTATAGCTACAGTAATTAGGGCATTATCCTCGGTTCACGTGCCAGGTGCCAACCTCGGATCACGTGCACTTCATAGGCTTTACGAACAGTACCTGTCACACAAACATAAGGAGATATCAGTTGGATGTATATACTTGGTTTAGGCTGTTAACAAAGTGTGTATAGGCATGATGCAGCTTGAGTGTATAGACTTGAAGGTTAACTGAGTGTACAGACTTCGTGTAAAGGATATGCACATGTGCTGAAGTGTGTACAGTCTTCACAGAAGGATGTTCAGACTTTAACTTCTGAAGAGTATATACTCTGCTGGAGAACGTTCAGTTGATGTACAAGCCACAGGCTGTATAGACTTCATACAAGACACATGGGTATAGACTTCGATGCAAAGGCTTAACAACGAGTGTGTAGACTTGAATGCTTGGAAGGATGTATACACTTCATCTTTGAAGGGGATGCACATATGCTGAAGTGTGTATAGACTTGCTGATCAAAGGAACAGAATGTATAGACTTGGTTGAATACAATGCAATGTATGGACTTGAAGATTCGAAGCCTCACAATGTTTAGACTTTAAGATGCATACGCCAAGGCTGTACATACTTGAAGAGACGATGCACTGTAGGCTGCCAGACTCTGTACAGACTTGCAGCTTGAGACGCTGATAGAGACGGACCACTGTATAGACTTCAAGTCCAAGTGAGACAGTGGTTGTACAGACTTGGGAGGCTTGACACAGTGATGTACAGACATTGTGATGTATAGACTTAGGAGCATTTGCCAAGGCTGTACAGACTTCAGGCTGAACGTGTGTGCTATGAGCAATGTATAGACTTGGTGAGCTACAAAGCACAATGTGTAGACTTGAAAAGGGAAAGGGCTGTACAGACTTGAGCAATGCAAAGGCAATCGGATGTATAGACTTCATGATGAGTAGACATGCCAAAACAACTAAACCGTGTACAGACTTGAACAAGCAAAGTCTGTACAAACTTGAAGATTCACGATGTATAGACTTTGGCAAGAGACTGGCTGTACAGACTTCAACACAGCTGCGATGTACAGGCTATGACAAAGCAGCGTTGTACAGACTTGATGAAGCTTCAGATGAATGAATGTATAGACTTCCCAAACGAATGTACAGACTTCAGAAGATGAGGACTCTGTATAGACTTGAGTGCCTGAAACAGTGCTCTGTACAGACTCGCCATCGACCAATGTATAGACTTGAAGAAGCTGAGTGAACAATGTATAGGCTTTGAACTTTGTACAGACTTGAAGACCCTGAGCCAATGTATAGACTTTGCCTTAGAAACGAATGTATAGACTTTGAAACAGAAGTCAGCCAAGCGATGTGTAGACTTGGCCAGAACGTAGGGAAAGGCGCCAATGTGCAGACTTGATCATCCAGCAGTGTATAGACTTTGTTTCGAGCAACCTCGGCAAAAGAGACAATGTATAGACTTTGCACGGGAGTGCCTGAAGCGATGTATAGACTTGGAGAATAGCTTGAGACACATAGACGCTACTCGTTGTACAGACTTGATCAAGGCAGCTGAACAATGTACACACTTCCAATGTATAGTCTTCTCATGAACAGTCCGATGTGCATACTTCCCTTCGATGCATCTACAGTGCAATGTATTGACTTTGAAGAATATGTACATGGCGCTGTACAGACTTTGAATGAAGAGCCCAATGTACAGACTTGGATGCCCAAAGGTAATGTATAGACTTGTAAGACACTCATGCACTGAAGATGTATAGACTGAGAATATGAAGAATGTACAGACATGAGATGTGTGCTGTCTAGACAGACTCTGTACATACTTAAGTAATGTATGGACTTCTTCCAACAAAGTTCAGGCATGCAGAAACTTTGAACGAGTATGCTGGCAGTGTATAGACATTGAGATATGATGCATGAACAATGTGGCATTGTATAGACTTGTAGATCTGGGGGGTCGACCCATCAGGAAGGGGGGTCGACCCACTTCTGTCCAGACAATGCTAAAAGTTGTACAGACTAACATCAAACAATTCAGATAAAATGCAATTATGAAATGCATCAACAACTATGAAATGCACCAATGCACACACCACACAGCCTCAGCCTGTTCGTTGGTTATGTCATTCAGATAAGATGTTCAATGAAACAAGCATATGCAACACAATGCAACACAAACAGATTTATATGCAGATTCCAACAGATGATGACTTATAGTGTTTGCTATCATCAAAATCACAGGGACACAACAGCCCCTTGGCCTAGCCCACTTAATTGGGCCCAATAACCAACCTAATCAACCTAATGACACTCAACTTAGGTAAATGACTGCCTAACCTAGGTACTTGACTCAATTAAAAGGAAAATTACATGATAAGACTCAAATAAGAAAATGAAAAATACATCATATGACTTGAAATAAAGTGGCGAACAAGATGTAGCACTGCTGGTGATCGTCAGGAACCTCAAAAAAATGTTGAGTGGTCGAAGATGTCCCCATCATACCCCAGGGGTGCGGAGAACTCGACTCCATCGAGTATGGGTCCACCGGGGAAGTGGTACACCCAAGCAGCTCCAAGCAAACCATAATCTCCTGACTCAACCCATGCTTATGGATGGGGGATGGCGTTTCAACTTCTCAAAGTTGTACGGACACACCCTCATGCTGGCAATGATACCTTGCTTGCCTAGTATTGCCTCCGTGTGCACACTTCGGGCTCTCAGGCTGATTTGTGGTGGCTCTCCAGGGGTGTCCCTCTTAAAGTAAGGTATAGGCTCAAAGCACTCACTAGGATCCACCGCGGTGCCCATATAGGGTGTCGGATCCGCCACGTGAGAAATGGGGGTGAATCCCAAAACCCATTAGTAAGTCCAACCCGTAAGACGGGTTGCCAAAGCCACTCAGAACTTGGCAAGGTCCAAGTCCTCGTGCCCTCAAATTGGAGGTGACCCTAGGGTAGAGCCACTCCAAAGTCATCATCGCCTAGTTGCCAACTTGGAATTCCAAGTGGAGCTCGCGAGCTTTTGCCTGCTTCTTGTGGTTCTCACCGCTCGTTGCTTGATGCTTGCTTAAATACTCATGCCATGTACTACGATGCAGTGTGAGTGGGAAATGTATGATATGCAAGGGGGGGCTAGGACAACCATATTTAGACCAGTTATGCTTTGACACCAAGGATACTTTGATGGAATTGGGAGGATCGGGACATCCATAAGTGGACCTATCACGTAATGCTACCATGTAGACTTGGGTGGACTTAGGTGGGCCTGGGTATCCATATGTGATCCAATCATGCATGGGGGTGACAAATGCCGGGAGACCCGGACATCCATGAATGCTCCTATCATGCCTACGACCCATGATGAATGAAGGAGGACCATTACACCCAAATATGGACCACTCATGTCTCCTACTTGACATGTGGGTGATATGAATGAATGGATCCGACTTATTATTCATGCCAATTGGTGTGGTACGCTAAGACATATGCATTCCTATCCCAAAGAGGACTTCCATGCGCATAGGTGTGAGGTGGCCCTTGAGTTTCCACTTATAGGGGTCTAAGGGGTCTAAAAAGGGGGACATCATGGAATGGGGTACTTTCTTGTTCCCTAGGTGTATGTCATCCATGGTCAAGGCTGCCCTCATATGGCCTAAGTCTTGGGAGAGATGAACTTGATCCAACATGGTTGGTTGGGGTAGGGAAAGGTGGGTGGTGAGTACGGTGGGTGGGCCACATGGGTATAGGAAGGGGTCGAAGGGGTCATGGTAAGGGTCATCTAGGGAGAGGAACTCTAAGTCCTCAAGGTCCTCACATGGCGGTGAGTCATCCTCCTCTATTGGAATGATTGGGCCGGTGTATTGAGTGGGTTGGTTGGCCAATATTCTTGGGATCATGATGGGAGGGGAATGGACAGGGATGGCCTCTTCCTCCATGGGAAGGAAAAGGAGGATCTCACTAGTGTAGTGGCCGATGGTGAACATGGAGGTAATGGATCCATTAGATGGACTAGTGAAGCTAACATTTCCAGGCTCTTGTGACCCCAAAGTTAGTAGATTGGTCAAGTGGATTTGCCATTCTAAACACCTTAACAGGTCACCTATGGTTTCAACGAAGTGGAATGATCAGTAGGTGACATGGGGTGGTCGGATGGCCACAACTTGGGATGGGTACTCCATGGATTGGTAGCATGGGCTTGACCTACCTAGGCTTAGACTTCTCTTTAACGACTCAGTTAGGGAAACTCCTATGATCACCTGCCCATCGAAGGGGAGAAATGGCTCTTGGTGGGGCTTATGGTTGGTTGAAAAACCAGGGGTTTGTCTCTCCTTAGTTTGAGTGTGGGTGTCCTTTGGTGGATGGGTAGTGTTGAAACAAACACTTCCGTTCTTTTGGACTTCCATGGCCAAGCTTGTGTCTCTAGCATGGATGATTTTGGTAGGAGTTTGGGTTGGTGGAGCTGTGATGGGAATCAACACTGGGCACTAATATTTTTATTTTACATTTGTATCATTTTGTTTGTGTTTATACCCTTGGCTAATTCGGATTGCAATTGTAAGGCATTATAAGCCAAAGAGTTAGTCTTTAAAGTCATTGGGTTTCCATGTAAATTGCCAGTGGGTCCAGCAGGGTCCCCCACCCTCTTTCCCATTGGTCCACCTAGGTCCTAGGGCCCATGTGGGGCTGGTTCAAAGTTCAAGATTAGACTTGGACCAAGGGGGTACAAGGTGGAAGAAAATTCAAACTTGGACCAAGCAAAGTCCAAGATGCTTCCCCCTTATAATATAGTTTATTCCATGTTGTATTTTTATTTAATTTGGTCATTTGACTACATGGGAGAAGAAAATGCTATCCCTAGTTTACCCCTCCCCTCTCTCCCACGAAATTTCCAGCCCCCACCCCTTGTCATTCTCTATATAAGTCTATGTATAGTGTCATTAGAGATTTTAATGAAGAATTAAGTGTTTTTGCCAAGAGCGGGCCCAAGGGCACCACTCTCTCTCTCCCACCCCCTTGCAGATAGATTTCTGCAAATTTCTTGAGGTGTGAAGCCTCCTCCCCTCCCCCTCTCTAAGTGAGAAGCTCAGCCCCGCCGCCGCCACCGCCACCGCGTCGAAGTTCTGTCCAGATCAGGATAGAAGGTTGAAACCCGATTTATATCTCCAATTCAGGAGATCTGATTGAGTTGAAATTTTGAGTGTTTGTTCTTCTTGTTATCCCCAGTCTCCATTTTAAATTTCGTGTCAATCAGAAGTCATCTAGTATTTTTCCCATATTTTTTTCACCCCTTACAGTCTACCAATCAACAGATCTGCAGGATAGGAGTATGTTCTTCTATTTTTTCCACCCCATTATACATCTCTTAAAATCCCCACAAAAATCATACGTGTCCCTCACATACCCCCCTTCCACTATAATTTTTTTGGAGTCTAGATATATTATTTTCCCTTCGGTCAAAATTCATTTTTAGGGGAAACTCAGTCTGTCCTGTGTGTCTGTCAGTCTGAGCCAGCAGAAACCTTTGAGGGACAGTCATTTTCATTTTCAATCCATTCACTTGATAGATTTGAAAAAATTATGTGTTGTAACCCTCTGAGTCCTCTATCCATCGGTACCAATTTTACATCAATCCGACACGGGATCTGGCCGCAAGAAATCTTTTTCTGAAGACGCGCAGAGCATATCCGAGCCCAGCCAACATAATCAGTCCGGGAATTAATTCCTCGGAAAATACGCCGGCACACACTCGGTCACCGCCGCTCTCGGGGATCGATCAGCAACCTTCCAGCAGCGCCCCAGCAAGTCGCAACAGTAGGGAGACGCCCGGGCACTGCCGTCCCAGCAGCTGGACCCACCTGCTATCCCGTGGGCCCCGCAGAACCGTTCCGAGCAGCATCCCATCTTCGGCCCGAGAACCGTCCAAATTGCTACCCGTCAACCCGAGTTCACTACTCCGGGGTCCGACATTGTTTCCCTTTACCTCCCTGCGTGGAGTGGGCCTTAAAACCATTTCTGTAATTATTGTTAATATTTGTACACTGGGAGTACGATTTTCGGCCGGGATCGTCTTTCCCACGCCCGGAGCGTGGAGGTACACTCGCCACCCTTCTACTTTGACATTTTACTCAATTCATATATTTTTGAATGCCACTGCTAGAGTGATAGGTTACTTAGCTCGATATTCATTTTTATCACCGCTGCGAGAGTGAGTGAGTGAACCCGTCCTGTGACTCAATCCGAGTACATGCGGAAAAGCTGATACCCGAGGCTCATTGTCGGTTTCTCAACCGCACACGATCCCGCGTTTCCCTCGCTTAGGGACGTCCGCAAGCTAGAGTCCCTTATTGTCTCGAGTTGCGTCCTGCATCAAATTAGTATCAGAGCGTAAGGTTGTGTCTAGGGTAGTCTTTGCTTGAAAACAAAACAAAAAAAAAGAGTCTAAGCCGGTCCAAGGTTGCTTTTGCATTCCTTTATTCTTTTTTTTTTCAACACTGGCCAATCAGAATCATGTCTAGTCGAATGCACATTCCCCCAGGGGGGGAACATGTTCTCACTCCTCCAGACCGACCCTGTGGCCAAAGAATTTTATTGATTATATGAAAGAATACATCTTCTCCGGGGCATTCCCCTGTCCATATCTACAGCCAAGAAACAAAAACTATAGAGCCAATAGGCTAATTACAATTCCGTATAGTGGGCAATCTGCCCTTGTCCAACCTAAGTACTCCCCTAGCCAATCGAGGGAGATCCCGCACACTGGTAAAAATACTATTAGTGTGAGCAGAGCATGCATAAGAGGCCAGGGCATCCGCAACTTGATTGCCCTCCCTGTATGTATGCTGCACCAGACAACCACTCTTAGAAATTAAGTCAAGAATATCCTTCCACCAAGGAAGAATTAACCAGCTAGGAGCCACTTTTTTCCTTTGGACTGCAGCCACTAAAAGAGCACAATCAGAATTCATTCCTTTATTCAGTATATTAAAAGTTGTTGCCGAACGTTAAGTTACGCTTATCGGGAAGGTCGCACATTTGCGAGAGAGGATCTTTGAATCCCATAACTCCGCCAAGTGCCGGATATCGATTGAGTCTAGGTTTGTATTCAAGTCCGCATTTTGCCCTTTTCACCATTTAGAATCGTGTCTAGGTGCTTGCATTAGTCTTGCATAAAAGTTTTTCATAAAAAAATAAAAAAGGTGTTCCAATGCATGCCCACTCATAGGGGAACCAATTCACATCTTATGTGCAACTATGGCCAACCCTTGTACCCCGATCAGACTCGTCCAAGGCAACAAGTCCGTGTTTGAGTACATTCAGGAGTATGATAAGTACCGGTTGGAATATGGAGTTGGAGAGGAGAGCACCATGACCACATTTTAGTTCCAGAGAGGTTTGCAGCTTCACTTCCAGTTTGAATGTCTTTGCCGTGATGCATTCACTCTGGCGCAGTCTTATCTGGTCGCTCTAGAGGTTGAGCCTTTCGAGGCAAGGTTTGATGCTGCCCTTCGGCGAGCATCTACCTCTCAGCTGAGTCCCGAGTCGGTCGGAGAGCCTACTCCACGGCCTCCCCCACCCTAGTCAGGGAACCCCTCCCCTAGAGCTCCATTGCCATCTACGTCTGACCTTTATTCGGAGTCACCTCATTTGGAGCCACCTCAGGCCGAGCCACCCGTGTTTATAACGGGAAAGCTATTCATCGCCGAGCCACTACTTAGTTGGCTCAAGATCGGCTTGGTCTCTAGTCCACCTTCCTATCCATCCATGGACCCTACACTAACATTAGTTCCTGTCAACTCATTCCATACCACATTCTGATCTAGTCACCATGTTGATACATTGGATGACCTTACTAAGGGTTTAGACTAGCAATGGAAGTTGACGTACTTATTGGCCCGAGACTTCGACCAACCTAATAGTCGTAGCTTCACCCATCCGGCCTTAGGGTCCATTACCTCCGTGTGCATCGTGGGTCATGTAACCACGGAGGTTCTTTTATTCCTCCCCATGCCGGCCGAGCCAAACTTCATTCCCTTTACCCCGAGGGAGGAACCATACCTTCTATATGAGATCATCGTCCCCTATACCCTAGTGCATGAAGGTGACCACCTACACCTTCACGAACTTCCGACATGGGACTATGACATGTGGGAACCCATCTCGAGGGGTCACACTTTCTTTGATCCCTTCGACCCCTTCCCTAGGGAGCCTTATTACCCACTTTATCCATTCCATCTTGTTAGGGAAGTCCATTATCGCTCCCCTTCCCCATAGGCTAGTCCACCTACACTCCGCAAGGAGTCCGTTCATTGGGGAAAGGAAGAAGGAATCTTTGGATCTCCTATCCCTCCCAAGTCTCCCAAATACAATAGGCAGCCACATGCTAGGGGCATACTAGGATGTCTAGGAGTTCCCCATTCCGTCAACCATCGATTGCATCTAGTGTATGCATGGCACACATTCGGATGTCTTGGTCCACCATTGCATGTGTATGGGTCGGACTAACAGTATGTTTGTTTAGGGTCATGTGTGAGTCTTTGTTTCATACCGTTTGTCTGTCGAGTGCATAGTGAGTCTGCATACATCGAGTCGAGTCGGTCTCATGTCAGCTCGCGATGTCAGTCCCTTTCGAGTATGAGGCAAGTCGGGTCTAATACGTACATTGTAGACTTGCTGGAATTTGGGATCGGCTCTACCTCAACATATTGGATCTAGTCACATAAAGGGACCCAGTGGTGATTCCTAGTGAGTCTTCGAGCCGCCTCCTCCCCTTTGAGAGTGACCCCACCTCAGAGTGTCCACCTCTAGCCTCATTCCCATAGCAGCGTGAGCATATAGAATATTACGGGATGAGCAGGTGACGATTACTTGGAGTGGAGCGTACTCCGCGCTTCCAGGTTTGGTGATGGATCCGCAAGAGCCACACGAGCAGCCGCACCCCTTACTCGACGGGGTCGAGTTCTTCCCACACGGGGAGAATTGATGGGAATCAACACCGGTGTTGCATGGATTTTTATGCCGAATGACCGGGGTGAAGGAAGGGATACATCGGGGAAGGAAGACATGGGAGTTTGATATATCTCGAGGTGTCCTACATGTGCTGCGGGTCTCCAAAGGCTGTGGTTGACTTACTTGGGTCTCCCTTTGACTTTGGAGGGTTGAAGGAAGGCGTCCTGGGGTAAGTCCCGAGCCTTTTCACTGGGTGCCACACGGCGTGGCTTGTAGCTGGGGCACCCCCGGGTTGGCCCAGGTGGTCATGTAGAATGCTAGCAAAGTCCGCAACTCAGGGGTCGGGAGTGGTCCCGATTGATTGCTAATGTCGCCGTATACCTCGGCTGGTGGACTGGGGCCGTTGGTCGGGCCCACTGGGTCGTCGGAGGGGCCGGGTAGCCCATGACTTGAAGGTGTTCGAAGAAATTCTCGAACTCTTATTTCTGGGTATTTCTGGGGAAATTGTCCAGGTACAACAATCGGGCAGTAACATTTTTATTTTTCATTTGTGTCCTTTTATTTGTATTTATACCCTTGGCTAATTGGGTTTACAATTATAAGGCATTATAAGCCAAAGGGTTAGTCTTTAAAGTCATTGGGTTTCTATGTAAATTGCCAGTGGATCCAGCCGGGTCCCCCACCCTCTTTCCCATTGGTCCACCTAAGTCCTAGGGCCCATGTGGGACTGGTTCAAAGTCCAAGATTGGACTTGGACCAAGGGGGGACAAGGTGGAAGAAAATTCAAACTTGGACCAAGCAAAGTCCAAGATGCTTCCCCCTTATAATATAGTTTATTCCATGTTGTATTTTTATTTAATTTGGTCATTTGATCACATGGGGAAAGAAAATGCTATCCCTAGTTTACCCCTCCCCTCTCTCCCACGAAATTCCCAGCCCCCCACCCCTTGCCATTCTCTATATAAGCCTATGTATAGTGTCATTAGATATTTTAATGAAGAATTATGCATTTTTGCCCAGAGCAAGCCCAAGGGCACCCCTCTCTCTCTCCCACCCCCTTGCAGATGGATTTCTGTGAATTTCTTGAGGTGTGAAGCCTCCTCCCCTCTCCCTCTCTGAGTGAGAAGCTCAGCCCCACCGTTGCCGCCGGCATCGAGCCGCCGTCGCACCGCCACCACCACCGCGTCAAAGTTCTATCCAGATCAGGACAGAAGGATGAAGCCCAATTTTTATCTCCAAATTAAGAGATATGATCGAGTTAAAATTTTGAGTGTTTGTTCTTCTTGTTATCTCCAGTCTCCAATTTAAATTTCGTGTCAATCAGAAGTTCTTTAGTATTTTTCCTGTATTTTTTGTTCCACCCCTGACAGTTTGCCAATCAGCAAATCTACAGGATAGGAGTCTTTTCTTCTAATTTTCCTGCCCCATTATACATCTCCTAAAATCCCAAAAAAAATCACACGTGTCCTTCACATACCCCCCTTCCACCATAATTTTTCCGGAGTCTAGATCTATTATTTACCCTTCGGTCAAAATTCATTTTTATGAGAAACTCAGAGGGTGGAAGATCTGATTCATCTACTCCATGAACACAGCCGGTGCATTGGTCAACCTGAATGGTACTACTAAGAACTCGTAGTGTCCATACCGAGTCCTGAAGGCTGTCTTCGACACATCTTCAGGCTTACTTCTGAGTTGGTGATATCCCGTCCTCAGATCAATCTTGGAGAAGACCTTGGTAGATGATAATAGGTAAAATAACTCTTCAATCCTCGGTAGAGGATACTTGTTCTTTATGGTGGCCTAGTTAAGCTTGCGGTAATCAATGCACAGCCACATGGTCCCATCCTTCTTGCGCACAAATAAAACTGGCGCTCCCCATGGAGACATGCTGGGCCTGATGAAGCCTTTGTCTAGCAACTCCTACAATTGCTTCTTGAGTTCGGCAAGTTTTGCCGGAGCCATCTGATATGGTGGAACGGAGATGGGTGCGGTGCCTGGCACTAGCTCAATAGAGATGTCCGCCTCTCGAGCTGGTGGCAGTCCCGGTAGATCTTCGGGAAATACATCATGAAATTCTCGGACTACATCACAGTCTTCCAAAATCTTGACAGAGCCTTCTTCAAGCACCACACTAGCAAAAAAATAGTCACATCCTCTGCTGATCAGGTTGGAAGCCTGGATGGCTGATACCATCATTCTCCCGGACTTGTCCTTTGGGCATTGAAGAAGAATGTCTCCTTTCCCGGCCCCTGAAAAATCACTCTCTTCCGACGGCAGTCCAAGAGAGCGTAGTGTTTGTCTAACCAATCCATTCCCAGAATGAGATCAAAGGCGGCCATATCTAGGATGTATGCTTCCCCCAACAATCTCCCCCCGCTGATTTTGACCTCTATAGTAGAGATCACAAGCTTGGTGTGAACTTGTTTCCCGGTTGGTATACTAATTACCATTCCCCCAAAGAATGTGGCTTGGGGTCTGTTCTTCAGTTGACTAGCAAAACTAGTGGATATGAATGTGTGTGTAGCCCCTGGATCGAACAGAACCTTTGCATAGACATTATCCACAAGAAGTGTACCTTCAATCATGGTAGGGGTGCCGTCTGCCTCTTCTTGCATCAGCGCATAAACTCATCCCTTGAACTAAATTTTCTCCTGCTATGGCACTGACGTTTACTGAGCTTTCTTAGGGCAGTTCCTTGTAATATGTCCAGCCTCGCAGCTGTTGACACCCATTTTTTTGCCGATAAGTTGAGTCGTTCCTCTTGCTCCCATTTGTTGATGCCTCGAGTTATCCATCACGCGCTGGGCATTTTCTGGTAAATCATGGGCCAGTTTTATGGGTAACCTCCCTCCTTGGTTGGGTCAGTATCGATTCAGGGCTTAATGGGCCTTGGTTTTTGGTTAATAGAACATGTTTATAAAAATCAAGTGTCCAGGAGCATGTACGGTTCATCCTCAGCCGTTCAATAATTTGGCGGTTAGATATAGACCGTTCATACATTTATGGTTGATTTCTGATGATTTTCTGAATTTCCACCGATAAAGCACTTACGCGGGCCTCTCCTAGCCGTTCAACTTGATGGACGGACGAGTTGTGACCGCTCATCTCTCCAGAGTACTAACGTCGCTGGTTTCTAGATAATTATCTAATTATCTTATGTATTTTGATTGTCCACCGAAAAGGCTAGAACAGTTAGTCTTTGGCTGCTCTACCTTTGAACGGTCGAATATGAGCCGTTCATCTCTGAGAGTCCAATGGCGAAGGTTTCGGTCAGTCCAATAGATAATTTGGATTATTGATGATTTATTTTAAATTTCCACCGACAGGGTTGGACGGCCAGTAGCTGGCCGCCCATCCAGTTGAGCGGTCTATCGTAAGACCGTTCATCCCGTCGATTGTTGAATTTCAACTGATTTTTATCCCTCTTATCGGTGGTTAAACCCTCAACTTTATCCTCGGTTTTCTCCGTGGATTCTCAACCAAATCGGATGAGATTTGATCCTAACGAAACATGAGGATATTATCTTCACTTTATCTTTTGATATCTCGGATTAATATCCATTGGAAACCCTAATTTCGAGCTAGGCTTTCTAGGCTCTATAAATAGACCCTAAAGGCCGGGTTGGAAAAGGGGGGGAAGATTTTGGTCGACAGCGAAGCCCTGCCGAATCCTGGTGTGACCTAGCACTAAGGAGGGAGGCCTTCTACGTCCATACAGGCCTTCCGTCCAGGGAGTAACCTATATTTTGAGTCTTTTTTTCTATCTTTGATAATCCATCATTCCCTTTTGTGTTGCATGCATCATTCTCCTTGCTTTCATCACTTTCATTATCACTCACACATCCTCCCACGTTTTTTGACGCCCCTAGGGGTTTAAAACTACCCAGGTATCCCCCACTTCATTTAGTTATGATCATTCGTCTTTATTTTAGCATGTACTACACTTGTCAGTTCTAATTTGGGTTATTTCTTTGTGTTTTCACGTTGTTTTTGCAGGTCAGCAATCCCTAGCACGAGGCTCATCCCTTCTGGCCGACTGGAGAGGGTGGAGGTTGGACCCCTTTGCGACTTCTGTCTTGATGGTCTTGTGCGGCTCTTCCAGGACCGTTCGATGTTATATGCGGTGCATCCTCAACCGCGCTTCATCGTCCTGCGGTCGTGTCTAAACTGTCCATCAGCCAGTAGTCCTACGTCCCGCGTCCCCCGCAGCACTGAAGAACGGTCTATCGTAAGACCGTGCATCCCTTAGGCGGTTCTCCCTGAACCGTTCATCCTCCCAGCACTGCAACTCAGGCGAGTGTCTCTCCCTCTTTCCAAGGCACGGCGTGTTCATCGCGTACGGCGTCTTGGTGGCGATCATGGTTCTTTACTTTCTTCTATTCTCCTTCTACTGTCTATTTTATTTTACATATCGATTTATTAGAAGGAGAGGAGAGATCTTTCAAGCCGGTATGTTGAAGAAAGAAAAAGAGAGAAGAAAGAAACAAATATGTCAACAGCTCATTTTTTTGGCGATCACGGTGGGATACCTAGTGCCCATCGTGCTTGTGATTTGCTGACCCCTCTTTCGTTGTGTTAGTCCCCTTTTGGAGTGATTGCAGATTAAGTTGCATTTTCTGCCTCCTGGAACGTGAGCGGTTCGCACAGAGCCGTTCAACCTTTAGGCGGCTGATCATCCACCGTCCTTCCTTGCGAATAGCGCCAGTTCTCCTGCGAGTGTCCTGTCATAGATGGCCTCCCATCGACCGTCCAAACCGCCGAACGGCATGTTCCTGACCGTCCATATTTTTGGCACAGGTATGCTTCTGGGTGTTCTGACTATAGGTACACGATTTGTGAGGATCCGTTCCAGAGCTTACGCGGCTATATACAGACCGCTCTTCTTGGTACGTTTCTCATCTCTACCATCCTTCATTTCCAGCACTCTATGATTCTTTTACAATCATTCTGTAGTTCTGTTGCTCCCTGGAATATGCGGTCCACCCCAGACCGTTTATCTTATTGTGCGGTCTCCCACAGACCGTCCTTCTGATGCCATAGTGCACCCGAGGTTGCTTTGATTGCCATATATATATTGTCTTTGATCTCCTTGGTGCCATCCATTGATCTTCCCCTGCTTATATGTTATTACTGTCTACTTGTTTTCCTCCTCGCATGTTTATTTTGGTCTTTGGTTGTTAGTTTCTAGGCTAGATTTTGCATGCACTCCGGTGCACATAGGACTCATGCATTTCATTCACATCTAGCTACATTCCTACCGAGGTAGGGTTTCCTCTCGTCTCCATATTCCTTGGAGCCGACTAGGGGACCTTGCTGAGGACCTCCGTAAGCCCCCGTGAGCCGTGGATTCCCACATGGACACCGGGCAGGTTGTACCATACCACCCCCAGTCTAGGGTCTGCATTCGTGCGAGAGAGATTCCTTTAGAGTCTTCCAATTCTCCATTCTCACCCTATTTAGGTACCTTGTGGTTGAGTGAACTCACATTTTAATTAATCCACTAAGGTCCTAAGAGAACTTATAAAAATCTCCGCGCATCATTTGGAATTTGTTTGGCTAATTGGTTGATTCTTTTCTCATCTCTCTTCTCCATTGTATGTTGCATAGTGTCGTCATTTGCATCTTTTGGTCAGATTAGGCTCATTATGTCTAGTTCATCTTTGTGTGTCTCCATTTAGCTACATTTATCTTAGGTTCATTCCCATCCTTATATTCATTTGAAATTCACTATATAAAGTCTCCACTTTCCCCATGGAGCATTTCTCCCCTGTACCTTATTCCTGCACCTCTCCATCTTCTTACCC
Source organism: Amorphophallus konjac (assembly GCA_022559845.1). Lineage (NCBI taxonomy): Eukaryota > Viridiplantae > Streptophyta > Magnoliopsida > Alismatales > Araceae > Amorphophallus > Amorphophallus konjac. The sequence goes on along the minus strand of CM040121.1, from coordinate 277,999,550 downwards.
CCGCGTGGATTCCTCTTCCCATGCGGGCCCGTCTCCTTATTCCTCCATTGGACCCCATTCTTTAAACGGGCCTTCTTACCTCGCCCGTGCTGCTACTAGCCCAATCCATCCTCATTCTTACATACATGATTCTTCCAGGCCCGCGCATTCCTCCCTTCCTAGAATGGGCTTTCCTTCTTCTCAGGTTGGGTCCCCTTATCCGGCCCATCATCATTACCCTGGTTTTAATTCACCATCCCTTGCTCAAGCATGCTCATGTCCTTCTCGGACTCTTCCTACCGAGGAGATGTTCACTCAGGCCCAACGTCAGCTTGATGAATTACAACGCCGAATCAATCCTCAAACTTCTTTGGATATCCCACTTACCTTTCGAGGTCTTCAACTCCCACCGCACTCACAAATTCCCGCATATCGTCGCTATGGTGGAGTTGGTGACCCCTATGCCCATTTGAAGGAGTTCTTATATGAGTCGGCCTAGTTCTAGCATGATCTACACTTGATGGCCTATTTGTTTGGCCTATGTTTAGCGGGCTCGGCCAAGGATTGGTTCTTCACATTACCGCAGGAGCAGATGATGAATTTTTAAGCCGTCCAAGCAAGGTTTATTCAGCAGTACCGAGACCAGGTGGGGCCCAAATATTCTATGGTTGATCTGGCCCAAGAAATGATGAATCCCGGCGAGGGATTCTTTGTGTTTGCCGACCACTGGCGTCGCCTAGCCGCGCAAGTCTCGGGGCATATTCCAGAGGGCGAGTAGATCAAGATGGTTATTTCTAATGCAACGCCCGAGCTCAAGTGCATTTTAGCCCTGAATGATATCACATCCTGGCAACAGCTTTACAATCAAGCCCGCTTTGTTAACCAACAACTCCTAGTTTCCTTTGACCATCACCCTCCTCCACCGTCACCTTCTACATACACTTTCCCTCCGCCCTCCACCGCAAGTCGGCCCTCCACTATATATCCCTCCACAAGTCGGCCTTCCGCCCCCACACACCCCTATACCTCCATGCGCTCCACCTTACATCCCTCCATGAGTCAGCCCTCCGCTATTTTATCTCACCACACCCCTCCACCTCTGGTCAGGGAAACACTACACCCAGAACGTGTAGATGCCGTTCATTACATATATTCTCACTCCCTCCACGCCTCCACATCATTATAACCCTCCGCCTTTGCCTACATAGTCCCCCTTGCCTACGCAACCCCCGCTACCATCTCCATTACCTTTTCACACCCCTCGGCATCCACCTTGCCCAAAGCGGGCTTCTCACTCTTCGTTGCCGGAATCTTTTACAGACATTTTTAGGACTTTGACGGCCACTCATGTGTTGCAGCTCCCTCCGGTTATGCCTTGCCGGCCTGTGGTCGGGAATTTTCTCCATTTCTGTGAATTCCATCATCAACAGGGGCATGTGGTCGAGAATTGCCTCGAGTTCCTGGAACTTGTTTACAGTCTGGAAGATAAGAAGATGATTGATTGGGCTATCATGCGCCAAGTTATTTCAGATCTTAGCAGCAAGCAGCAGCAGCAGCAAGTCGTGCCGCCTAGGCAACCATCTCCACTTCAAGACTAGGGGCACCCTGGTGTTTCTCTAGTTGATAAGGTACTTGCTCCGTTACCCGCTTCTTCCTCTATCCCATCTCCTCTACCACCTTTACCTACTTCAGCCTCCGCTCGGGCAACTTATCCTTAACCCTCCGATTCCATCACCACACCTGTCCCCAACACCTCTCGACGTGTTGTAAAGATACGCCGAAGAGCGCCACCACCCGCCACTTCCTCCACTACGCCGCTACCTCCTTCTCCTCCTTCTTCCCCTTCACCATCTCCATCAACCATATCACCCCCTTTCCCACCACCTTCTCCACCTCCATTGGCCACATCTCCATCATCACCTTCTCCATTACCCCCATTACCGTCACCACTGTCTTCATCACCTACCCTTGTAATAATCCCTGTTTCGTCACCTTCACCGATGCCACTTCTTTCACCATCATCCTCTGAGCCCGAGCAGGCCGACTGTCGCTTTGGCCTATCGGCCTCACTGTTTTGTTCCTTTCTAACAGTGATCGGCTCGAGAATGAGGGACTTCCCGGGCAGGTCACCCATCCCAGTACTACTCCCCATTAAGCACACTTAACTTCGGAGTTCTTTCAAGAACTGAGCCGATACTTGAAAAGGCGCCTCGGTGATATATAGTATAACTTAGCTATATTTGAGGGTGTTACAATCTACCCCTCTTATATAGGCGACGTCCTCGTCGCTAGGCACATATAGCACGCAATCACGCAATCAAACCTCCAGGCAGGTAGGACTCTAGAGGTGGCCCCTACAGGCTCAAGAGGTGGCTCCCACTATGTAGCACTTTGCTCCATTACGGACTCAAGAGGTGGCTCCCATAGCGTAGCACTTTGCCCTGCATGGCACTTAGTTCCCACACTTCCGGCAAGGGTATAGCTCTGATACCATTCTGTCATGCCCCGTACTCTATACCATCGAGGTATTGTCCGCTTTGGCCTATCGGCCTCACGGTTTTGTTCCTTTCTAACAGTGATCGGCTCCAGAATGAGGGACTTCCCGGGCAGGTCACCCATCCCAGTACTACTCCCCATTAAGCACGCTTAACTTCGGAGTTCTTTCAAGAACTGAGCCGATACTTGAAAAGGCGCCTCGGTGATATATAATATAACTTAGCTATATTTGAGGGTGTTACACCGACCCTAAACCCATACCTCCACTTTTGCCTTTACCTCCACCCATGCCCATCATCATTAGTATTTTCATGTCGCTTGCACCATCGCCACCCGCGCCCTTCAAACCTCTTCCTTCTAACCTCCCTCTTCCACTTCCCACTTCGCGAAGCAGGTACACGCTACCTTTGGTGCCCCTCGGGTCTAGTCCCCAGGGAGAAAAGGAACCAAGCCAGGCTTTGACTATGCATTACAAGCCTCAAGATTTCATTAGCCACATGCCGGTCCAAGTCCTGGTTCCTAGCCATTTTAGGGGTAATGAGCCTGCATTTACTACGAGAACGGTTGCAAAGAAGAGTTCCCTTGTGTTGGTGCCAGTTTCTTCAAAGGCGAGGCTGATAGTAATCTCTTTGCTTGCCGGGAAGTTCATCATTAATGCTGTTATTACCTCGCGCTCGATTGCTATTCAGTTCACTGGCCGAGAGGGGTTCTCTACTCAGATTATGCTAACACATACGGCCGCCCGGGGCCTGACGGATTCCCTATTCAAGGGGCAATTGTCTATATCTTCTGCACTTTCTAAGGACCTTCTGCACTTGCTGTGCAACTTCCCTCAATTTATTAGCATGCCGGCCACGTCAACGCCGCGCATTGATCTCCCTCAGCTTTGTCCTGCTCTTATAGTACGTGAGTTATGCTTCAAGTCTGATTGCCAAGTGGAGTTGCCAAACCTCTATGTTCTAGTGCCAAAAGACAAAACTCCGTGGCTTCATGATATTCATTCAATTGAGAAGTTGTTTGCTCATGAATGTCTACTTATAGTTAGCACCGCACAGCCAGGGGCAGCCGCCCCGACGAAGCTACATATTCATGACCGGGCCAGACCATCTGCCAGGTGGGCCCGCTATTTGAGAAGACATTACAGATTGAGGAGCCCGGGAAGCCGAGCCCGCGGCAGGTACAGTGGTTTCAAAAAGATTTCGGCTAAGAAGAGGCGACGACATAAGTTCAAAGGCCATCGGTTGTGCACTCGGGGGTCCACTTCCTCCTCTCCTTCTTCTATCCATTCATCTTTTCTGTTACTCAGTTCTTATCCGTGGGTGGTGTACCTTCCACCACCTGACCATATTTCCACCATCTTTTCCTATCCTCGCCATTCTAGGCCTCGGCCTATGTCTTCCTCTTCCCCTTAGTCAGGGGCATCTTCTAGTTTTTCTTCCCGAACACGTCCGGATTTTACTTCTCGTCTCTTTCCCCTGACCTTATTGGGAATCCCTTGCACTCGTTCCCCGACCTTGTCGGGTGATTTTTATGATCCTTCCCCGATTTTGTCAGGTGGTTTCCATTTCTTTTCCCCGACATTATCGAGTGGTCATGCATCTTCTTCCCCGCCTCTGGTGGGTGATCGCTATTCCTTTTCTCCGACCACGTCAGATGATCATTATCTGTATTCCTTATCTTCACAGTTATCTTTTCATCGTCAATCTGTTCTTTCTGTCTCACCCTTTCAGGGTCATTACCCTTTTTCTTGCTGTTTTCGAGGCTTTAGCCCGCCTTGATCTTAGTTAATCACTGGTCATTCTGTATCTGGTTCCTTGTTATCAGGGCCTCAGTGCCTTAACGAGGGAGTTCTAGCCCTCGTCTCTCTTCCTTTTTATCCCTTCTTCGTCCAGTATGATGTTGGCCACTCCTCTATGTCGAGGAATCCAATCCTTTACTCTCCTTTCATTGTTTATCCTGACAAGCAAGGAAAATGAAGCTCGTACTCCTCATAGCTCGATGGTCAAGATCACTCCACGGATCTGCAAAGGTATTTTTTATTTTGTGCAAGAAAATGTTATCATCGCTATTATCTCTATTACTCCTGCACATGCTTATAACGTTGGTTCCTCAACATGATTGAGTGGCTTTAGGAGTCTTTGTTTAATTAGATCTTAACTTTGTGTCAAATAAAAAGTTAGCTTCTGCAGCATCCTTAGGCTGGTGATAACTCCGCGCTGGGAGTCTAGTTTCTTTCTCCGATCGTCGAGGGTGACCTTTGAGTATGGATTTTTCACACACTACACGGCGAGCCATAGCCGATTCCTTTGGGCAACATCATTGCTGCTTTGGCCACACTTTGGGTATGCACAAATGTCTTTTCTCTTCTCTACTCGGCCAAGTGCATGGGCAAGAGATAGATGGATAAGATGACCAACCTAGGCACTCCCTAATACGAGAGAGATCTCAAATAGGGCCAGTCTTGACCCTTAAAAATGAGCTTTCATATCTGGCCAATAAGGGCTACCAAAATTAGAAAATAATTCAATGCAAAATTATGAATCAAAGCCATGGCAAGAGTGGTAGTACAGTTCCCCCGCGGGACGTCATGAGCCCAGTCGCATGCGTGCCTGATAAATATGGGTCTAAAAATCAAAGACAGAAAGCCCCGGCACAATAGACTGTCTCTTTGAGGGGTAGTGCCCTAGAAGGAATTCGAACCTTGATATCTCCCATCCTGCACAAAGCTTGTCTTTAATTATTCTTCCGCTTCTTCCCCTTAGGCTGGGTTTTATCCCGGGTATGGCCTTAGTAGGGGCACCGTTCTTTAGAAGCAGTTGGTTGTGGTAAGCCACCCTCATATGCACGTCCTGCTCAAGGGAAGTCTTTAATGAGAAGGGAGGGACGGCGATCCCTGGCCAGTAGTTCGTGTCTATCTTTGGGTGTTGCAGATTGCTATGTCAAAAATCTAAAAAAATGAGATATTGTCAATAATAATAAAAATGAAATCTAAAAAAATTGATGAAATATTATTCAAAATTTCAATCATTTTCAAAATCTGAAAAATCAAGAAATTTGGAAAATCTAAAAATATTTATCTTTTACATTATATTTTAAGAACATATACGTAATCTGTTTGCTAAGTGTGCAGGTTGCAAGTACTCAAGCATTCCTTGCTATATCTTTTTACTCTACCTCTTGTTCACATCTTTGATATGTTCTATCCTTCGATCCACTCTCGATCTGTTCTGAAGCTCATGTCCTTCTCAGCTTTTGTTTGCAATGATCATATCTTTATGAGAGGGCTTTACCTCACGATTATGAACCTGGCGGTTCTGCTTCATTCTGATCTTGGAGTTTTGATTGAGGTGTGTATTTGTTTATGTCTTTTGTCCCACCGTGTTCTTGTCTCGTGTCTATGTCCCACCGTGTCGTCCCATGCTTGTTGTTTTGTTCTTCATCACGTGTTGTTGGTTGTCTTGCATATGTTGTTAGTCGTCCTGCCATGTTCCATGTGTTGTCCCACCGATTGTTGTCTCGTCACATCATGTTCATGCGTACGTATTGTCCGTTTATGCCATTGCCTATGTGCTTGTTCGTCTTGTTGTTGTTGTTTCCATTCGTCATGTTATGTCATGTTGTTTGTCATTATGTTAACTGCTATGATTGTCTCATTTGTCTCATTCATAAAAAAGATCCACAAAAAAAAAATCCGGAAAAGAAAATCCAAAAAAACTTACCGTTTCGCCAGCACAGGTAAGTCAGGTATGGCCTTCTATCCTTGTCACCCTTATTGCATTATTATATGGTATTATAATATATTATCTCAAGAACCAGTTGGTTATCTACGTGTTCCAGGATCTGATGTTCCCCTTCAACAAAAACGATGATGATCCAGGTTCACGTGTTTGATCTTCGGATAGGCCGTTAGGTTGGGATGTCACGGGGAGGATGGTTCTATCCTGCACGCCGTGGTTGCAGATAGTGTCTTGACTCTGATTCTCGCAGCTTAGCAATATTATTCCTGAGTATTATATATTTTAATCTTTCTTTGCATTCGTTTTAATGATTTCTTTTATTTTAGCCCAGCATGCATCATACGCATCTTTTTGAGCTTTCATGACCCATGGTTTGCTTGAAGAATGTCCCATCAGTGATGGTTAGCTGTGCGTTCAGTGTTTTGAGTAAGAGGAACTAATTCCACTTTAAGTTGGAAGGTTCTCTTTGGTCGAGTCGCTTGGTTTGGTTGATTGAGAGGTCCCCGTCTGGAGCTTTAGCCTGTTTCCTTTACTTTTACTGCCTGCTTTTGGCCTCCTCATTGGACCGCGGGATTGTGTCCCCCATGAGGTTGGTCTTGTAGATTTATTTCGTTTAGTTTAGTTCCTCCAAACTGGTGACGCTTTTGGTTTTATCATTCCTTGCGTTTGGTTCAGAGTTTTCCGAAAGATTCTTATCGCTTGTTGGTAAAAATGGGTGTCGTTTTACCTTAACGCCCATTTTCTGGTCCACTCCGCTGCATTTCCGCTTCATCTCCATGTTCCATGTCACTTTCGCTTCACCTCCGCTCGCTCCCCTGTAAAGAGAACGTTAAGGAGGGGCATCTGTTGACACCCGTTTTTTTGCCGATAAGTTGAGTCGTTCCTCTTGCTCCCATTTGTTGATGCCTCGAGTTGTCCATCACTCGCTGGGCATTTTCTAGTAAATCATGGGCCAATTTTATCGGTAACCTCCCTCCTTGGTTGGGTCCGTATCGACTCAGGGCTTAATGTGCCTTGGTTTTTGGTTAATTGAACATGTTTATGAAAATCAAGTGTCCAGTTGCATGTACGGTTCATCCTTAGCCGTTCAACACTTTGGCGGTTAGATATAGATCGTTCAAACATTTATGGTTGATTTCTGATGATTTTCTAAATTTCCACCGACAAAGCACTTACGTGGGCCTCTCCTAGCCATTCAACTTGATGGACGGACGGGTTGTGACCGCTCATCTCTCCAGAGTCCTAACACCGTTGGTTTTCAGATAATTATCTAATTATCTTATGTATTTTGATTTTCCACCGACAAGGCTAGAATGGTTAGTCTTTGGCCGCTCTACCTTTGAACGGTCGAATATGAGCCGTTCATCTCTGAGAGTCGAATGGCGAAGGTTTCGGTCTGTCCAACGGATAATTTGGATTATTGATGATTTATTTTAAATTTCCACCGACAGGGTTGGACGGCCAGTAGATGGCCGCCCATCCAGTTGAGCGGTCTATCGTAAGACCGTTCATCCCGTCGATTGTTGAATTTCAACCGATTTTTATCCCTTTTATCCGTGGTTAAACCCTCAACTTTTTCCTCAGTTTTCTCCGTGGATTCTCAACCAAATCGGATGAGATTTGATCCTAACGAAAGCTGAAGATATTATCTTCACTTTATCTTTTGATATCTCGGATTAATATCCATTGGAAACCCTAATTTCGAGCTAGGCTTTCGAGGCTCTATAAATAGACCCTAAAGGCCGGGTTGGAAAAGGGGGGGGGGAAGATTTTGGTCGACGGCGAAGCCCTGTCGAATCCTGGAGTGACCTAGCACCAAGGAGGGAGGCCTTCTACGTCCATACAGGCCTCCTGTCCAGGGAGTAACCTATATTTTGAGTCTTTTTTTCTATCTTTGATAATCCATCATTCCCTTTTGTGTTGCATGCATCATTCTCCTTGCATTCATCACTTTCATTATCACTCACACATCCTCCCACGTTTTTTGACGCCCCCAGGGGTTTAAAACTCCCCAGGTATCCCCCACTTCATTTAGTTATGATCATTTGTCTTTGTTTTAGCATGTACTACACTTGTCAGTTCTAATTTGGGTTATTTCTTTGTGTTTTCACGTTGTTTTTGCAGGTCCGCAATCCCTAGCACGAGGCTCATCCCTTCCGGCCGGCCAGAGAGGGTGGAGGTTGGACCCCTTTACGACTTCTATCTTGATGGTCTTGTGCGGCTCTTCCAGGACCGTTCGATGTTATATGCGGTGCATCCTCAACTGCGCTTCATCATCCTGCGGTCGTGTCTAAACCGTCCATCAGCCAGTAGTCCTACGTCCCGCGTCCCCTGTAGCATTGAGGAACGGTCTATCGTAAGACCGTGCATCCCTTAGGCAGTTCTCCCTGAACCGTTCATCCTCCCAGCGCTGCAACTCAGGCAAGTGTCTCTCCCTCTTTTTAAGGCACGGCGTGTTCATCGCATACGGCGTCTTGGTGCCGATCACGGTTCTTTACTTTCTTCTATTCTCCTTCTACTGTCTATTTTATTTTACATATCGATTTATTAGAAGGAGAGGATAGATCTTTCAAGCCGGTATCTTGAAGAAAGAGAAAGAGAGTAGAAAGAAACAAATATGTCAACAGCAGCATTCGTAGCACTTGCCCTTTGTCCTCCAACACTCCTGCCCCGGATGGTTGCGTCCACAATGGATGTAGAACGGAGCCCTCGGCCTGTTCCTAGGCATTGGCTCTTGGCGTGCCACCTTTTCCTTGTCCTGCCTCCCTCCAGCCTGCATAGGTCTTTTGCCCATCTTCTTCTACTCCTCGGTGAACCTACACATGGGTATTCATTAGAACCTAACTCTATATGTCTCTTAAATTTGTATGGTTTTGATTATTACCTTGCATTCTCTTGCTCGGCTAGATGAGCAAGCCTCAATGCCATTGTGTAGGAGTAAGGGTCTTGGGTAGCCACATAGCATCGGACGCTGCTACGCAGACCGTTCATGAATTTCTTCACCTTTCGACGTGCCTCATCGAATATGTGTGGAGCATACTGGCCTAGAGCGGAGAATATGGCCTCATAGTCTGCTACTGACATGCTACCTTGTTCGAGGCTCAAGAACTCTTGCTCCTTAGCGTCTCACACATGCTCGGGGAAGTATTTTTCTCAGAAGACAGATTGGAATTCTTCCCATAGTATGTCTCCATTGTGCCCTGCGAAGGTGGTCCACAACTTGGCCTTCCACCACAAGTCGGCTTGATCTTGTAATACGTAGGTTGCTAGATTCACTTTTTCTTCCCCGGGACATCGCATCACGCCGAATTTTTTCTCCATCACACTGAGCCATGACTCAGCCACCTCTGGAAGGCTCTCCCCCTTAAAATAAGGAGGTGCCAACCTCAGGAACCGATCAAGCACCGATAAGTCATGACGTGGTGCAGGCGCGGGCTGCTGCAGCATCTATTGCTGTATGGCCTGCATAAGCCCCTGGAAACTCTGCATGAATCCCTCCAAATTAATCCCTGCATTGGGCACTAGTCTGCCGCCAACCGCCGGGGCATGGACTGCCCCATCGTTCACCCCATTTGGGTCATCTACCCTCGATCCCCTCTCATCCGCCTAGGGAAGATCTCTTTGCCTTCTTGGCGGCATGGTTCTGAGAAGTAAACAATCATTAAGTGAGAGGGCTTTTAAATGGGTTTTAAATATACTCTACCCTTTTCCCACTCTAGCCTATCCCTTCTTCTACTACTTGGACATTTGGAATGGTTGTAACCATAGTTTGTCTCTCGTGCACTGATACCACTATGTAATGCCCCGAGATCTGATCCCCAATTTATGGGCATATTTTTTTTTCATCGAACCTCGTGACGTCACGTCATACATATCGCGGAAGCATAGATATATATCAATGTATATACGTAAGAAAGAGAGAAACCATAGTCACAAGGAATGTAAATAACATCATGACCATTCATAATTCAAAGGCTACATGTCAATTGCACAATTACATATGAGTCCATACATGGTCACCAACACACAACTAGCCATAACATGAAAGATAGATATCCATAACCTACCGGACGTAGGCAAGATTGAACTACTCCTCGGCAGTAGCCTCCTGTAGATTCTAAGAAATCAACTTAGAACAATTAAAAGGAAAAAGAAAATAAATAGAAGAATGGGAAAAGAGGGAGAAAGGGGGAGCATGAGAGGATGCTAAGGGGAATGTGATCGCCAGAGACGCGAGGGCCTCAAAGGATATAACAAATAATCAATGGAGGGATCGCGATATAAATACCTCAAATGCGGGGGAGATTGTGAGTGCACCTTCTCTTTCTATCGGCCGACCGATGAAGAGAGTTTTCCTTGATTGATTACCCTTTTAAAATTAACAAACACCAATAAACAAACATGGATTAGAAACCAAGATATGTAGCATCAAATCCACATGTAAATATGGACATAGAAAGCATGGATATGAACACACCTTATTGGTGTTTGGCCTTTAAAACCCCTATGTAAAAGGGTAGGTAAAAGATGATGTATGATGAAGAATAGAGGGAGATGTGCAAGTGTTGCACTAAGGGAGATGTGCTAGAGTGCACAATAGGGGAAGATCTCAATAAAGAAATAAAAGAAAAAAATGATATGATGCATGCAATTAACTAAAGCAAAAATAAGAGATAGGAGGGGAAAGCTTAGTGGTTTTCTCCAATTTGGCTTCAAGCTAGGATGAAGATCTTCAATGGAGGAAGAAGATGATGTAGAACTCCATGGATGTAGAGGCTTCAAATCTTCAATAGAGGAAGAAGAACTCCATGGATGAAGCTTTTAGGTGCATGGGAGTCTTCCTCCTTGAGCCTTTGGTCTGGCAACACCTCCTCTTGAATTGATCTTGATGTTCTTTCACAAGGGAGAGAGAGAGTCTATTTATAGGGTTGAAATTCAGAATTAATTCCAAGAGAAATTAGGAAAACATGTTTTAGTGGGATTTGGAAGAGATAAACATTAGTCAAGTGTCCCTTCAACATTGGAAAGTCATAGGAACCCTTTCCCAAGTGAAAAAGGAGGTTAAATGAGGAAAGGAAGGGAAATTCGGAATTAATTCCAAGAGAAAATAAGAAAACATGTTTTAGTTAGATTTGGAAGAGATAAACCTTAGGCAAGTGTCCCTTCAACCTTGGAAAGTCATAGGAACTCTTTCCCAAGTGGAAAAGGAGGTTAAATGAGGAAAGGAAGGGAAATTCAGAATTAATTCCATAAAAAATTAGAAAACTTAGTTTTGGTAGGATGGAAAGGGGGATAGTTCCTCCAAGTGTCCTTTCAATATTAGGAAGTCATAGGAACCCTCTCGCAAGTGAAAAAGGAGTGTAAGTGAGGAAAGGAAGGGGTGCTGCTGGAGTTCGGAATTGAACAAGAATTGACGACCTTGGTCAAGGCGTTAATTGAAATCACGACTGGGACAAAGGCGTTAATTCACAGATTTAATTTTAGCAATAAAAACTTTCTGTATTTAAAAATGATGAAGAGACGCCTGAGGGAGAGGCGTTATTTAAAAACACGACCCAAGGAGGGTCGTTAATTCTTATTTTTCTGTTTTGGAAACCAGAAAATTCCAGAAACTGACGCCTTTGCCTCTAGTCGTCCTTTCTTCAAAACGCGCCTCAGACTAGGCCGTTAATTAAAACACGCCCCACTTCAAGTCGTGAATTCCAAAAAATAGAGAAAACTACCCAAAAAAATCCAGAAAAATAGGAAAAAATAAGAAGAGGGAAAAAAAGGGAGAAATCCAAGAAAATTGGAGAAAATAACTCAAACAAAGTTAATTGGAGGGTCAAATTGGGGCATTACAAAGTAATACGAGATGCACTCACAGTAACGTCAATTTTGGCGTGTCTACAGCTGCCCCGCCTTGGCGTCTGCTTTGCAAGGGAGCAGAGCAAACTGAAAAGTAGATGCCAAGGTGAGATGAGACACGCAATCAACATCACTTGATGAGAATGAAATCAAAAGCTCGAGATGAAGTAATCCCAGGAAATTCAATGAAATCAACAATGTTTGGATAAGAGGAGAAGTGTGCACGCGGGCACGACGGAGAATGATCAACTTCCAGCGCGGTGGAAGTACCCCAGGTCACAAACCTGTAGGTTTCACCATTGGGGAGCGGTTACCAGCCAATGTGGACGTGCTGCAGCCAAGGTGGATCAAAGTAAAAGGATTGAGATAAGATGATAGAAATCCAAACAAGGAGCTTTCGAGAAAATGACCTAAAACAGTGACAAAACGAACTGAGGATTCCATCAGCAATGAATATCTCATATCTGGAAAGATTAAGATCAATTTGACTCTCCAAATCAGCTTATCAGAATGATTTTCCAAAAATTGTTTCAAACTCCTATATGAATGCATGCTGGGTTTAAAAGAAAAAAAATTAAAACAAATGAAAATATAAGATAATCAAGGATAATATTATTAAACTGCCCAGACTGGGTCAAGAAACTGATTTCACGAGCTGATACTAAGCCGAAGCCCGTTTATCCGCGCACCAACTCACAAAAGGGAACCATCGTCCCCAGTCTTGGACGGTTCAACGGTCTATCCGTATGACTAAGACTCCTCTGGAACCATCATTATTTTTGATGAAGGGGAACTCAAATTTCAGATTTACCAAAGCCACAAGGTCCTTGATATAATCTAGTAGCGTATGTAACATATAGTAGAATGCATACAGGGGGGATGGTGATAGCAATGAGCATGGGGGAACTGAGAAATGAGGTGTAAGCACCGTGGGGCTTGGATGATGATGCCCAGTAGGTGGGACCAAGAGCTTCTTATCCTGCGCTCAAACTTTCATTAGCCAAGATATAAATAAGAAGCAATGAATAAGGCATTTAAGCATAGCAAGTATAGCATGAATCAAAACATCAATAAGCAATCACAACATAGACATCAAAGTAATCAAAGCTTAGTGTGGATAGCATTCAACCATGTATTAGCAAGGCAAAGCATGTTTAGCATGAATAGCATGAGTTAGAACATTGCATTGCAAAGCATCATTATTTTTTGTTTGTCATGAGGATGACAATCTTGGCATGTGAGATTGAGATTAGATGATCAGGATCAAGTAATGCCCAATGGGAGAGTGATCAAGTGAAATCAGCAGGAGTTGATTAAAAATGTTTGGAGTAATGCCTAGCAAATCATGAAGATGTGATCATTGTGAACATGGGGAGAATCAAAAGGTAGATAGCAATGAATGGAAAGGACTCATCCCGTGCTCTTGGTCCTTGCAAAGTTGTTGTTCCTGCAAAAGCACCATCAAAAAAATACAATGCAATTTTTTTTGGATTTTGAATTATGCAAATTTTTATGAGTTTTAAAAATATTTCAATTTTTATGGATTTTTAGAAGATATCTGAATTTTATTATGAATTTTGAAAATATTCAATTTTTGTTGGATTTTTGCTTAGGAAATATTCAACCTTTTTTGGATTTTTCACAAGAAATATTCAACTTCTTTTTTTTAAGATTTTGGTTTAGACATTACTAAAGCAGCATCAAAGGATGTTTAAACCACTGGCTAAGGGTCCTTGTTCCTTCCCCTTTTGCTAAAATTACCCAAAGCCGAGCGTGCTTTGAAGGGTGGCGTCCTATAACTGACTGCCCTTGATTAACGGTGCTCCTACCAAGGCCATACCCGAGAAACATTCAGTCTTAGAGGGAGAAGAGAAGAATAATTGAGGATAAGCTTTATGCAGGATGGGAGATGTCGGGACTTGAATTCCTTCCAAGGTGTTTCCCCTCAAAGAGGTAGTCTGTTATGCCGGGGCTTTGTGCCTTTGATTTTTAGACCCTTGAAATACATACGACCAGGGTTTTCCCTGCGGGGACTTTGCCACTCTTGTCATACCACAATTCATACTTTTGAATTTTTTTTAAAAAAATTTGACTTGGTTTTCATAATAGCCCTGTTGGCGAGATGTATATCATGAAATTCATATGAAAACTCATATTGATTTTGGGTCAAGACTGCCCCTATTTGAGACTCCTCTCGTATTGGGGAGTACCGAGGTTGGTCATCTCATCCGTCAACCTCTTGCACCTGCATTCGACCGAGTAAAGAAGAGAAAAGACTTTCAGATATACTCATGGCATGGCCAAAGTAGGGACAGTGTTTAACCAAAGGAGCCGACTAAGGATGCCGTGAAGTGTGTGGAATGCCCAGCTGAGGGTTGCTCTTAACAAGCAGGGAAAGAACATCATACTCCCAACGCGGGGTTCTTTTAACCAAAGGTGCTGCAAAAGCAAGCCTAAAGACTCTTTTGTGAGATTTAATTAAACAAAAGCCTAAGATAAAGGTCTAAAACACCACTTTTAATCTTGTTAAGAAGCACTTCATTTTGAAAATCATGCGTAAAGTAATGAGAAAATGATATCATAAAAATGCGTACTTACGCCAATATGTTACCTTGCAACCTTTGTAGAAGCAGCTGTCAGAGGCGAGGTTGATCATCGTGGGATAGTCCTCTTTGGCAGTCAAAAGGATTGGAAGCAAAGGATTGAAAGTGGCTTAAGAAGAAGGAGTGATGCCAAGACCAGACTCAGACGAATAAGGATAAAAGGAAGAGAGGCAAGGGCTAGAATTCCCTTGCTAAGGCGCGGAGACCTTGATCACATGGAACAGTCTACAGAAGGAGCGGAGAATTAGAAGGAGGAGTGAGGACTAAAGCCTCGGAAGACTGGGGAGAAAGGGCAGATGCCCAAAGCAGTGGATGTGGAAGAAGTTGGGTCGGACCCATGATCAGGAAGAATTAGAAGAAGAAATTGATAGATGGAAAGAGGCGGATCCTGAGGGTCTGGAGACAGAGGAGGAGAATCATGAGTGGAAGAAGAATCCGGAGGCTCCGGAGGGATAAAATATTGAGGGACGCGGGGCCCTGGGAAGAAATAGGGAAAAAGATGATGAAAAAGGAAGAAGAGGACAAATGACGTGATATCCCGGAGGAGTAGGAAGATGAAACGGAGGAAAGATTGAGGGTCCGGAGGTTTCGGAGGAATGGAATCAGAAAGGGCGTCATGCCCTAAAAGGAGGGATAAAACACCTGGAGATTCCAGGGAAATAGGAAAGGGAACGCGATGCCCTGAGAAGAGTAGATCAGAAGAGGATGAAGGATCCAGAGGTTAGGGAGCGATGCCCTGGGAGAAAGTCCGGAGGTTCTAGAGGAAGAAGATGGAAAGGGGCACGATGCCCATGGAGAATCAGTAAGAAGCCCAGAAGATCCGGACTTAAGGGTATGCAGGGGTGCGATGCCCAAAGAGTGAGATCCGGAGGTTCCGGAGGAAGAAGATACCATGGGACGCGATGCCCAGGGAGGACAGGAAAGAAATTCGGGGAGTCCGGATGCAATGGTTGGAAAGGGGCGCGATGCCCTAGGGGAAGATCGGAGGGGGCACAATGCTCGGGAAGTGTAAGGGGACATGGAGATAGAGGCGGAAGATATAGGAAATGTGGGGGATCCGGAGGTTCTAGAAGGCGAATAAGACACGGGTTTTGAAACCCGGGAAAGAAGAAGTGTAAATGCATGTGGATGCAATAGAAGGGATGCGATGAATGCATGGATGCAACAGAATGCATGAGATGAAAAAGAATATGACGAACATGAAGGGCGAGAGGATGAGATCCTCCTCCTTACCCCTGGAGTGGCCCATGAAGAATCGGTGATAGACGGAAGTATGGATGGCGTTGAATAGAAGGTGGATAGAATAGTGAAAGGCCCCTTAGCACCAAGATAACCACCCCTCCCTGGCAGTGAAAGTGTATAGCCAGTTGGCCCAATGGATAAAGCAAGAGCCCATGATGAAGCTTCAATAGTAAATGACAACTCCCTTGGAGAGTGAAAAGCAATAGTGTGAGAGAGTTGAAAAGTTGGGATAGGAAGTATCGTGTTGCCTAGGGGTTGTGGCGTATATGGAGTGTTGAACAAAATGGTCATTCGCCCATTGTATGGAAGAATGGGTTCAAGATTTGAAAATTGGAACAAAGGGTGCCCTGCCCGCTCCTTGGGTGGCATCAACGGTTGGCATTCTCTTCTGGCGAGCAGCGGCGGGGGCTTGGCCTCTTCGACCATTCTTGGCACAACAACACGGATTGGCATTCGACAAATAAGTTCTTGCATCTTGAAGATCATGGCCGCGGCCAAATCTTTCTTTTCCGGCTCTTGATCATCTTCATCACAAGTACTTACAGAAGGACACCCATTCCGAGTAGTAAAGGGGGGTGAAGCGGAGGCGGAAGGTTCCATAGATGGTGGAGGTATAATGGAAGGTGTTGAAGAAAGGGTGAGTGGAAATGGTGGTTCAAACACGTCGAGCTTCTCCCTTTGCTCAGAAGCAGTCGGGGTTGGCTCGAGTGCAAAAAGGGGTGAATCCTGCTCAGGATTAGCCACGGGTAAGGGTGAAGGGTTAAGTAGTGGAATAGGAGTGGCTAGGTCATGGGTTAAAGGTATAATGGAGGGCCGAGGTGGCGGTAATGGGAGGTTAGTTGAGGAAGGTTCGGTGGTGGGTTTGCTGGAGGCCGTTGTTGTGGAGGTTGATGGTGGAGTTGACGGAAGTTTGGTGGAAGGCTCGACGGAGGCTGGTGTTATGAAGGTTGATGGCATAGTGGGAGGTATAAAAGAAGGGGGTTTAGTGCGGAGGAAACGCCGCATGTGGCGAACGGTGTTAGGGATAGAAGGTGACTCATGATGTGTTGGTGTGGGTGATTGAAGTATCGACCCATCATCGTAACACCAGTAAGTCTTAGAAACGGGGGTTGGATTGGGGATGGTGGCTTCGTCCTGAGCAAGGGGTTCATCAAGTGGTAGCGAAGGGAGAGGGAAGCGAAGGAAACTCGGAAGGGGTGCTTGCAGAGCTTCATCATCATGTGCCATCTTGAATTCTTCAATTGCCGGTTCTTCATTATCGGGTTCAAGTGGACACCATAGTGAAGGCGTGTATGTGGGTGGTGGAATGTAATGGTATTGTGTATGTGGAGGTGGAGGGCCATATCCGTGAATTGGGTGAATGGTTGGAGGATGGATGGCGTCCACTTGAACGTTGAAACCCGCCGGCTCTTGCTTGCTCGCACTGTCGATGTCGTAGTCGTCTCTCCTATCCTTCCAAGCTTTCTCCATCTTTGTAATGTCATTCAGAGCGGCATGGAGGGGATTGACTGGAGTAGAAGGAGCGGGCCGTGGGCTCGTAACCCTCTTAAATTGTTCCTCCAACGAAGTGACTTTGTCAAGAAGCGTTTGTTGGAGGGGCGTGACTTGAGCAACAGAGGGTTGGTAGGGCCTTGAAGGAGGGGCCGCATAAAACGGCCGTGGAGGGGGCGTGATGAGCTGACCCAAATGAGGACCCGACCGGGCCGGGTTGGAAGGAACAGATGGGCCTTGGGGCCGTGAATAGAGAGGAATAGAAAGAGGCGGGTGATGGGCCACCCGAATAGGAGTATGAATAGAAGAGGGAAGTGGGTGATGGGCCACCCGCATAGGATTGGAAGGAGGATGAGAGGAATGAGATGCACCCTCAACAATGGCCTTAAGGGCATGGATTTGTTGAGGGGTGAGATGATCTAATGCATGCAAGATCTGGGAGACCTTCTCATCGTCGGGAGGAGACGGTCCCGTAGGAGTAGTGGCTCGCGATTGAATCGGGGGGCCATGAGATTGGATATTGCCCATGGGTGGGGCAAAACCGTGAAAGTGAGGGTGTGGTCCCTTTAAAAGATTATGGTGAGAGTTGTGATGAATATGTTGAATTTGAGGGGAATAAGATGTGCTAGGTTGATCACCCTCATGAACATTAATTGAGTTAAACATGTTGACTTTCTTATCAAGGTAATCCAAACAATTCAATGTGCAATCAAAACAGCTCACAGAGATAGCAAACAAGTCGGGATGGTTACCTTTGATTTCTTTTATTTGAACCTTGGTGAGTTAAAGTGATTTTTAACAAACTTTGGAGTGATTCACACAAGGTTGGGACCTAGTTTCAATATAAGTCCACTTCGATGACAACTAGGAACACTCTCTCACCGTGCATAGGCCAACTAAACTCGGGACTTCAAAGGTACAACCTGCCCAGCGTCCGTGAGGGAATCCACGGGTGCGGGGACTTACGGAGGTCTTGGAAAAGGAATTTCCGGTCCAAAGAGACGGAATGCTCAATGGAGGGTTGTTCCAATTCCAAGAAGGGTGTGTGGAATCCTAGTGTAGAGAGAGGAGGTCTCCCAACCAAATGCCACGAAAATGCAAGACAATATGATCAGATCAAGCAATGTATAACCAGAAGATGAATGCAATGATCAATCAGGCAAAATACCCACAGCAAACAAGCCTCTGTCAACACACAGGTAATTAGCGACTTATCAGAAGTCGCTATCTGAGGAGAACGCGATAGAGGGGCTGTCGTCAATCACTATAAGCCACAGGAGCTTCAGAGCTAGATGGTAGAAGAAATGACGCCTTAGATGAAGGCGTTTTAAGGAGAAAAGACACCCCTGTGGAAGGCGTCAATTTAGCAAGAGACGCCTCTGACAGAAGGCGTTAAAACAAAGAGAGATTAAGAGAGAGACAGAGAGGGGGAGAGGTGCAGATGAGACGGAGAAAAAGACGCCTTAGATAAAGGCATGAATCATGAAAATGACGCCCCCTAAGAGAGGCGTTAATTAAAAATGACGCCCTTGTGAAAGGCGTTAATTCCTCCTGTAACCACTCCAAAGGCCAGAAAGCTCAACAGTGATAAAAAAATCGACAGTAAAGGAAGCACTCACAATCACAGCATGGCAATCAAACTGCAAGAAGATATAGCATGCTCATCATTTTTTTTTAAGAGATGGATAAATGGAGTTTCTAAAAATCTACCAAACTAACGGATCACATAGGGAGAGAGTGCTACGTGGAGCAAAAGGAGGCGCACCGTGGGTGCAAAAGGGGAGATGGCACATGTGGGTGCCCAAGGGAAAGGGTAACCAAAAGGAAAACAAAAGGGGTCCCACCGCGATCGCCAATTTGTAGATTCTAAGAAATCCACGTAGAACAATTAAAAGGAAAAAGAAAATGAATAGAAGAATGGGAAAAGAGGGAGAAAAGGGGAGCATGAGAGGATGCTAAGGGGAATGTGATCGCCAGAGACGCGAGGGCCTCAAAGGATATAACAAATAATCAATGGAGGGATTGCGATATAAATACCTCAAATGCGGGGGAGATTGTGAGTGCACCTTCTCTTTCTATCGACCGGCTGATGAAGAGTGTTTTCCTTGATTGATTACCCTTGCAAAATTAACAAACACCAATAAACAAATATGGATTAGAAACCAAGATGTGTAGCATCAAATCCAAATGTAAATATGGACATAGAAAGCATGGATATGAACACACCTTATTGGTGTTTGGCCTTTAAAACCCCTATGCAAAAGGGTAGGTAAAAGATGATGTATGATGAAGAATAGAGGGAGATGTGCAAGTGTTGCACTAAGGGAGATGTGCTAGAGTGCACAATAGGGGAAGATCTCAATAAAGAAATAAAAGAAAAAAATGATATGATGCATGCAATTAACTAAAGCAAAAATAAGAGATAGGAGGGGAAAGCTTAGTGGTTTTCTCCAATTTGGCTTCAAGCTAGGATGAAGATCTTCAATGGAGGAAGAAGATGATGTAGAACTCCATGGATGTAGAGGCTTCAAATCTTCAATAGAGGAAGAAGAACTCCATGGATGAAGCTTTTAGGTGCATGGGAGTCTTCCTCCTTGAGCCTTTGGTCCGGCAGCACCTCCTCTTGAATTGATCTTGATGTTCTTTCACAAGGGAGAGAGAGATTCTATTTATAGGGTTGAAATTCAGAATTAATTCTAAGGGAAATTAGGAAAACATGTTTTAGTGGGATTTGGAAGAGATAAACATTAGGCAAGTGTCCCTTCAACATTGGAAAGTCATAGGAACCCTTTCCCAAGTGAAAAAGGAGGTTAAATGAGGAAAGGAAGGGAAATTCGGAATTAATTCCAAGAGAAAATAAGAAAACATGTTTTAGTTGGATTTGGAAGAGATAAACCTTAGGCAAGTGTCCCTTCAACCTTGGAAAGTCATAGGAACTCTTTCCCAAGTGGAAAAGGAGGTTAAATGAGGAAAGGAAGGGAAATTCAGAATTAATTCCATAAAAAATTAGAAAACTTAGTTTTGGTAGGATGGAAAGGGGGATCCTTCTTCCAAGTGTCCTTTCAATATTAGGAAGCCATAGGAACCCTCTCGCAAGTGAAAAAGGAGTGTAAGTGAGGAAAGGAAGGGGTGCTGCTGGAGTTCGGAATTGAACAAGAATTGACGACCTTGGTCAAGGCGTTAATTGAAATCACGACTGGGACAAAGGCGTTAATTCACGAATTTAATTTTAGCAATAAAAACTTTCTGTATTTAAAAATGATGAAGAGACGCCTGAGGGAGAGGCGTTATTTAAAAACACGACCCAAGGAGGGTCGTTAATTCTTATTTTTCTATTTTGGAAACCAGAAAATTCCAGAAACTGACGCCTTTGCCTCTAGTCGTCCTTTCTTCAAAACGCGCCTCAGACCAGACCGTTAATTAAAACACGCCCCACTTCAAGTCGTGAATTCCAAAAAATAGAGAAAACTGCCCAAAAAATCCAGAAAAATAGGGAAAAATAAGAAGAGGGAAAAAAAGGGAGAAATCCAA
Source organism: Amorphophallus konjac (assembly GCA_022559845.1). NCBI lineage: Eukaryota > Viridiplantae > Streptophyta > Magnoliopsida > Alismatales > Araceae > Amorphophallus > Amorphophallus konjac. The sequence continues at coordinate 277,978,624 of CM040121.1, read as the reverse complement.
GAAAATTGGGAAAAATAACTCAAACAAAGTTAATTGGAGGGTCAAATTGGGGCATTACAAGGTAATACGAGATGCACTCACAGTAACGTCAATTTTGGCGTGTCTACACCTCCTCCTCGACCTCCTCTATAGCGTCCCCTGAAACGTGTGTCACATAGGTGGTGAGTGTGGCGCTCAGTAGGCAGCCTACTCAAGTCAGGGTTAACTTACATCCATATAACCAATCTATATACATAACTTCAACAATCATAACAAAAGCGTACAAAGGACCCATATGATCTCTCTAAAATCCTCTGTAGCGATCCTTAAGATCAATCAAGAATTCAGGGATAATGGCGCAAAGATGGAACCCAAGTGGTTGAAGCTTGATGAAAATCCTGGAAATAGAAGGGCCATCGGTCGATCGAAACTAGGCCATCGGTCGACCGAACTGTAACAAGTTACAGTCCGACCGACACTGGCAAATTCGATCGACCAAATGCCCAAGTCGATCGACCGAACTGTAACAATTTACAGACCGGCCAACACTGGAAAATTCGGTCGACCGAAGTGCCCAGGTCGGTCGACCAAACCCTGCTAAAATTTGACAAACAACAGTTCAGTAAAAGGAAACCAAATGTTACCTCATGATCCATTCTTTACCATCTACTTAAAATAATTCATACGAGAAAATACATGTTCATCGGCTAACTTATAAGATACCCATGCATGTACCAAAACCACGGTGAATGATTAGTTTACACATTACCACATTTTCATGAGTTTCACATTTTTGTTATTCATGGAACCAAACAGTTGCCGCAAACACAGGAGGCCCACACACATTCACAAACGAACGAAAGAGTATTACGCAGACCCGAGAGTGAACTCCCACCAAAACTCCTATCGCCCGAGGCGTTACGTCTCACTGTCCCCCGAGTTATGTGGCGTTATGTATCGCCATCCCATAGAACGAACGGCCGAATCATAGGATTTCAACCACGATGTTACGTCTCACAATCCCCTGGGTTCTTTTTCTTCCGCGGCGTTACGTATCGTCATCCCGCAGAAGGGACCGAAGTCCAACCACAAAAAATGCTACTATTTTCCACTCCTAACGTTCACATCATATTCACATTCACATGCATATTCATATTACAATACTAATATCATACTTCTTATCATAATAAAAAACATGCTTCTATATGGTTTATTACTATGTTGCACATGCATAGTAAACAAATCATAACTTCAAATTCAGAATTTCTATGAGCACGAAATCTTTACCAAAAGTTACTGACTTAGTCTTCTATCAATTTCTAATTTTTCAGATTTTTCCGAGTTGGAAAGGCCTCTCAAAACTTTCTTATTCTTGGTTTTGGGAATCTGAGATAGGGCACTGACTACCTCGATGCAGTCAGGGACTGCCTCGACGCAGTCAGCCTTCCAAAAGAGGCTGCGTTGATGTAGCCTCTGGTTGCCTCGACACATGCTCCCTTCCAACGAAGGCTGCATCGATGCAGCCCCTTGGTTGCATCGATGCAGTCAGCCACACTGAAGGGACTGCGTCGATGCAACCCAGTGTTGCATCGACGCAGGTCAGTGTAAGACCCGAATTTTGATAAAACTCGGAGAAACCTCACGATAGTACGTAATATGATGAAAGAAAAATGAAAAGTAAGTATAGTGATCAATCCCTCATGCCCTTAGTCCCTCTTTAATAAGTATAAATTAAATTGAAAAACATTCTAATGCTTCGTTGACCCCTACGATTTGAGGATAGGTGCCTACCTTTGAAGGTGATAAACTAACGACCCGGGGATGAAATCCACACCCCAGACCCACCTAATGTTTCTCCCTTTCGATCCGGGGATGAGATCCACACCCCAGATCCTCCCAAGACTTCGCCCGTCATCCTAAGAACTGCAGGATCGTCCTCCTACGCAAGGCCAAGGCCCCTCACCTCTCTTTCTTACTCGAGGAACTGTAGATGGTAGATAATTGAAAATAGGGGTTGCTAAAGGCTTACTATCCATAAAACCTACCTCCTTATATAGATTTCTAGCCTCCCAAGGGCTTTTCCCATGTCCTACAAGGCTCAGTCCCGCCCCCAAGGTCGCTGGTTGAAGAGGAGTTAATGGCATGCACCTCTTCGGTTTGAACAGATGTGACCCTTCGTCTACCTGGTCATAGATGCAAGTGGGCGCGCTTTTATATTGAGATTTGGGTTGGGACATCTTCATATGAAATCAAGAGGACTTCCAGATCTAACTTTGGGATATGTTTTCATCGAGTTTCATCAATCCTAGCTCATGTTATGATTTTTGCAATATTAACATTTATTCTCCCGCGCTCCAATTGTGACCTTTTGGTAGCCCGAGATAATTCGGGTATAACTCTCGTGTCCAGTCAGAATTTGGCCTCGACCTTAACATAGAAGTTGTAGCTAGCATCCCATTCGAGATTATGGCCTTGGTTTCAGGTCATTTGGATTACTATGGGTCAAGATATCCTTATTTCAACAGGTGATAGTGTTTATTGTGACTGTTTCGACCTATTATCATAAACTCCCTCTTACCCCCTATTAGGCCTTTCATTCAGAAGTTATAATCTTCATCTAAGTTGTTCTTTACCCAATGGAAATTGCATGGACTTTGGTTTAAACTAATTACGACCCTCCTAGGTTATGTTATGAATTTCCTAAAGAACCTTCAATAATCTATTTGGATTTCGGGTTTAGTGTGTTGATGGGTCGGAACGGTACCCAATTAGGCCAATGTCCAATTGGTGGTCTTAACAACCAGTGTTTCAAAATATATCAAAGCATAGATTATCAAAGGACTTTCATGTCAGCAACAAAATCCAAAACCAATTATTAGAAAACAATCATAGTTTGAGACCAATTTTTAGATTTTGAAACATGAAGCCCATTTGTAAGTTAGTAGACATTGGGAACTGATTTGCAAATGAAACTGATGAAGCAACGTGAAGTTTAGATTTGCCAAGTTCAAGACTAAAACCAATTATTACTTAGATGAGCATGATAAGCATATTCAATTTATAGCTCAGATAAGATAGGATTTGATTTTCAGCAAACACTATAGCAAACCGACAGTATGAAAACAACTGTTATTATCAGACAATAGACATGAATGCAAAGACTGTTTTGGCCTAAATGCAGATTGAGAACCTTATACCAATTGTTTTAGATACCAACTGATGAAAGAACTATTTCAGATATCAAGAGACGAATAGAAGATGTGCTTTATATATCAACTGATAGATCATAATACCAATAGATATAGCACATGAACTGAGTAGCAATAGAAAGGTAGAGAATCACAGTCATGAAATCAGATTTCAGAAAAGATAAGAATAAGAAGTTCTTAATCAGATACAATTTTCATAAATGCAGAGTTATATATTTTCAGAGTCTTCTGTTATGCAGCCACTTGTGATTACCCTTCTTTTTCAGAATGGTTTAGGGATAATAACCTCTGAGTTCATTATTTGAAAGTTTTGACTATACACAGGCTTAATAGAGATTAACCAATATAAAAAAAATTTAGCCCTGTTTAACCTCCCTTTTACTTACTCATTCATTTCCATTAACCCCTTTAGGAGTAACTATAAATAGTATTAAGGTTAAACATTCTTGAAATTCTGAGCATTCTTAATGTCATGCCCCGAGATATGCAGCGGAATTAAGTCGGGAACGTGAATAGCCGGCAATACGCCTCAAGCTAGCAATAGGATCAGAGTGCAATAATACATCCACATAAAAGATGAATGCACAAGGTCGTATACTAAAAAATCTTCACTTTATTGTAAAATAATTATCAAGGTTACAAAGACATTGATCTTTGACTCTCTTTGACTACTAGACTCAATTAAGAGAAAATTACATAACATGATCATCTTCACCGCCTATTACAATGAAGGTAACAAGACTCTTGACTAGACCACTTATGGCTTCTATCGAACCATCAATCACTCTCAGACCTGTCACTTGAGTAGTCTGAATCCCCACTAGAGTTTCCTGAAAAGGATTGGAAAAGTAGGGAATGGACACACTTGCCCAGTACGTATCTTCGTATCAACATGAAGGCAAGTTTAAGTAATTAGAATTTAGCTCTAGAAGGTAAGATAAAGGAAATATGATGAAACATGCGATAAAACCAAAGTAATAGCACAAGTAGCAAGATAATAATCATAGAGATATGAGTGTTCATGAGAGCATGATCAAGCAAGAATATAATGTGATCTTTCATTAACGAGAATGTACAAGAATGTAATGAGAATGTACTTTTCATAATCATAAAGGCTATGCACAAGAAAGTCATGTAACAAGAATGTATAATTTCATGATGAGCCTCGTGATTTTCACCTGTTTATAAAAAAAAGTACTCCCAACGCAATGCGACGTCAGTGTTCATCATACCACATGGTTTATAGTATGTTTTCGGCCATCTACTGAGGGGGCTAGCGTCAAGCCCGTGGACACTGTCCATGCCCGCTCTTGCATCTTCAAGTTATAAATCAAGCTACTTCCATGAGTAATATAATGTTTGGCCAATAATATAAAGTTCAAACAATAGCTTTATGATGACAAAGATCAAGGTAAGAATGTACCAAATATGAATCACATGAGTTCATGAACGAATTAAGAATAAGGTCATGCTACGGAAGAAATCCGACAGCATAACGGTACATTCATTAATTTCCATAGTACATTAATAACTTATTGAATAAGGTTTTAGGTTCCAAATAATTAAAAGACCATCTAGGAACAGAGTAGGGTTAACCCTTTAGGTCAAACCACGGGTTAGACATTAACTGGGAAAACACGATCAAGGGAAGACCGTTTCGTGAAAGTAGCGGTCAGATCAAGACCGCTATCAGGTAAAGTCGACGCTAGAAGAGGAAAAGGGTTGACGGAGTGGAACACTGGAAGAACGCGGTCACAGTCCGACTGCTACCTGAAGGTGGCGGTCGCCTAAGAACCGCAGCTTAGTCCAGAGTGTAGAAAATTCCGGTTACACAAGTGCTTTCTAGACCAATGGATTTTTAAGGTACAACCAGCTCGGCATCCTAGTGGGAATGCCAGGCTCGCGGAAACATACGGAGGCCTTGAAACATGATCACCTAGCCCGGCGGAAGGAATATCTGATGGAGAGGATCTCAAGCTCAAGCGAGTGTGCCTATCAAGTGCGTGTGTAACTAATAGCATCGTACCGGGATACATGCTATGTACTTAAGAAAGACTGAAGAGAAGAATGATATGTGTACAAACATCGATCAAACATCAATGAAACAAGTTCTATAAACCATATGAAAATAACTTTAATACAAGACCATAGGATTTTGGCATGAAATTAGCATAATATTTAAAATAGTTTCTAAAACATGAAGGTCATGAAATCTACCATCATTGATGCACAATATAACCAATATCATGAATATAAGGAGATAACTAGGAATAGGACCTAATTACTTAGGCTTATGATATATTTATAAGGGCTATTCTGGGTTCTGTTTAGGGTAAACAGAAAGCAGAAAACAAAAAGTAGAAGGCGGTCTAGAAAGAACCGCCTCTTGGAACTAGCGGTCTGTTTGGAACTGCTTCTTGATAGTAGCGGTCTTTGATGAACCGCCTTCTGTCTGCAACATACAGAAGATAAATATTGCGTGCAAGGCCTATTCTAGGTCATTTATTGCATGAAAACATATGATAATGAAAGGTAAAACATGATAGAACCGAATTGATGCATGGAGATGCGTGATTTTGGCCAAAGTTATCATCCTTTTTCCATTAGATGCAGGGATATGCATGCTATAAAACCTAGTTGCGTAGTCCGTTAAAAACATGAAATACAACGTATATTAAAGCATGAAATCGAGCAAGGTTAGAGGGCTTTTGTTCCTAACTTGATATTTAAGAAATACATGAGATAACCTACCTCTAGGAATGCTCCTAGAGTTTGAATTTTTGACTGGAAGAACACCCTAGTTCCTGCGCATCCTGCGTGGAACCAGCAACTTCCTAACCTTCTAACTCCTTACTCTCTTGATCTAAATTCACGAAAGTTGGAGGAAAGTTAAAAGACATGAAGGGGAATAATAAAATCTAAAGGATGAACATGGAAATACCTCTGCTAATGTTCCTAAACCTTGGGTCTTCACCAGACAGACACGCTTGTTCCTGCGCGCTCTACAAAGAAACAACTACTTCTGGATGCTCTAGCTCTCTAGTTGCTTGACCTCCTATCTTGAAATTTGGAGGGCAGTTAGACAATAGTAAAGGAAATAAAAAATTTCTAAAGACTCAACCTGAGATGACGACGTCTTACCTTCGAACCATGTGAGCCAAAAGTAAGGTTCGCGCAGGTCGAATCTGGGTTCTAGTTATAGAGTTGGCCTAGGGTTGAGGGATTAGATCGATTAAGGAGTCCCAATTGGGGTTAAAAATCAATCCCCAAGAGTCCTAGACACGTTTCCTCATTGGATAGCATCGATCCATGGGGATTGGAATGCTAAAAATCCCATTTTTTTCACGTTTCTACAAACCTCGTTCACGGAAGATAGTAGCTGTCATCCCTAGACCGCTACCAGAAAGACATGGTCGCGTGATAGACCACGTTCTGGCGTATTTTTTGAAATTTTTAGATTTTCCTATTTATCTACTATTTATACCCTAATTAGCTCATTTATCTAATTTTAAATCCAAAAATAACCCTAATTACGTCTCTATTAATGGACTTGGGCCAAAAGGGCTTAGAAATTGGTCTTTGGGCCTAATTTAAGTGGGCTTATTTATTAGGTTAATTTTGGGCCTTCAAATTTATTTACTTAACCCATAATTCATTAAATAGCCTATTAAGCCTCTTAAACGCTTAATAATTTTATTGAATCCCCAAAAAATTCTAGAAATTTCCAGGGTGTTACACCCTCCCCACTTAAAAGAATTTGATCCCCAAATTCATTGCATGGGTTTTTATGGAGAGTATACGTGCAATCAAATAGTTCTGGGAATCTTTTGCTCATAGCTTCTTCTGTTTCCCATGTCACCTCTTGATCAGTATTCTTATTCCATCAGACTTTTACCATAGGAATGGTTTTATTCCAAAGTTGACGCACTTCCATCGGTCGAGACAGAAAAATCTAGCCATTGATCAATATTAGTCTTGATCTCCACCAGCATAGGGTCATTTTCTTGTAACGTGACTAGGTCTTCAATTAAGGTAGGTTGTGACCAGATATTAGCAATAATACCCCTTGCTTCTTCTACGTCAACATCTAGATTCAAATTTGTAAACTTTTCTATAAGATTTGGCATACCTTTCATGAGGCTTGCTAGAGTTGCCAGTGGTCTCCTGCTAAGTGCATCTACTACTGCATTTGCTTTGCTTGGGTGATATTGGATAGAAAAGTCAAAGTCCTTAAGGTACTCCTGCCATCTTCTTTGCCTCATATGCAAATCCTTCTGGGTAAATATGTACTTAATACTTTTGTGGTCCGAAAATATGATGAATTTCTCCCCATATAGGTAATGTCAGCAGATCTTTAAGGCGAAGATAACAGCATCTAACTCCAGATCATGAACTGGGTAGTTCTCCTCATGACGCTTTAATTGTCTAGAGGCATAGCAAATCACCTTTCCATGTTGCATAAGGACAGAACCAAGGCCAATGCCTGATGCATCTGTGTAGACTTCAAAGCCACCACCTTCAACAGGTAGTGCTAACACGGGTGCATTAGTAAGATGTTCCTTGAGAGTCAAGAAACTTCCTGCGCAATCCTTTGACCATATAAATGGATTCTCCTTTCTTGTAAGCCTAGTCAAAGGAACAGTGATTTTTGAGAAATCTTTGATAAATCACTGATAATAACCAGCCAGACTAATAAAACTTCTAACTTTTGATACCGTTGTCGGTCGGCTCCAATTCTTGACAGCTTCAACTTTAGAAGGATCCACAACGATACCTTCCCTTAAAATAATGTGGCAAAAGAATGAGACCTCCTTTAGCCAGAATTCACATTTGTTGAGCTTCACATAAAGTTGGTGTTCCCCTAGTATTTGCAAAGCTATTCTTAAATGTTCTTCATGTTCTTCCTTGGTCTTGGAATAGATGAGAGTATCATCAATGAAGATGACCACAAATCGGTCAAGATAAGGCCTGAAAATATTATTCATGAGTTGCATGAAAGCTGCAGGGGCATTGGTTAACCCAAACGAAATCACAACGAACTCATAGTGTCTATATCTACTTCGAAAAGCAGTCTTGTGAATATCCTCATCTTAAATCTTGAGTTGATGATAACCAGACCTGAGGTCGATCTTCGAGAAATACTCTACTCCAAAGATTTGATCAAATAGCTCTTCAATATGCCGCAGTGGAAATTTATTCTTGATGGTGAGTTGATTCAACTACCGATAGTCGATGCATAGCCTAAGAGATCCATCCTTCTTCCTGACGAATAGAACCGGTGCACCCCAAGGGGATGTGCTGGGTCGAATGAAGCCCTTGTCTAATAACTCCTAAAGTTGCTTCTTCAATTCTTTGAGTTCCGTAGGGGACATCATGTAAGGAGCTATTGAAACTGTTGCTGCTCCAGGAATGAGTTCGATAGAGAAGTTTACTTCCCTCTTGGGCAGTAAATTGGGTAATTCAGATGGAAAGACATCGGGGAACTCTTTTACTATAGGGATTTCTTCAATGATGATTTCCTTGGACTCGGAGATAATCACGGAAGCAAGGAAAGCTTCACAACCTTGTGAGATGAGTTTGCAGGCGTAAAGAGAAGAAATGAGAATAGGAAGCTTCCTATACTTGATGCCAAGGAAAGAAAATCGTGGAAGATCTGGTTTGTGGAAAGAGATTCTCCTATTGCAACAATTGATATCGGCATAGTGGTCACATAACGAATCTACATCTAGAATAGCATCGTAGCCTTCCATGTCAAGGCATACGAGATTTACGGGAAGATTATGGCCTTCTATGGTGGCCTCACTATCAGGGTAGTGGGTTGTAAGTTTAGTTCCAAGACCTAAAGGTGTTGTGATAGCTAGATCCGAAGGTAGAGGGACAGGTGAAACTGGCAAAGTTTTAGCAAAAGCTGTAGATATAAAGGAATGAGAAGCACCATTATCAAATAGTACAAAAGCAGGATGGGAATAAATTTCAACGGTACCTTCCATTAACCCATCATCCTTGGGTGCTTCCTCGTCCAGTACAACATTAAGATGAGCCTACCGCCTACGCCCAACATTAGAAGACTGTTCTTTCATGAGGAGGCAATCAGGCATGCGATGCTCCCGGATCCCACAACGTAAACAAGCGTTGAGATGCTTCCAGCATTCTTCAGCCGAATGACTGAATTTGTCACAGAATGAGCAAGCCATCATGACTTGCTTTTCTTCCTCCTTTACCTTCTTATTCTTGCCGTTCCCGTTGCCATTACGGGACAACTTCTTATTATCACGAGAGTTGTAGGTGCCTGTGATACTGAATTTGTCTTCTCATCGTCCTTTCTTGTCATACTTATGGCTAGATTCCTCGCCCTTACTTTTGAATTTTTTGACCTTCTCCAAGGTCCTTTCACATAAATGAGCCTTGTGGACCATGTCCGTATAGGTACGAATATTTTGAAGTCCAAGTTGATTTATGAAAATCGGCCTTAGGCCGTCCATGAAGCGATTAGCTTTAAGAACCTCCGTAGCCACCAGGTGTGGAGCATAAGGTGCCAGACGAGAAAATTGAAGCTCGTACTCCGCTGCGGACATCATACAATGCCTTAAAGAGGCAAATTCCGTAGCCTTCCGCTCGCAGACATGCTCAGAAAAATATGTCTCCCGGAAGAGTTCGAGGAACTCCTCCTAAGTAACTTGCACATTATGAAGATGGGCCAAAGTGGCCTTCCACCATGTGCGCGCAACTTTATTGAGTTGAAATGTAGCGAGTAAGACCTTCTCTTGATCAGTGCATTGCATAACGTTGAAGATCTGGTTCATCTCCTCGATCCAATTTTCAGCTTCATCTGGATTAGAAGAACCCAAGAACCGCGGAGGATTCATACTCCAAAAATTGGGATGTAAGCCTGCAGCGCCTGCCCTCGCGCCAGCTTGGGCCACCGTTTGGAGGGCCTAGGTAAGACCCGCAATAGTTTGTTGCATAGCTTCCCAGTTAGCACGATTTGCGGCCATTGTGAGAATGAGCTACCTGAGAAGATAAATAATTAGTTATTTCCTTATGAAAGCTATATAGAGGTTACCCTAGAAATAAGTTTCTAGAAACTAGGTCATCCCGGGCTCTACCCAATCTCACTTGGGTTCAAAAATTTCTTCCTAATTCATAGGTATGAGTCCTTAAACCTTGGACTTGACATTTTTCTAGGACTTACTTATGCCTAAGCTCTGATACCAACTTAACTGTCACGCCACGAGATATGCAGCGGAATTAAGTTGGGAATGTGAACAGTCGATAGTCCACCTCAAGCAAGCAATATAATCAGAGCGCAATAATACATCTATAAAAAAAATGAATGCACAAGGTCGTATACTCAAAAATCTTCGCTTTATTGCAAATAATGATCAAGGTTACAAAGACACTGATCTTTGACTCTCTGTGACTACTAGACTCAATAAAGAGAAAATTACATAACATGATCAACTTCACTGCCTATTATAGTGAAGGTAATAAGACTCTTGACTACACCAGCTATGGCTTCTCTTGGACCATCAATCACTCTCGGACCCGTCACTTGAGTAGTCTGAATCCCCGCTAGAGTTTCCTGAAAAGGATTGAAAAAGTGGGGAATGAGCACACTTGTCCAGTAGGTATCTTCGTATCAACATGCAGGTAAGTTTAAGTAATTAGAATTTATCTCTAGAAGGTAAGATAAAGGAAATGCCATGAAACATGTGATAAAACCAAAGTAATAACAAAAGTAGCAAGATAATAATCATAGAGATATGAGTGTTCATGAGAGCATGATCAAGTAAGAATATAATGTCATCTTTCATTAACGAGAATGTACTAGAATGTAACGAGAATGTAATTTTCATAACCATAAAGGCTATGCACTAGAAAATCATATAACAAGAATGTATTATTTCATGATGAGCCTCGCGGTTTTCACCCGTTTATAAAAAAAAGTACTCACAACGCAATGCGACGCCAGTGTTCATCATACCACATGGTTTACAGTATGTTTATGGCCATCTTCCGAGGAGGCTAGCGTCGAGCCCTTGGACACTATACGTGCCCGCTCTTGCATATTTAAGTTACAAATCAAGCTACTTCCACGAGTAATATAAAGTTTGGCCGATAATGTATAGTTCACAATAGCTTCATGATGACAAAGATCAAGGTAAGAACGTACTAAATATGAATCACATGAGTTCATGAACGAATTAAGAACAAGGTCATGCTACAAAAGAAATCCGACAGCATAACGGTACATTCATTAATTTCCATAGTACATTAATAACTTATTGAATAATATTTTAGGTTCCAGATAATTAAAAGACCATCTAGGAACAGAGTAAGGTTAACCCTTTAGGTCAAACCACGGGTTAGACATGAACTGGGAAAACACGATCAAGGGAAGACCATTTCTTGAATGTAGCGATCAGATCAAGACCACTATTAGGTAGAGTCGACGCTAGAAGAGGAAAAGGGTTGACATAGTGGAACACTGGAAGAACGCGGTCACGGTCCGACCGCTACCTGAAGGCCGCGGTCGCCTGAGAACCGCGGCTTAGTCTAGAGTGTAGAAAACACCGGTTACACAAGTGGTTTCTAGACCAATGGGTTTTTAAGGTACAACCAGCTCGGCGTCCTAGTGAGAATCCTAGGCTCGTGGACACTTACGGAGGCCTTGAAACATGATCACCAAGTCCGGCGGAAGGACTATCCAACGGAGAGGATCTCAAGCCCAAGCGAGTGTGCCTATCAAGTGCGTGTGTAACTAATAGCATCGTATCGGGATACGTCCTATGTACTTAAGAAAGACTGAAGGGAAGAATGATACGTGTAAAAACAACGATCAAACATCAATGAAACAAGTTCTATAAATCATATGAAAATAACTTTAATACAAGACTATAGGATTTTGGCATGAAATTAGCAAAAGATTTAAAATAGTTTCTAACACATGAAGGTCATGAAATCTACCATGATTGATGCATAATATAACCAATATCATGAATATAAGGAGATAACTAGGAATAGGACCTAATTACTTAGGCTTATGATATATTTATTGTTGCATCCCTATGGTTTTGATGATGTCATACACCATAAGTCAAACATCATAAATTCTCACAACAATGTGCCTAGAAGGTTGTGCATGTCATATGGCTAATTTTGTTGCATGACTGTTTTTGGTTTTGATAAAGCCAATCTTGTTCATGGGCTTAAACTCTACATATTGTACACTTCTGGTGTTGTTCTTAAAGTGTCGACCTGTAAAGTTACTTCTGGTGTCTGGGGACTTCATTTTCATGCAGGCAGTAAGCTTCCTAAAATATGTCAACTTTGAAGTCTACTTTCGATTGTTTGGTTTTGCCTTCACGTAACTAGGGTCGACGTTAGTTTTGAACACTTGCTACTAGAGTCGATGTTAGCATCGAGTCCCAAAAAGATGACGTCGGTGCTAGTCTTGCATTTGGTAAATCTTAGGTCGGTGCAGGTTCTTTTGGAATCGCATGCACGGTCGGTGCACATCTAGGGTTAGTATGATAAGTCTTTGCATATCCCTGTAGCAATCCGTTTTAAGGTCGGTGCATTTCATCCCTCAAGCACATTTAGGTCGGTGCACCTCTTCGCCTTCTGTATCCAAGTCTGTCCATATCCCTGTAGCAACGCTATTGAGGTTGGTGCAACTTTAGATTGCCTAAATGAACTCGGTGCACTTCATGCTAGTGTGCTTAGTCAAGGTCGGTGCATACCCAAGATAAGTCCATGCATGTTCTCTTCCATGCATCTTAAGTCTGTGCAATTCATTGTTCCAACCGATGCAAGTTCAGCTTTAGGCTGACTAAGGTCGGTGCATTTCAAAGCAAGGATCGGTGCATGTCTCATACATTGTCTGTGCACGTTTGCCTTGTGCCATACAAGGTCCATGCAACATATAGGTCCATGCTCATCAGCTTTCTCGCACATAGGTCTGTGCACGTGGTAGCCACAAGACTTCATAGTCTGTGCAACTTCCAAGTCAGTGCATACTTTCATCATGCATGACTAAAGTCCGTGCAACTTTTTCTATCTTGCTCAATTGAAGTCGATGCATATCACTGTAGCGTCGGTGCATGTGTTGTTGTGTACTACCTAAGGTCCGAGCATGCGTTTATTTACAGCTAAATAGGGTCAGTGCACGTCTGATTTAATTGTGCCTAAGGTCTGTGCAATGTCTACTCTTCTACGTGGCGAATTCTACTTTGCTAAGAATAATCCTAAATGGTACTCTGTCTTACTTTTACAGGGTACAATTAGGTTAGCAGAAGAGGTACGTGACCTCTGAAAAAGTAGAAGGCTGGCTTGTGGATAAAGGGAGAAATGATAGGCACGTGATCCGAAGAAAGGAAGCTTCTATTCCCTAACACTTGGACCAATGGAATTTCAATAGGGTTCTGTTGCTTGATCCATACGAAGCCCATGTTCCTATATAAAGCTACATTACCCTTCGAAGAAGGGTGCTGGTGCTGGACAGAGCTTGAGAAAGCTGTCGCAAGAGCTTCCATCTTCCCTACCTGAAAAGAGAGCATCTCCAGGAGAAAGAGAGAACGTGAGAAAGCCAGTTCAAGCCAAGAGAAAGATAGAATAGTCTTTGAGAGCTTCCAGCCAAGAGAACTTGTTTAGTCTTTACGCTTCTTTGAAGCTACATTCTCCAGTGCTTTCTCGTTTATTTTTTTTCATTTTGATCCGAGTATTATCGTTGTGTTTCTGGGTTCCCTCTGGTGTAGAGGAAGGGAGACAATGTCTCTAGTTTGCAAGTGATGAGGGTGTCACTTGTGGGTTCCCTCCAGTCTGGAGGAAGGGAGACTGAGTCTCCGGTTGCTAGTAACGGGGTTTTGCTAGTGTTTTTCCTCCGTGTTGGAGGAAGAGAGGAGACTGTTCCTCTGGTCAAGCTGTTAGGCAGCCGTTGTCGCAAACTGAGTCTACTTTTCTAGCATGTGCTAGTGGAATCCTCGTCTGGTGTGGACGAGGGGTGGACGTAGATTACAGTGGGCAATCGAACCACCTACAAGCCCCTTTGTCTCCTTGTGTGATTGTTGCTTTGCTTTCTGGAGATTTTTGATTGTTGGTTGGTGGAGGTTGCCATCTATGTTGGCTTCTCTGACCCCTCATGTGCTCGATCATTTAGCTATGTATCTCCGATTGCTATCTGAGCGTTCATTTCGTGATGATAATATGTTCCTATCGAGTGTGAAGTGCTTTGCATCTTATCTCTCGAGTCATCTAGCGTGATCTTTTGGTCTCAGTTTTTAAAATACGGGTGATCTATCCATCCCCCCCTTCTAGATCACTCTCTGCGTTTCTATCAATTGGTATCAGAGAGGGATACCCATGATGTGGTCCAACGACCTGGGTAGACCTAGAACTAATACTCCTCGCAGCTTCATTGCTGAGGGACATTCGATTAACAGACCTCCTTTCTTTGATGGTGTCAATTATCTCTACTCGGAGAACAGAATGGAGGTGTTCTTAAGAGCGCAAAGTCACGAACTCTGGGGGGTAATTACAATAGGACCATTCTAGCTCCCACCAGATGAGGATACATGGACGAGGGAACACATCAGGCTTTCAACTTTCAGCTGGACGGCACTCAACATAATGTAGTGCGCAGTCCATCCTGAGGAATACGCGAGGATTTCTACTTGCAAGACGGCGAAGAAGATGTGGGACGAACTTGAACTCATGTATGAAGGTACATCCCAAGTTAAGGAAACGAAGGTAAACATGCTCACTTCTGAGTATGAATTGTTTAGAATGAAATTTGAAGAAACAATCACTGACATGTATGCCAGACTGTCGTTGATCACGAACAGTCTTAAGGGTTTTGGAAAATAAATTTCTGAAAAGGATGTAGTTCAAAAAGTTCTTAGATCGTTGTCTCCCGTGTGGCACACTAAGGCCACCGTCATAGAAAAATCCAGGGATCTGTCTAAAATGACTGTCACAGAATTAATTGGATCTCTGGTGACTTATGAAATGACGTTAAAAAGGAATGTTGAAGAGGTAAATAAGAAGGGCAAGAACATTGTTCTTAAGGGTAGTGGCAGTGGTAGCAGCAGTAGCAGTAGTGGTAGCAGTAGTAGTGAAAACTTCTCAGATCTTGATCAAGATGAGCAAGCCCTACTGACCCATAGATTTCGACAGTTCTTGAGATCCAAACGCAAGAGGTTTAGGAAAAGAAAACCTCAATCATCTGGTAAGAATTTTAACTCCAAGTCTTGCAAATACAAGGCCACTGACAAACTTACTTATTTTCATTGTCACAGGCCCGGCCATATGAAAAATGATTACCCTGAACTTAAGAAGAAGAACACCAAGGTGCATAAGAAAAAGTCCAAAGTAATGGTCTGCACCTGGAGTGACGAGGAGGAGGATGTTGAAGGAAATTATTCCAAAGAAGAAGAGGAAAGATTGTGTCTGATGGACGACACAGACACTGAGGTAAGCATCCCTTTTGAACAATACAGTATAGATGATTGGGAGGATGCTTATGCAGATTTACTTGATAAATTTAATTGTCAAACAAAGGACTACAAAATGCTTAAGAAAAAACTGAATAGTGTAGACGAGGAAGGAAACTGCTTGAAAAAGGAAAATGAGGATCTGAAGAAAGAAATTCTAGAATTAAACTCCTTAAAGATTGAGAATAAAAATCTCCAAGATGACTTTGAACAAGCAAACAAGAATCTGGATGAATTCAATGTAAGATTTCATGAGTTGCAAAAGGAAAATCATTTTGTGTCTGAAAAAATATGATGCCATAAAAATTGTCAATTCTGAGTTACAGAAGATGAGTGAAAGGCTGGAAAAGGATCTTGAAGACAAGCAAAACACCCTAGAAAAATTTGTGCAAGGAAAATCTAACCTAGATACCATACTAGGTGTTAGGGTGAATTTCAACAAAGAAGGTTTGGGATACAATCCGACCGATAAAAGGCCATTTGAATTTAAGACAGTAACCTTCTGTTCGGAGAAGGGAAAGGAGAAGCTGGACACCCCATCCAGCTCAAGCGAAAAATCCCAAGAATATGTGAAAACTAAGTCCATTCCATCAAGAGTCACCAACAAAAACTTTCATGCTAAGGTTGCAATGCATCAGAGTAGCAAGACTACTCCCTCAAGGAGCCCGGGTGTCTACAGAGCAAACCCCGCCCATTTCAGGAAAATGAATCATGGCAACAATTGGAATGCTTCAACTCAGTGGATACAGAATAGATGATCCAATCAAAACAGAAACTGGAATCATAACATGCAAAATTGGGTTCACCCTAAACCCTCACAAAGTTTCCCCTATCAGAAAAGGTTCTGGAATAACCCACAGAGAAAAACCTATAATTGGAACAACTCACATGCCATCAAGCACAAATTTCATCAAAATCCAAGAACCAGAGTTAATAAAACCTTACAAGCTGAAAATAAAAATTCTATTCACAGGAAGGGAACCAGACAAGTCTGGATTCCTAAGATTGTTTTGGAGGGAATGAGTAACCTCTTTGGACCCAATTTTTCTTGGGTTCCAAAATTTCCGTATGTCTGATTTGATTGTAGGTTGGTCTGGCAGTCGAACACAATAGATGATACCTGGATAGCGGCTGTTCCAGGCACATGACAGGTGACTAGACAAAGTTCAGTAAACTAGAAATGAAGATGGGAGGTATGTCAAATTTGGAGGTAAGAATAATGGTAAGATCATAGGAATAGGGACAGTTGGTAAGTCCCCTTCTAATGTGATTGAAAAAGTTTTGCTGGTAGATGGTCTTCAACATAACTTGCTTAGCATCAGTCAGCTATGTGACAAGGGTCACAGAGTTATTTTTGACAATAATGCATGCAAAATCTTTGAAATGAATTCGGTTAAAATCATGTTTTAGGACATAGGGTGAATAATGTTTACATGTTAGATCTTAACAAGAATTCTGAATCAAATCTTCGTCTTTCTGCTGACTTTGACAATAATGCTTTTAACTGGCATAGACGTTTAGGTCATGCGAGTTATAGTACGTTAAGTAAATTGGTGAAATTTGATCTGGTTAGTGGTTTACCTAAAATAAAATTCAACTCAAATTCAAAAATCTGTGATGCATGTGCTATGGGTAAACAAACCCGAAAGTCTTTTAAACTGAGATCTGAACCATTGTCTTCTAGACCAATGAAATTGCTTCATATGGACCTTTTTGGTCCAACTAGAACTCAGAGTCCAAATGGAAGTAGGTTCGGTTATGTTATTATCGATGATTATTCTAGATTTTCATGGATCTTCTTCTTAGCTAACAACAATGATACTTTTCAAAAATTCAAACAGTTTTTCAATAACATCAAACAAGAAGGAAAACACAAAATCTGTTCAATCCAGTCTGACCATGGAGGTAAATTTGAAAACTCCATGTTTTCTGATTTTTGTGAAAATGAAGGACTGACACACAAATTTTCATCTCCTAGAAAACCAGAGCAGAATGGAATTATGGAGAGAAGAAACCAAACCATTGTGAAGATGGCCCAAACTATGCTGATTGAAAGCCAATTACGAAGAAAGTTCTAGGCAGAGGCGGCCAACACAGCATGCTACACTATCAATAGGGCCATGGTAAGACCAGTGCATAAGAAAACCCCTTGTGAGCTATTAAAAGGTAAGAAACCAAACTTGGCTCACTTCAGAATTTTTGGTGCTAAATGTTTTATCCATAATAATGACAAGAAGGACCTAGATAAATTTGATGCTAAAAGCTATCTTGGAATAGTTTTGGGATACTCTGAAGTGTCTAGAGCATATAGGGTTTTCAACATTACGGAACAAAAAATTGAAGAGTCTCCACATGTCATTTTTTATGAATCAAAAAATGCTACTAACCATGAAGATGATGATAGGGATTCAAAGCATGATGGAGAATTCCTAGAAGATAAACAAGAAGAGGAGATTTAGCCAAGTGAAGCACCAAATGCTCTAAACCAGGTAAGGCCAGCTAAAACAGGTGAGTCTTCAATAAATGTTAGATTTCTGAAAGACCACCCTATTCAAAACATTATAGGAAATTTGAATGAACCCCTTAGGACAAGGTCCTATTTTAGAGATGTAAATAACCATGACTTAGTCGCATTGTTATCTCAAATTGAACCCAAATCTATAGAGGAAGCCTTAAACGATGAATCATGGGTTAATGCAATGAATGAGGAATTAGGACAGTTTGAAAGAAACAATATATGGGAACTAGTTCCTAGACCTGAAAATGCAACTGTCATTGGAACAAAATGGGTCTATAAAAATAAATTGAATGAAGATGGAATAGTTTCCAGGAATAAAGCTAGATTAGTAGCTAAAGGCTACTGCCATGAGTTCGGAGTAGATTTTGAAGAATCATATGCTCCTGTTGCTAGGTTAGAAGCTATAAGAATCTTGCTAGCTTTTGCATGTTCTAAAAATATGAAACTTCATCAAATGGATGTCAAAAGTGCATTTTTGAATGGTCTTATTAAGGAAGAGGTCTTTGTAGATCAACCACCTAGATTTCAACTATCTTCACATCCTAACAAAGTTTTCAGGTTGAACAAAGCCCTGTATGGACTAAAACAGGCCCCTCGGGCATGGTATGAAAGGCTGACAGAATTTCTGCTCAGCAAGGGCTATAGAAGAGGTAAGGTGGATCAGACCTTGTTTACAAAGGTACTAAATAAAAATATCATCATAGTTCAGGTATATGTAGATGACATAGTTTTTGGTTTAACATGTACTGAACTGTGCAGAGAATTTGCCGAAATGATGTCAAATGAATTTGAGATGAGCATGGTAGGTGAACTAAAATATTTCCTTGGTTTGCAAGTGCAGCAATTGGAAGATGGGTGTTTCATCAGTCAGACCAAGTATTCAATGGAAATTATCAAGAGATTTGGGATGGACAACTTGAAGCACATCTCAACTCCACTGGGTACCAATACTTCTCTAGATGTAAATGAATTTGGTCAGGAAATTGATGCAAAGCTATACCGAGGTATGATCGGATCCTTGCTCTATTTGACTATCTCGAGACCTGATATCCAATTTAGTGTAGGTATGTGTGCTAGATATCAATCTAGGCCTACAGAATTGCATTGAGCTGCTGTAAAAAGAATCTTTAGATACATATCTAGAACTCCTAACTTAGGTCTGTGGTACCCTACATTAAATGCTTTAGATCTCATCTTATACACTGATGCTGATTACGCTGGCTGCAAACTAGATAGGAAGAGCACTAGTGGACATTGTCAATTCTTAGGTGGGTGTCTAGTTTCTTGGGGTTCCAAGAAGCAGCACTCTGTGGCCCTCTCCACTGCAGAAGCTGAATACATAGCTGCAGGGAGCTATGGTACACAGGTGATCTGGATTAAAAATCAGCTTCAGGACTACCAACTAGACTTAGGCTGCACACCCATATACTGTGATAATACTATTGCCATTAATTTTGCAAAGAATCCTGTCTTGCATTCATGAACCAAACACATAGAAATCAGACATCATTTTATTAGGGATGAGGTGTCTAAAGGAACTTTTGAATTGATCAATGTTGGCACTGCAAATCAAATAGCTGATATTTTCACTAAACCATTGGATAGTGACAAATTCACAACTTTGAGGAGAGAATTAGGCATTTTTAAATCTTCTTGAACTCTAAACTCCTTGAATAAAATGCTCCATGCTTTTGTGTCAGCATTTGCACACATCAGCACTTGACATTTATCATACTTCAATAAAATTACATCTGCGTGCATACCCTGTTGTTATATCAAATGACAGCTAGGAGAAGGTCAGATATCTTCTGACTGGAAACCCACCTCATGCGTAGAGGCTAGACCTCTGCCCAGTACCATCAGTTATCTTGCATTAAGATGACTTTCTATTTTGCATGTTAGCTCATTCAGCATGAGTTGTGTCTGCATATTAGTTCATAATGTGAGGGGGAGTTTTGTTTCTGTGCGAGCTGATATATTGAGGGGCTTGAATATCAGATCACTCTGTAAGGGGGAGTTGTCTGTGTGAAGGAATTTCTACATTAGACATTCTTGCATATAGTGCATGTCAAGTAGATCATCTCTAGTTGGTCAGTCTGTAAAGCTTGACTGAGTCAAAAGATCTTGAGAGATTCTTTTTGTTGCTGCATCCCTTGAAAGAATTTATACAGTCCATTCACAGAAAGTAGAATCTCATACACTTCTTAAATCTTTAAGTCTGAGCAACTGATAGATAGCTAGAATCTTCTATCTAATAAATTAGCAGAGACTTGGATAAAGTGTTAGAAGTATATCTTCTTACATATTTCATGATCATGAAACTAGATAAACTTGTATGTCATGAAATCTGCTAAAAACTTGAAACCTAGACTTTTGGGAACAAACTCTTTCAGATTCAGTACTTCTGGTATTGTCTTCAAAAATTCCTTATCAAAAATTTAAGGGGATAACAATATTCAGAGCAATGGTCTGATTACTGAGAAACTAGGTGATTCATCAAAAAAATGAAAACTTTCCTAAGTCATGAGGTGTCAGATTATCTCTGATTAAATATTGCAAAAATATTTTCTATCTGATCATGACAGAGCAATGGTAATAAGGTGGTGAGTAACTGGGGAGTCTGGGCTCTGATCAAGGTGTCCCCTCACATAAAAACCCATCTCAGTTACTAACTCTGTTCTCTAAAAGAGAGGTAATACGGTTCTTGCACTGGTTAACTGGGGATTCTGGCCTCTAATCAAGGTGTCTCCTCATATCAAAAGGTGTGATATACCAAATTACTTATTGATGTTTTTGCTGCTCATTAAATAGAAATCAGTCAAATCCCTTGTATTTACTCAGTAATATGGACTGTTTGTCCTCAATACTTCAAGAACCATTTCTAAGGATCCGTTTCTTGCAGTCTACTTAGTACAGTTTTTGGACAGCACTCTCTTGATATACCTATGCATCTTTGCTCTACATCATATCTTCTGTACGTAGATAAACTTCGCTCTCACTCTAGGTCTCTCTTGATCACTAGATTTGAAGTATCTATACTTGAATTGGTTCTCCCACTTAACTTTTTAAGATCTGATCATGGGTCATTCTACATTGTGAAGTTACTGTGTTTTTCTTTCACTCATCTAGTAGCTCCATATCTCTCTCATTGTCTTTGGATGATGTCAAAGGGGGAGAGAATGAAAATTGAATTTCTATCAATCTCTGTTGTCTAGTCTGTCAGTGAAAGGGAGAGTAGACATCACTCTCTTGTGATCATGTTGTCAGGGGGAGTCTTTGTGAAGGAGGGTCAGCATTTGCATATCATGAGTAGTATGCATATTTCAGGCCTCAACATTTGCATATCTTGATGGAATTGTGTTTTGGCTTGAGTTGGTCTGCTGTTTAGAGCTGGCAGGAATTAGTGCATGTGTTGTGATTGCATGCTTGCTTAATCATCCTTATTGAGTGCATTGATAACTGATTGACTCATAGTGTTGCCATCATCAAAAAGGAGGATATTGTAGCATCCCTATAGTTTTGATGATGTCATACACCATAAGTCAAACATCAAAAATTCTAACAACAATGTGCCTAGAAGGTTGTGCATGTCATATGGCTAATTTTGTTGCATGACTGTTTTTGGTTTTGATAAAGACAATCTTGTTCAAGGGCTTAAACTCTTCATATTGTACACTTCTGGTGTTGTTCTTAAAGTGTCGACCTGTAAAGTCGACTTCTGGTGTCAGGGGACTTCATTTTCATGCAGACAGCAAGCTTCCTAAAATATGTCAACTTTTGAAGTCGACTTTCGATTGTTTGGTTTTGCCTTCACGTAACTAGGGTCGACGTTAGTTTTGAACACTTGCTACTAGAGTCGATGTTAGCATCGAGTCCCAAAAAGATGACGTCGGTGCTAGTCTTGCATTTGGTAAATCTTAGGTCGATGCTGGTTCTTATGGAATCGCATTCACGGTCGGTGCACATCCAGGGTTAGTATGATAAGTCTCTACATATCCCTGTAGCAATCCATTTTAAGGTCGGTGCATTTCTTCCCTCAAGCACATTCAGGTCGGTGCACCTCTTCACCTTCTGTATCCAAGTCTGTGCATATACCTATAGCAACGCTATTGAGGTCGGTGCAACTTTTGATTGCGTAAATGAACTCGTTGCACTTCATGCTAGCGAGCTGAGTCAAGGTCGGTACATACCCAAGACAGGTCTGTGCATGTTCTCTTCCATGCATCTTAAGTCCGTGCAATTCATTGTTACAACCGATGCAAGTTCAGCTTTAGGCTGACAAAGGTCGGTGCATTTCGACGCAAGGATCGGTGCATGTCTCATACATTATCTATGCACGTTTACCTTGTGCCATACAAGGTCCGTGCAACATATAGGTCCATGCTCATCAGCTTTCTCGCACATAGGTCTGTGTACGTGGTAGCCACAAGACTTCATAGTCTGTGCAACTTTCAAGTCGGTGCATACGTTCATCATGCATGACTGAAGTCCGTGCAACTTTTTCTATCTTGCTCAACTGAAGTTGATGCATATCACTATAGCATCGGTGCATGTGCTATTGTGTACTACCCAAGGTCTAGGCATGCTTTTATTTACAGCTAAATAGGGTCAGTGCACGTCTAGTTTAATTTAGCCTAAGGTCTGTGCAATGTCTGCTCTTCTATGTGGTGAATTCTACTTTGCTGAGAATAATCCAAAACGGTACTCTATCTTACTTTTACAGGGTACAATTAGGTTAGCAGAAGAGGCACGTGACCCCTGAAAAGACAGAAGGCGGGCTCATGGATAAAGGGAGAAATGATAGGCACGTGATCCGAGGAAAGGAAGCTTATATTCCCTAACACGTGGACCAATGAAATTTCAGTAGGGTTCTGTTGCTTGATCCATACGAAGCCCCTGTTCCTATATAAAGTTACATTACCCTTCGAAGAAGGGTGCTGGACAGAGCTGGAGAAAGCTGCGGCAAGAGCTTCCATCTTCCCTACCTGAAAAGAGAGCATCTCCAAGAGAAAGAGAGAACGTGAGAAACCCAGTTCAAGGCAAGAGAAAGATAGAATAGTCTTTGAGAGCTACCAGCCAAGAGAACTTGTTTAGTCTTTACGCTTCTTTGAAGCTAAATTCTCCAATGCTTTCTCATTTATTGTTTTTCATTTTGATCTGATTATTATCTCTATGTTTCTGGGTTCCCTCTGGTGTAGAGGAAGGGAGACAGTGTCTTCAGTTTGCAAGTGACGAGGGTGTCACTTGTGGGTTCTCTCCGGTCTGGAGGAAGGGAGACTGAGTCTCCGGTTGTTAGTAACGGGGTGTTGCTAGTGTTTTCCTTCTGGGTTGGAGGAAGAGAGGAGACTGTTCCTCTGATCAAGCTGTTAGGCAGCCATTGTCGGAGACTGAGTCTACTTTTCTAGCCTGTGCTAGTAGAATTCTCGTCTGGTGTGGACGAGGGGTGGACGTAGATTGTAGTGGGCAATCGAACCACCTAAAAACCCCTTTGTCTCCTCGTGTGATTGTTGCTTTGCTTTTTGGAGATTTCTGATTGTTGGTTGGTGGAGGTTGCCATCTACATTGGCTTCTTTGACCCCTCATGTGCTCGATCATTTAGCTGTGTATCACCGATTGCTATCTGGGCGTTCATTTCGTGATGAGCATATGTTCCTATCGAGTGCGAAGTGCTTTGCATCTTATCACTCGAGTCATCTAGCGTGATATTTTGGTCTCAGTTTTTTAAATACGGGTGATCTATTCATCCCCCCTTCTAGATCACTCTCTATGTTTCTATCATTTATAAGGGTTGTTCTGCATTTTGTTTAAGGTAAATAGAAAGCAGAAAACAAAAAACAGAAGGTGGTCTAGAAAGAACTGCCTCTTGGAACTGGCGGTCTGTTTGGAAGTGCTTCTTGATAGTAGCGATCTCTGATGAACTGCCTTCTGTCTGCAATAGACAGAAGATAAATATTGCGTGCAAGGCCTATTCTAGGTCATTTATTGCACGAAAAAATATGATAAAGTAAGGTAAAACATGATAGAACCGAATTGATGCATGGAGAGGTGTGATTTTGGCCAAAGTTATCATCCTTTTTCCATTAGATGCAGGGATATGCATGCTATAAAACCTAGTTGCGCAGTTCGTTAAAAACATGAAATACAATGTATATTAAAGCATGAAATCGAGCAAGGTTAGAGGGCTTTTGTTCCTAACTTGATATTTAATCCATACATGAGATAACCTACATCTAGGAATGCTGCTAGAGTTTGAATTTTTGACTGGAAGAACACCCCGGTTCCTGCGCATCCTGTGTGGAACCAGCAACTTCCTGACCTTCTAACTCCTTACTCTCTTGATCTAAATTCACGAAAGTTGGAGGGAAGTTAGAAGACATAAAGGGGAATAATAAACTCTAAAGGATGAACATGGAAATACCTCTGCTAACGTTCCTAAACCTTGGGTCTTCACCGGACAGACATGCTTGTTCCTATGCGCTCTACAGAGAAACAGCTACTTCTGGATGCTCTAGCTCTCTGGTTGCTTGACCTCCTATCTTGGAATTCAGAGGGGAGTTAGACAATAGTAAAGGAAATAAAAAAGTTCTAAAGACTCAACCTGAGATGATGACGTCTTACCTTCGAACCACGCGAGCCAAAAGTAAGGTTCGCGCAGGTTGAATCTGGGTTCTAGCTATAGAGTTGGCCTAGGGTTGAGGGATTAGATCGATTGAGTCCCAATTCGGGTTAAAAATCAATCCCCAAGAGTCCTAGACACGTTTCCTCATTGGATATCATCGATCCATGGGGATTGGAATGCTAAAAATCCCATTTTTCCACATTTCTACAAACCTCGTTCATGGAAGATAGCAGCTGTCATCCCTGGACCGCTACTAGGAAGACACATTCGCGCGATAGACAATGTTCTCTCGTATTTTCAGAAAATTTTAGATTTTCCTATTTATCTGCTATTTATCCCTTAATTAGCTCATTTATCTAATTTTAAATCCAAAAATAGCCCTAATTACGTCTCTATTAATGGGCTTGGGCCAAAAGTGCTTATAAATTGGTCTTTGGGCCCAATTTTAGTGAGCTTATTTAATGGGTTAATTTAGGGCCTTCAAATTTATTTACTTAACCCATAATTCATTAGATAGCCCATTAAGCCTCTTAAATGCTTAATAATTTTATTTAATCCCCAAAAAATCCTAGAAATTTCCAGGGTGTTACACTTAGGGTAAAACATTTCTTCAGTTTTTAGATTTTACTTTTCAGCACAAAATTCATGAGAATTCACGTTTAGCACACACCTTTTTTACATGAGGAAACACGCTTTTTACACGCCAGAGTCCTCAGTTACTCGGTATGGCTAATCAATTTCATATAATTCTTAACAAAGTTAACTTGGTAATTCATGACATACATGCCACATCAGTTCTTTTGGTGAAGGGCATCAGTTTCTCATTACCTCAGCCATTGCTCTGCCATAATATATGGCGTATTCCATTTTAGATTTCAAAAGTTGAAGTGTTTAAAAACCATACGTATCTTATGGTTTCTCAACCAAAGAGGCTTTTGTACTTTTAAACTTTCAGTTTTTAGAGGGCCTAAGAGGACCCAGCATTTTAATGCTGGTTTAGGTCTACTAAAGTTTTATACAGTTAATTTCAAAACTTTTTATCTTTAACAACTTGAGATTATTAACCTTAAACCACCATTTTGTTCTTGGGTTTTCACATAACTTCATAAGAGAAGATTCTTATTAAGGATTTACTCTAATTTATGGATTTAATGCACAGACAGAGAAACTCCTTCTGAATTAAAGCATAAAGTTCAAAGAAGTTTGACAGAGGAGAATCAGAATTCCAATGGAGCAGAATTGGAAATCTAGAATTTACAGATGCTCCCATGGATCAATGAAGTTTAGAACAAATTGAGCAAGAAAGTTTATCAGTTTTCATTGAGATCAGATAGCAGATTTTCAAGATGAGGTATGTCATCTTAAGCAAAAATGTATGTAGACAGACTTACATGCAAATCCGTCGAAGACACAAATGAGACCTATCTGATACCACTCCCCCTGAATGAAATATGCATGAAATGCAGTATGCAGGAGGATTAGAAGGATATGCAATCAATTTATGCAATGCAGGCATGTACCATATCTTCTCCCTGACTACATAAGTCAACTTTCTTTTAGTACTTGGCGAAGAACTTATATCCGAAGATCACCTCACGCGTAGTGATAGATTCCTGACAGACTTAATCTGTCATTTCACATATCACCATTTTATGTACCACATTGATAGTTGAACACAAGCAGTAAAGAGAGAAGAAACTTTGACAATGACAAGATCAACAGACAGACTCCCCCTAAAATAGTGAGACTATGCATAGGGGACTGACAAAGATGAATGAGAGTGCAGACTCCTTCTAAGACATTAGTCTAAATGCATGCAAGATAGACATCTGTTGAGACATGCAACTAAAATGCAAGATGCACTGAATGCATAAACATTCCTATAATGACTCCCCCTTAATTATTCAATCTATGGACCTTTGACACCTATCTAAAGGGGAATTCAGATTCAATTTTGATTCATTGCATTCCAGAAAGTTAACATTCAAACATGCAAACGATTTTAATCATACAGATTTGCAAATGCACTGTTCTCAATTAAGCTCATTAAGCGGCGAAACAGCAAGAAGGTCGACTGAATGAATTCAAAGAGCTATAAAACAACTAAGCATGAATAATTTTTCAAAAATGGCCATCAATTATTGCAACATCATTGACCTGAAAAGGTTTACTGTCACATTTAACAATAGAAAGCAAAATAGGGGTGTTACCAAATGAGTGTGCCTTGTGTTTATTAAACCCCTTTTGTTATCCTCTTTCTTCAAGGCACACCTTTTTTTTTCCAAGGCACACCTGCAAAATAGATTCTCATTTTCTATTTTTAGGTAACCAAGATATCTTGGGTCCTTGGGGATTAGTGGCACCTTTAGTAGGTGCTCTCCACATTTTCTGTGCATTAGAACAATCAATTTTCATCAACAAGCAATCATTCATGAAATACCCAAACTCACCACAATAATGGCAGCACATAAAAACCTTCACATTAACATATTTTTGTTGATGGGAAAAGAATTTTACATTGCCAACATTATATTTGTTTTCTCCTTTTAAATACTAACAATTTTTCATGATGTGTCTAATCTTTCCACATGAATAGTAGCATGAGGAGATGTTTCCTTTTGCAAAGCTTTTATTGATAGATTGATAGTTTTTGGACACATTTTTCTTTTTTGAAAACACTCTTGATTGTTTGATAACATGTCTACCTTTGCATGATTTCAGATCATCATTTTTCTTTTGAAAATAGAATTCCACTACATGACCATGTTTCCCACAATAATGACAATGTGAAGGAGCAGCCTTTCCATATGATCTTTTTGCAATAACATGAGAATTTTTAAACCCACTTCTTTTGTTTGAAAACCTCCTTGAATTTTTGAAATCATTTGTTCTGTTGCATGCTTTCACTTCATCTGATTTCATGGCATGACAGTTATACATCATATGTCCAACCCTACCACAAAAAAGCATGAAGTTTTTACTTCCTTTCTGAATGCATGCGTGTGTTTAGTAGGATTGTGTTTAAGATTAATAGTGGTACCCGCAGCAACAAATTTTTGTTTTTGCATTTTTTGACTGACAAATTGTTTTGGGGGTGATTCGGAGGTGGTGGCTTCATCGGAGCTATGAACAAATGAAGTAAATATTTTATTTTCAAATGATTTCTTGTTGACAGGAACGTAGCCAAGCCCCTCTTTTTAAAAATTAACCTTTATCCCCAATAGTTTATCTAAATTCTCTTTACCATTGATAAATTTTGAGAGAGAGTTTTTCAGATCTTGGACTTCATTTTCTAAGGATGAAATGTGCAGTTCATAGCTAGTTATTTCTTCTTCACGGGAAATAACCTTTTCATTTAACATGGCATTCAAGGTTTTGCAGTTTTCTACTTCCTGTTTCAATACATTCACTTCTTCAGATTCATTAACATCCACATATTTTCCTTTTTCAAGAGCTAACAATCTCTCAGACATGGCCGAGTTTAATTATTTCAATTTTTCATTTTCTTCATTAAGATTCCTATTTTTGACCAAATCATCAAGCAGTTTTTGGTCATCAGCCATTAAATTTATCTTCTCTTTCAACTATTTTTCATTTTTATCAAGTTGATTGAACTTTTCAACCATTGTGTCATTTTATTTTCTTAAAAAACTAATTTGTTCTTTATACATGTCAATATCAATCAAGAGAGATTTGTTTAATTTTTCTAGTTCTGAAAATTTTTCACAAGAGAGGTTTCCATGAAAAGTGTTTGCAAGTTTCTTTTTGATCTTCTTATTTTCAGACTTCATTTTCTTATATTTTTCTAGCAATTCATTATAAAGATCCATCAATTCTTCAAACAAAATTTCATCAAGTTCAGAGCTAGAATTTACCTGCTCGGATTCTTTGCTCGCATGATCACTCCTGTTGGCCATTAAACATGCATCCGCCAGCTTTTCTTCATGAACCTCGATCAGTCTATCCAAGATTTCTTTGGCTGAGCTGCAATTAGAAACAAATGGAAATCTGTTAGAGTCAACTACAACTTTCAATAAATTCAGAATGATAAGATTATCATCACTTTTGGTCCTATGTTTAGCAGACCATTTGGACTTGTCCAATGGCAATTCATGAGGACCATTAGATATGAGATCCCACAACTTGGGATCATAAGAATTGATAATTCTACACATTCTTCCTAGCCACAAACTAAAATCTGAGCCATCATAGATCGGCGGAGTATTCATTGAAAAATATTTGGTGGAAGAACTCATGATGCAATTGCACTAGGATTTCTCTATAGATCATTAGATCTAGGGACAACAGAGCTAGGCTCTGATACCAAATGTTAGGTCCCTTAGTACAGCAGGCGGATCGAGAGGGGTGGGGTAAATATATCCCTCTTAAAACTTTGCCCAATTAAAAACTTCTGGTTGCAACTAAACGGAAACGTTCTAATAGCTAAGCTATTGTAAGCTAGCTAAAGCAAAACAATAAAATAGTAATGCAGCTCACACAGAACTAATATCAAACACTAAGTGATGTGTGTGAGGAGAGTGCAAATGTATAACTAAAAAGACACCAGGCTAAGCTGGAACTCAGCAGAACGAACAGACATCCAATCAGCAAGACTAGACTCTAAGCGAAGCTCTGGGAGATTACGCGAATACGTTGTTAGACAAGAACGGCAGAGCTGAACCAGCAAGTTTCAAACTCAAGCGATAGTGTGTGTGTGAACATGGAATAAACTGATATACACACACACCACAACAAATATATTGAACCTGTGAATGAGGGGTAGATGAAATGGAGCAAACCACATAAGCACATCCACAACACATGATTTTAAGGTGGTTCGGGACCACATAGGGCTCCCTACGTCCACCCCTCACCAAATTGGTGAGGCTTCACTCGTTGATGAACAACACGGGGAAGAATCCCCCCCCACACACAGAGCCAGGCTCCAACACACACGTAGACAACCCCTACGCACACACACGGGGAACAAACTCCCCACGAGGAGAACACTCCTCACGTTGTTTACACAGCAAGACACGAGGGCAAGCCCCACGCACTATGGTGTTAGGTCCCTTAGGTGCAAGCAGATCTAGAGGGGGGGTTGAATAGATCTAGTACAAACTTTGCCCAATTAAAAACTTGAAATCTAGATGAACCTTCAGTTTTAACACAACGGATTACTAGCCTTTATGGGTCAAGTGAGGCTCCTAGCTAATAACACATTTGGTGTGTGGATGTGTTGTCCCAACAATCCAATGGAGCAAGACACCATACAAAGAGTGTTAACGGAATGCGATTAAGTAGGTGACTAAGGTCGACGCACGAACACTGTGGGGTCGACGCAGCCAACTGTGAGCTCAGTAGTTAAGGAGATCTGCTACTCACAACCTCCTTGTATATGTATGTGAACAATATGTTGATGTGTGCATGGAGAACAACTAAAAGTGTATACGTTAAAGCTACCACACGAACCTGTGAATGGGGAAAGAGAAGATGGATCAAATACATAAATCATAACCCATTGCACAAGGATTTTTAAGGTGGTTCAGTTTGCAAACCCGCAGACCTACATCCACCCCTCACTGAACAGGTGAGGCTTTTCCACACGAGGATGATGTGAATCAAATCCCCCCCCCCACACACACACACATACACACACACACACGGGGATGAACCCCCCCAACACATACATACACGGGGGCAAACCCTACACACACACACACAGGGGGGAGAACCCCCCCCCCCCCCCCACACACACCCATGGGGGCGAACCCCACACACGCAGACACACACAAACTGTGACGACCCAGACTCCGGATACCGGGTAAACCCGATACCACTTGGATCCTGAGAGGCCTCCCAAGAGCGGGAATGCTCTGAAGGGATAAAACGTGTGTGTAAGTACATTGAACTTCCAGATGAAGCAGTAAACAAATTAATTACTATGATCAAGATTGTTAAAATAGTAGAAATAAAATTACATTTTCTAATAAACAAATTAAACTACAGAGCTAGAAGAGTCCAGTCCAACTAAAGTACAGTATAATAGGAAAGAGAACGTACTCTGAAGTCGGGGCAAGTCCGACATTGGCAAAGCTGGCAACTAAAAACCACCGCACTGCACCTCCAAGCACGAGGAAAAATAGCTACACCTGAAAAGTTAGGGGTGAGCCTCGTCTCACTGGCTCAGTAGGGGTCATGCAGATCCTCACCACGAAACAAAAGCAGTAAACAGTAATGCTAAATGAACAACAAAGCAGTAATAGCAGGAGTAGGAACAATAAAAGTAAAAAGGAAAGCCGTACTAACGGAAACACGGCAATCGATCAGACCTTGGTCCTCTAAACTACTCCTAATCGATAAGGACACAGATCCCCAGACATATAGTCGGGAATCACTAAACTGATGCAAGGAATTACGGCTACACAGCTAGGACAACATCACGACACCTTAGTCGTGTAGGCTCGCCTATAGAGACAAAATCCCAACTCAAGACCACATGGTCTAAAAGCACCAATACATACACGATCTCAACATTGTGTACGCTACACTGTCCTCAGGCAAAGCCAAACACAGACTACCTGGCAAGTCACGTCAGCGGTGTGAACGTCGTCACTTGGACATGAATAGATGAGAAATGCACATCATATTAAATGTTGAAGGAAAAAAAAAGGGAGCATGAGATGCTCAATTGGAGAGTGATTGCCAGAGGGGTTACCTCAAAGTCAAAAAGGATGATCGCATGTACCTTGCAAGGTAGGAGGATTGTGGATTTCTTCTCCTCCTTCAATCGGCCGGTCAATGAAGGGGGTTCTATTCTTGATTACCCTTGAAATAAAACACACAGAATAAATAAGACCGGATTAGTTCCACGTGAAGTATCAATGCTCCAAAATAATAGAATATGAGAACATGTGCAATGACACACCTTGTGTGTTTGTTTTAAAACCCCTTTGGAGTAAGGGATAAGGGTGGATGTCATGAATGTAAAAGAAATGGAAATGAATGAATGAATCTAGCAAAGGTTGCTAGATTATGATATGAAAGTGGATATGTGATGCAATGTGAGTTAATGTAAATAAGAGAGAAAAGTGAGAAGAAGAGGATGGAAGAGAATAGAGGTTGATCCTCCGTAACCAAAGGCCAATGCACGCTTGTCACCCCTTTGGTGATGAAGGCACTGTGCACGCACCGTGAGGCTGAAGTCCTACGATCAATGACACCCAAGAGGGGGGTGAATTGGGTGATGACAGATTTTAAACAACGTATAACAAAATTAATAGATATGTGAAGAATAAATGCTAATAATAATAGATCTGAAGAACTATAGAGTGAATATGGCTAAAACAACCCCTATAGTAGTTCCTTGGTACTAGGCGGAGTCTGGGAATCCGAAGATCCTCTCACACAAAGTATTTTCCTCCCGACACGATTGACTGTGTCGATCAGAAGCTACCTTTTGATATACCAAGGATCTTCTGTAAAAGGGTTAAAATAGCTCGATCTAAACAATGAAACTACATAACGATGCGACAAGCAAACAAGCTAGATCATAACTGGAGGTAGGAGATATGGAGCAAACCACACAGAACACCATGATTTTTAGGTGGTTCGGATGTAAAAACTGCAACCTACGTCCACCCCTCACCGACCGTGAGGATTCACACACTATCTTGTAGAAGGTTACAAGATCAAGACACATACACACACACTCGTGTGAGTTCAGAACTCCCACGAAGGTGCACACGCACCGAAACACAAGGAATGATGAGGAACAAGAAGATCACGCACACACACACACGGATCTTTGTAGATCCACACACACATATGTTTGAATATTACAAGAACACAAAGATTAAAGCTCAGCAAGATTGGAACGGAAAACATAAAAGAAAACTTCAGATTCAAGCTCCCCATAGTTGATGAAGATGGTTTTGGATGCAACTTGATCTCCTCTTGGCTTAGGGTTGATCTGCTCCAGATGTTGCTTGAAGATGGAAGAGGATGGATGTAGATGGATGTAGCTCTTTCTTCTCGGAGCATTGCTCATGGCTACAGTACCATATCTAGAACCTCCCCTTGATAGCCTCCCTTGGCCTCCTTTGATTGATTAGGGTTGCAAGCCTCATAAAGATGTTTTTATAACTCTTGAATGGTCAAGAGACAAGCTAGGAACCAGATCCACAAATCATGGGAAGTTTGGTAGCTTTGGGATTAAACAAATCCTTGAAGAGACACTTCCCACGTTGAGAACAAAAGGTCAACAATAGAAGCTTTTCGAGGCTGGCGGTCGACTTGTGGATAGGGGCGGTCGACCGGAATTTTATAGGAGAATGTCCATTTGTTGCTGGGAGAATCGGTCGACCGCTAGAGGCTGGCGGTCGACCGCTGGCTTGATTTCCTGCAAAAAAACAAAGGTTAGCCAATGCAATATAATATATGAACGAATCATGTTATGGCTGCCTTGTTTCAATTAAGTTGAGTGGGTTTAAGCTTAGCCTTGGTGGTTTAGAAACCAAAACACAGATTTATGCATTTGGATGGGTTTAAACCAATTAAGCTTATTACATGGTGAAGTGGGCTTTGAAAGCGTATTAGATTCGAACTTGATAGTTGAACATTGCACGTGATAAAACATATAACCTGTTCTGTTATCATCAAAATTAACCTGAATATATTCAACAATCTCCCCCTTTTTGATGATGACAAAATGAAGAGGTTTAAAATACATGAACGTACCTTTGAGCAATGTATGAAGGTTGAGATCAAGGTTCGAAGCCAATACATTTCACTTACAACCCGTCACGCTAGCGAATACAACGAACACAAACCATAAACACAACGAGCACAACCATTTAACAGTTATATGCCAATTAGAAGGGGAATGAGATATAAGAGCCAACCATTTGAGGTCAAACACCAGTTGCATTCAATTCATCGTTTCATTACATGATACATTGGTGCAAAAGTGAATGCACGACTCTAGACTCAAGGGACTAAACAAATGCATAAAAGACTCAAGATCCTCACATGTCAAACATGCAAACACACAACCACACACGGACATATATAAATATATAAATCCCTACACTACTACTTCTCCCCCTTTGGCATCATCAAAAGGGAGCGGGATAGACGAAAAGGGGACCCAAGTGACACAGAACCAAAGGACAGCAAACTAGACGGAGAAAAAGTAAAAGTCCTCATGGTGCATCTGCAGGTGGAGGTGGCTGATTTTCTGGAGGAGGGGGCTGGTGTCCAAGGAGACGGCTGATGTCTGCAAGAGCATGAACCTGAACATGAAGAGTATCTCTAATGCGGCCAATGTGGATGTCACGAGTCGCATCACGACGAGACATGCTAAGAAGAGTTTGGTTCATGATGTGGAAAGACTGCCTAGAATCAGTAACACTATCGGTGAGGCTAGTCATATGAGTGGTGAGTGAAGCCATATGAGTAGAGAGAGTATCTAGAGCAGTGGAGAAGGAATCCATGCGGCCTGACATGGTGTCGACCACATGGCCCATAGTGTCTACGCGATCCCCGAGAGCAGAAAGTCCCTCCCCAAAAGTATCCATACGAGTCTCAAGTCCAGTAAACCGTCTATCAAAAACCTCATAGTCTACCCAAGAAGTCTTCATTCCACGGGACCACATGGCCCATAGGTGCACTAGCAACCTGATGGAAAACCCTTGAAGATAAGATCCGTGTCCCAGGGAATGAAGAAGAATCTACGGACACTCTAGGGGTGCGCAAAAGCCTTCTCCACTGACTGGAACCAAGGTGGGAACTTCACGAATGCACGAACGACCGAATGGAGTTCATCCCAAGAACGTGACGAACAAGCCGGATCGTGTGTGGATGGAGAGGAAATGAGGTTTAGAAGCTTGGGAGGTGGAGAAAATGGGTTCTAGGGTTAAGGGAAAAAGTATGAGGATGAATGGGGGTGATAGAGTGGGATAATGGGGTGTTAGACCCCCTTAAAAAGAGGCTCGGACGTGAACCCGGTCGGGCCGGTTGTCACAACCGGTCGACCGCTGCGGGGCTAGCGGTCGACCTCTAGTCCAAAGAACCCCCCAAAAATTTATTTTTTTCTTTCTTTTCTTTCTGAATGGGGGGGACTAACAATCAAATTTCAGAATTGGGCCAACATCAAGAGGTAGAGGGAAGAAAAATTAGATGCAAGTTTGAGGAAAAAACTCTAACTTCCTTCAAAAGTTACCTTAGGTCCGACATCATTGAGTCCATAATTGTTTATCCAAGGTATATCTGGCCTTATAAAAGTTTTTCAAGGAGGGCTATACATATAATTACATTCAAGCATGCAGGGATGTTAGAGAACACACAAGGTATTAGAAGTAACGATAAAATGCATGTTTTTCTACCCTTGATGCATATGAGTTTCTACAAATGTAGAACTTAACCTAAGTGCAAGTCTATGCATGAATGCTCTCACCCTTGCACATCCCAAGTTCTCTTCTTATCTTGTTAAATTGATCTTGGTTGAGGGGTTTGGTGAAAATGTCAGCTAGCTGATTGTGTGTGTCAATGAAATTCAATTCAAAGACCCCTTTCCCTACATCATCTCTCAGGAAGTGATGATGAATATCAATATGCTTGGTTCTAGAATGTTGAACAAAGTTTTTAGATAAACTGATTACACTGGTATTATCACACAGAATTGGCACACATCTTATCTCAATATCTAAATCAAGCAATTGATTTTTGATCCAAAGTACTTGGGCTCCACAACTTTCGGCGGCTACATATTCAGTCTCGACCGTTGAGAGAGCTACTGAATGTTGTTTCTTGGAGGCCCATGAGACTAGGCATCCACCAAGGAACTGACAGTACCCACTAGTACTTTTACGATCAACAATGCATCTAGCATAATCCGCATCGGTGTATGCAATCAAATCAAAAGAACTACTGATGGGAAACCACAAGCCAAGGTCTATTGTGCCAAGTAAATATATAAAAATACGTTTAACAGCCGATAAGTGAGATTCTTTAAGGCATGATTGAAAACGAGCACAAAGACATACGTTGAATTGAATGTCAGGGCGACATGCTGTAAGATACAGTAGTGATCCGATCATACCTCAAAACAGTGTAGGATCTACTGTTTTACCATTTTCATCTTTGTCTAACTTCGAGGTTGTAGCCATTGGAGTTGACAGAGGTTTTGCTTCAGCCATCCCATATTTCTTCAAAAGCTCCATTGTGTATTTGGCTTGTCTTATGAAAATCCCCTCAGGTGTTTGCTTCACCTGCAGTCCAAGAAAGAATGTTAGTTCGCCTATTAGGCTCATCTCAAATTCACCCTGCATGATTTCTACAAATTCATCACATAGCATATTATTAGTAGCTCCAAAAATTATATCATCTACATGCACTTGAACTACCAATATGTCTTTACCTGATATCTTTGTGAAGAGTGTTTGATCAACCTTACCTCTCTTGAAGTCATTTTCAATTAGAAATGACGTGAGCCGTTCATACCATGCCCTTGGTGCTTGCTTCAGTCCGTACAAGGCCTTCTGGAGCTTGTACACATGTTGTGGATGTTTGGAGTCTTCAAAACCTGGAAGTTGTTCTACAAAAATATCCTCTTTGATATACCCATTTAGAAACGTAGATTTAACATCCATTTGAAACAATTTGAAATTCAATGAGCAAGCAAATGATAATAAAATTTGGACTGCTTCAAGCCTAGCAACCGGGGCAAAAGACTCATCAAAATCAATCCCCATCTCCTGGCTATACCCATTGGCTACAAGCCGGGACTTGTTCCTAACAACCAATCCCATATCATTTAACGTGTTCCTGAAAACCCATCGGGTTCCGATAATTGATTGATTCTTAGGTCGTGGTACTAGAGTCCACACCTGGTTTCTTTCGAACTGGTGCAACTCTTCATGCATAGCCTGGATCTAGGATTCATTTTGAAGAGCTTCATGAATATCCTTAGGCTCTTCCTATGAGATTAAGGCTATAAAATCTTCTTCTTCTACTTGCCTTAGAGAAGCTCTGGTTCTTACCCCATCTTGAGGATTACCGATTATATTTTCAGTTGGATGATCCTTTAAGAATGTGGAAGTGCTTGGCAAATCAGGGTGCTGCACTTACTGCTCATGCAGTGTCTCAATTGAAGGATCTTCATCTTCTTCACTATTGCTGGGTATTCCTTCCTTTGGTTCATCCTTGACTCTAGATGTTCCAGCATTGGTTGAATTTTAGGGGGCTTCTCCTGCATCCACAATTTGAGTAGTTAGTTTTAGTTCAGATTCATCAAAACTTACATGATGGCTTTCTTCAACAACTAAAGTTTGTTTATTGAACACTCGATAAGCTCTAGAATTAAGTGCATAACCTAGGAAGGTTCCCTTGTCACTTTTCTCATCAAACTTACCTAGGTTGGACTTGCCATTGTTCAGGATGAAACATGAGCAGCCAAAGGGTTTAAGATGGGAAATATTCAGTTTCTTACCCTTGTAGAGCTCATGTGGAGTTTTCTTCAAAATGGGCCTTATCATTGCCCTGTTGATGATGTAGCATGCTGTACTTACCGCCTCAGCCCAAAAATATGTTGGTAGAGAGTTTTCACTTAACATGGTCCGTGCCATGTCTATCAATGTTCTATTTTTCCTTTCCACTACTCCATTTTGTTGGGGTGTCCTTGGTGATGAGAAGTTGTGTGTATACCCGTGCTCTTCACAGAAATTGTTGAACTCATGATTTTTAAATTCCCCACCATGATCACTTTGGATAGTGTTGATGAGGTAGCCTCTATCATTTTGGATTTTCCTACAAAACACTTGAAATTCCATCAATGCATCATTTTATTGGATAGAAATAACACCCAAGTGAATCTGGAATAATCATCAACAATCACGAAACCATTGGATTTCCCACTTAGGCTAGATGTCCTAGTTGGGCCAAACAAATCGAGATGCAGCAATTCCAAAGGCCGGGAGGTAGAAAAATATTCTTATTTTTGAAGGATATGCGTGTTTGCTTGCCTTTTGTGCAAGCCTCACAAATTTTATCACTTTCAAACTTTAGTTTTGGCAAACCATTCACCAAGTCATGTTTAGACAACTTGGAGATAACTCCAAAACTAGCATGACCCAGTCTTCGGTGCCATAGCCATACGTTATCATGATTGTTAGCTACTAAGCACATATCATCACAAGAAACATCATCAATATCAATGGTATATACATTGTTGCTCCTCTTGCCGATGAATCTGATTTCATTAGAGGTTTTATTTAAGACAAGGCAATGGGTTTCATCAAAAATAATCTTAAAACCTCTGTCACACGGTTGGCTTATGCACAGCAAGTTATGATTCAAACCTTTCACCAAAAGAACATTTTCGATCAAAGTTTCAGAATTCTTACCTATGATACCGATTCTAATTATTTTACCTTTGTCTTTTCCACCAAAAGCAATTGAGCCTCCATCCTTATCTTGCAGTATAGAGAACGCTTTTCTGTCCTCTATCATATGCCTTGAGCAGTCACTGTCCAAGTACCACTTGCTCCCCCTAGCTTCAAGACATATCTGCAAGAAACAACATTCTCATGCAAGTGATTTTGGTACCCAAGCTAGTTTGGGTCCGTAGGAGTTAGTCCAGTTCTATGCATATCTTTTCTTGGTACAGAAAACACGATCTCTTGGTGGACTTTGTTTGAACCAGCAATTTGCTATAACATGACCAAATCTACCACAATCATAACAGTTAAGAGGTACACACTTTCTTTGAAATTGTTATGGTTTGGGTTGGACATGTTTTGGTTTAGAATTTAATCATGAAGCATGGTTATTATCCTTTTCATGAACAAAGGATGTGATGATCTTATGTTCGAAAGATTTTTTATTTTGAGGTGTGTACCCCAAACCTTCCTTTTGGAAGTTAACTTTAACCCCCAACAAGCTATCCAGGTTTTGTTTCCCTTTAACAAACTTAGACAAGGTGGACTGGAGTTCAGCCACTTCTTCACCAAAAATCCCATTTCTCCTTTCGAGTTCTGAATTTGTAGATTTCAGAATTTCTTCTTCCTTTTTCAGACTTTCACACACTTTTTCAATTTTAGACATTTTGCATGAAATCTCTTCTTTGGTTCTTTCAATATCTGAAATAATTTGCAGCAAACTTTCTTTTTCTTCAGTTACCTCAAACCATTCCTGTTCCAATTTTTCAAACTTGACAAAGATATCTTCATGTGACAATTCATCAATTTTCTTTTTGAGAATTTTATTTTCAGATCTGATTTTCTTGTATTTGATATAAAGTTTTTCATATTCAGACTCCCATTGTTCATTGGAAATAAAATCAGGGTCCGAATTTACCTCGGTTGAGTCATCCTCATGTGCCATGAGACACAAGCTCTCCACAAGCTCTTGTATCTCCTCCTCGGACTGTTCGTCCTCTTCATCGCTCCACGTGGCGACCATGGCTTTGAGCTTTCTGAAATTATTCTTTTTGAATTTCTTCTTCAAATCTGGGCACTCTACCCCCATGTGCCCAGGCTTCTTGCATTCGTAGCATATGATGCTACTCGGCTTGCTCGACTCACCCTTGGTTTGGATGGGCTTCCTTTGCCCGTTTCTGAAGTTACCTTGAAAGTTTCTTTTCTTCCTCAGAAATCTTTTCACTTGGCGAGTGATCATAGCCAATTCTTCTTCTTCGTTGCACCCGTCACTGGATTCTTCTTCTTGGGAGTCGTCATCGGATTGATGAGCTCTTAATCCAATCACCTTCTTCTTTTTGATATCTTCCTCGGCTGTCCTATTCACATTTATCTCATAGGTCATGAGTGACCCTATGAGTTCATCGAGAGTGAGTGTGGACAGATTCTTGGAATCTTCAATAACGGTGGCCTTGGTGTGCCACGTAGGAGGGAGGGATCTCAGAACTTTTCTTACGAGCTAAGAGTTAGTGTAATCTTTCCCAAGGCTTTTGAGACCATTCGTGATCTCAGTTAGACTTGCGAACATCTCTGAGATTGTCTCTTCAGGCTTCATCTTGAAGAGCTCATAATCTCATACCAGAAGGTTGGCCTTGGTCTCCTTGACCTCGGACGTCCCCTCATATATGAGCCGCAGTTTGTCCCACATTTCTGTATCCGAGCTGCACATAGAAACACGAGAAAATTCGTTAGGGTGTATCACACATTACATAATATTCATAGCATTGAAATTAACAGTGCATCTATTAATTTCCTTAGGTGTCCATTTTTCTTCATCATCCCTGAGTTTGTAAGGACCCTTGTCCACAACTCTCCAAACTTCGTACTCTTGAGCCCTCAAAAAAACATGCATTCTATTTTTCCAGTACGAGAAGTTTGAGCTGTCAAAGAAAGGAGAACGGTTAATGGAGTGACCCTCGGGCATTATACCCTTGTTTGCCATTGATCCGGATCTCACTCTAGATCGTTAGATTTGTGAAACATAGAGCCTTAGCTCTGATATCAATTGAAGTCCCGCGATCAATGACACCCAAGAGGGGGGGTGAATTGGGTGTTGACAGTTTTTAAACAACGTATAACAAAATTAATAGATATGTGAAGAACAAACACCAACAATAATAGATCTGAAGAACTATAGAGTGAATATGGCTAAAACAACCCCTATAGTAGTTCCTTGGTACTAGGCGGAGTCTGGAATATGAAGATCCTCTCACACAAAGTATTTTCCTCCTGATAGGATTGACTGTGTCGATCAGAAGCTACCTTTTGATATACCAAGGATCTCCCGTAAAAGGGTTAAAACAGCTCGATCTAAACAATGAAACTACATAACGATGCGATAAGCAAACAAGATAGATCAGAACTGGAGGTAGGAGATATGGAGCAAACCACACAGAACACCGTGATTTTTAGGTGGTTCGAATGCAACAACTGCAACCTACGTCTACCCCTCACCGACCGTGAGGATTCACACACTATCTTGTAGAAGGTTACAAGATCAAGACACATACACACACACTCGTGTGAGTTCAGAACTTCCACGAAGGTGCACATGCATTGAAACACAAGGAAGGATGAGGAATAAGAAGATCACTCACACACACACAGAGATCTTTGTAGATCCACACACACACAGATGTTTGAATATTACAAGAACACAAAGATTAAAGTTCAACAAGATTGGAACGGAAAACACAAAAGAAAACTTCAGATTCAAGCTCCCCCTTAGTTGATGAAGATGGTTTTGGATGTAGCTTGATCTCCTCTTGGCTTGGGGTTGATCTGCTCTAGATGTTACTTGAAGATGGAAGAGGATGGATGCAGATGGATGTAGCTCTTTCTTCTCGGAGCACTGTTCACGGCTATGGTACCAGATCTAGAACCTCCCCTTCATAGCCTCCCTTGGCCTCCTTTGATTGATTAGGGTTGCAAGCAGATGGATGTAGCTCTTTCTTCTCGGAGCACTGTTCACGGCTATGGTACCAGATCTAGAACCTCCCCTTGATAGCCTCCCTTGGCCTCCTTTGATTGATTAGGGTTGCAAGCCTCCTAAAGATGTTTTTATAACTCTTGAATTTTCAAGAGACAAGCCAGGAACCAGATCCACAAATCATGGGAAGTTTGGTAGCTTTGGGATTAAACAAATCCTTGAAGAGACACTTCCTACGTTGAGAAGAAAAGGTCAACAATAGAGGCTTTTCGAGGCTGGCGGTCGACTTGTGGATAGGGGTGGTCGACCGGAATTTTATAGGAGAATGTCCATTTGTTGCTGGGAGAATCGGTCGACCGCTAGAGGCTGGCGGTCGACCGCTGGCTTGATTTCCTGCAAAAAAACAAAGGTTAGCCAATGCAATATAATATATGAATGAATCATGTTATGGCTGCCTTGTTTCAATTAAGTTGAGTGGGTTTAAGCTTAGCCTTGGTGGTTTAGAAACCAAAACACAGATTTATGCATTTGGATGGGTTTAAACCAATTAAGCTTATTACATGGTGAAGTGGACTTTGAAAGCATATTAGATTCGAACTTGATAGTTGAACATTGCACGTGATAAAACATATAACCTGTTCTGTTATCATCAAAATCAACTTAGATATATTCAATAGAGGCCTGCTACTATCATAATCTTATAAATCCAAAAAAAACTCCAACCCCTCCCGTAGGCACAAAAGGGAGGTTTTTATAGTAAATTCCCTTCCCAAACAAAAGACCCCCGAAGTAGGGAAACATTTCCCTGGACAAAACTCACTCAAAGTGAATCTGGAAAGGAGGAAATCGGCATGGGATTCAAGTAAAAGTGGCGACTATGAAGCCAGTCGTCTCTTAAACGAATGCCCAAGGAGAAAGTCGCAGATTCAAGAATAAAATCGAGAAATGCCCAGAAATGCACGCCTTCCGAGAATGGAAATAAGGAAACGCGATCGAGAATAAAGGCGTTATTTAATACGTGACCCATCAAAAGGGCGCCTACCATCGAAGTCAAATTAGGAAATGAACCTTTGATAAGCAGATAAAAATGCGCCCTCCTGAACAGTCGCTACAATAAGAATTCGCACCCACAAGGTTGGTCACTTATTCCTAAAAATGCTGAAAAATAGAAAAACCACCTTGTTAAGCCAGGAACTTGATCCACTTTGGGGCGTTGTATTATGACATAAAATTTACTTAGCTTAACACTAATTTTGGCATGTCTACAGCTGCCCCGCCTTGGCGACTGCTTTACAGGGGAGTGCAATGGAGTGAAGCAAATTGGAATGAAGATGTAGCGGAGTGGAGTGAAATGAGGATGGACTGAAAAGTAGACGCCAAGGTGTGATGTGACACGCCTTCGGTACCAAGTGTTAGAAATCTTTCTATAGTTACAAATGAAACAACTCAAGATGACTGCAAGAAAGCCACAACTGATTAGATGAAAATTAAACCAAAAGTGTACGCACGGGCACAAAGGAGGATCACACCGTTGGAGGGCGCTTACCAGCCAGTGGACGTGCTGCAACCAAGGTGGATTTGAAGGGAAAAATAGGAATCAAGGTAGGAATCCAACCAAAAGTCCTTTCTTATGAATCAAACAGAGTAGTCTCAAAGAAA
The DNA here is from genome assembly GCA_022559845.1 of Amorphophallus konjac. Classification (NCBI taxonomy): domain Eukaryota; kingdom Viridiplantae; phylum Streptophyta; class Magnoliopsida; order Alismatales; family Araceae; genus Amorphophallus; species Amorphophallus konjac. Next base: position 277,935,745 of record CM040121.1, on the reverse strand, counting down.
CATAGTACTCGACTCTGAATGGAATATTTCATGTCATTTTAAATCAGGGACCAGTGGATCTTATCGCCAACTTAACATGAAAATTTTTCATCATGAAGCTCAAATTCCTACATGATGCATGCTGGGCTAAAAGAAAAATAAAAATAAGCTAAAAATAGAAAATAATCAAGGATAATATTGGTAAGCTGTTCAGACTTAGTCAAGTATCTAGTTTCCTAAGTTGACACTAAGCCGAAGCCCGTTTATCCATGTGTCAACTTAGAAAGGGGAACCATCATCCCAAATATTAAATAACCCAACGGCCTATCCGTGCGATCAAGACTTCCCTGGAATTATCACTATTTTTTTGATGAAGGGGAACTCAAATTCCAGGTTCATCAGAACCACAAGGTCCTTGATATGCTATAGTAGGGTAAATAACCTATATTAAAAATGCATACATGAGGGAAGATACAGGAGATGGAATATCATCGATGATGGCCTTCGGCGCCTTGAAAACATGCATGAAATATGTCATTCCTGCGCTCAAAGATTTATCAGTCTGAATCATGAAGAATATAAGATTTAATCATCCAACTCAAGCTTAAATAAATAAGAGTGAGTAGCCATAAGCAGCGACTTTGAGGATAGTCGCTTATTCAACAATTCGCCCTTAGAAAACATGCGTTTATTCTTTTACCGCCTTCCTAAATATGTATCATTTCAAAATAGGAAGGAAGAAGCTACGACTTAATGAAGAGTCGCTTAATCAAAAGCCCGACTAGATAACAAGTCGTGTAATAAAATAGAAATGTTGCACTTCCCAAAACAATCTCTTGAAAATAAGAAATACAGAAAGAAATGACTTATTATTTAGCCTCCACCTTTATGATACGCGACCACACTTTCGGTCGCGCATTCACTGCGTGCACAACCAACACAAAAACATAATCTCAAGCATATTTACCTTCCCCGAATACAATTCGTGGTTGAGAGCTCCAGCCCTATAACTACCCCCTCCTAAGGCTCCTTTAACATCAACAAGACACATAAAATACTCAAACAAGCTCAATATAAAGAAGTCAATGGAGAACATGATACGCCGCTCCGCCAAGAAGATGCGGTTCAGGTTCCCAAGAATCACAGGGATTGATGGACATATAAGCGGAAGGGTCGCGATGCACCAAGTAAGTTGATCACACTCAAAACCTCTCATTCTAATTCCTCAATTCAAAGCTCCTCTCTCATTCATTCATCATCTTCTTCTTTCTTATAGGACTATCCTCTCATCCCGGGTGCAAAGAGATTCACAAAGATCCAATGGCTCCGCTTCTCATGTCCAAGATTACGCTTGACACCCGCTTCATATTATCTCGATGGCACCTTCTCGGCCTTGTAACTCATGCAAAACATTATAACGATGTGCATTTTGATTGGGCCGCCATGGGAGCCCTTATCGAGATTTGGCACCCGCATATACATACTTTCCTATTCCCCACCTTCGAGGCCACCATACTCCTAGAGGAGGCAGAGATGCTATTCGGCTTGAAGAGATCAGGGAGAGGAAAACAAGATGGCGGTCATGCCAAGCCACGGGAGCGCCATGGAGACACTAGCAGGCAGCATTCCAAGCTCAACGGTAATTGATCAAATCCGAGTCAACAAGGGAATCAATTTAGTGAAGCTCGCATCATGGCTGCTCAAGGGATTGGGGCGAGCCAAAGAAGGTGAGATGGAGAACATCATGAAGGCCTTCGTGATTTGCATCGCGGGAGCCTTACTCTTCCCATCGATGGATGATTTCTTAGTGGAGGAACAATTGAGCGCAATATGTGAGATATGTGAGGGAAAGAGGATAGGTTCGGCGGTTCTAGCCTACCTCTACAGTGGGCTCACCTCGGCTTCCATGGGGAGGTCATTCTATGGGTTGGTGCTACTCTTCACTAGCTCGGTCAACCTTCACTTCAAGTTTGAACCATGTGAGGAGGACCAAGGCGCATCACGAATGTTTTCCAAAAGCCCTCTCTACTATATGACGGGTGCGCTTGGGCTACATGAGAGGGTGGCCAACCGAGTGCCCAAATTGAAGAAGAGGATAAATTGGCGTGAGCACTTCAAATCCATGCCATGAGATATGTTGACTTGCGCTCCGGGAATCCTCAAGACTCAAGACATTTGGGCCCGTCTCTCTTCTGGCGTGGAGCGTCGCTTGATTGGGGAAACCGAGTTCGTCCTTTATAATGCCCACCGATGCCATTCTCAACTCGATCTTCCCTACCACCTCTTTGAAGAAGCTTCTCACCTACCTCCAATCAAGATAAGGGACCTAGGCACTAAAGAAGATGAGGGGGAGATCAAGATGATCCAAGCATTATGGAAGATTGGAAAGCTATATCGGCCCACAGAGCACATCATGGAGGATCAAGAATTATGCATTTCTTATGTACTCTCCCTCAAAAACCTAAGAGCCAAAGTGGCTCTTACATGATGTACTTGATCATTCCACTTTAATGAATAAGGATTATATTCCAATGAGCCAAAAATATGCTTAAGCATGATTTTCTTCCAAAAATGCATGATTCTTTAAAAAAAAATAGCTCTCTGTTTAAAAAGGTGATCGGTACAGCCGTCGTGAATTCACAAGGTCATTTTGCAACAATTCAAGAAAATGCACCCAAGCAGAGAGCAGCGTATTAACTTAAAAGCGACATCAATGCCCCATAAACCCACGCTCCATAATACAGTCGTGAATCCAACTTTCACAATTTCCCATGCACCACTTCACAAATTACCATGCAATCGTACATCCTTAATCCATGACATCATCCTAAGTTGCGTTACAAGAAAGTTATCCCTCCGTCGCCCTTTTCATAAATAGCGACGAAGGAAAAGGTCATGAATTCCAAACCGCCAAATCCCCTTTCACTCTTTTCTTTCTCTTCCCTTCCATTTCCTCTCTCTTCTCTCGTTTCGCCCGAGCACTGTCACGCCCCGAGCGCGGAAGATACCCGGGTCGTGGCCAGCTTATATAGAACCAATAGATCAGAGCAGTATTTTTTTTTTTTGACAAAAGACATAGTGCGCAAAATTCTAAATTTCTAAAATGATACCAAATGTCCAAGATGACAATTATACCATTAATCCATTAACGGCAATTCTAGTCATTTATTCAAATCCATCTACTGTGCTACAAGCCTCAACAAGTTTCATTCTACTAAACCAGTCATAACTAAAGATACAAGGTAAGACTTAAAACACAAAGGACACGACTAATTCGGAGTAGACGATCGGTGACTCTAGCACTCTTCACTCGGTCTCATTCCCGTTCATGTGGATGTCGCTATCCGAATTACCTGAAAAATGTTAGAGTGAATTGGATGGGCGAATCGCTCAATAGGAATTACATCTCAAGTTTGAGCAATCTCTAAGTGGTTTACATGTTACGTGTAATGCGGTATAACAATGCATGATGTTCAAGTAAGAAATTCAGGTATACATGTATATCTATTCATGATGAACAAGTAATAGATCAAGAACTGTATAGAGAGAGTATCGCATGATTTCAAGTATTTGACAAGCAGGATATCAAGAACTTTCTAGATGTTGATGCCACTTTTCAGGCAAGCAAGAACTCATGTACAAGCAAGTTTGAATCATGTTTGTAGCGACCCGGATTCCGGATACCCGGTGCACCCGGTATAAATACCGAATACACGTGATACCACATGGGACCCGCGAGGCCTCCCAAGCGCGGGAAAGCGCCGAAGGGAAAAAGGATTGTGTGGGAAATACATTGAAGCCAGCAGATATAACAGTAAGCAATTAAATTTCATTAGATTGGATTGCTAAAGTAGCAGAAATAAAATTACCCTTTTATTAAACATTCAAGTTTTCAATTATACACCAGAGTCTAGCCCAAGGAAAGACAACAAGTCTAGCACAGTACAGTACGACAGAAAGAAACGTACACAGAAGTCGGAAGAAGCCCGACCGCAGGTACAGCTGGCAGCTACACAGCAAGCGAGCACTCCGCCAGGAACAGCAGAGGCAGACGGCGAAAACCCACCTGAAAAGCAGCAGGGGTGAGTCTCAACAGAAACTCAGTAGGGGTCACGCGGATCCCCACTGGAAAACCGCACAAAGCGAAGGCAACGGAAGCAGCTACAAACGTAGCAAGGACAGCAACGTAGCAAAGCAGGAAAGCTACACTACAAAGCTGTAAAGGAACAGACGGGAAGTAGGAGTAGGGAACACGCAGGAGAGGGTGAGAACCCGCACCAAACAAGCGGCTACCGAACTAACCTCGGTATCCCAAACTACTCCAAACAAAGGCAACAGATGGAAGACCCTAAACTCACACAGAAGGGTACACCAGTCTGTCAACCAGCCCCAAACAAAGGCGAAGGCGAACGCCGACACCGGGAAACAGACAAAACACGACAGGGAACGTCGTGCACAAAGCCCCGCGCACGATCGGAACATCGCGCGGACGACAAACCACTGACCCCGAGTGCAGCCACGAACGGGCAACTCGCAAAGGTCACAGCGCACAGGAAAACACCGAAAGCTACGCGTCACGTGACGGAAGCACCCCCTTAAAAGCCAGCTGCGTCCACTGACGTCTGACGCCGCACCTCAAGTGTCTCACCTACAGTACTGCTGTAACAACAGCAGAGATGTAGACACCAGCTGAACCAAACAGTAACAGCAAAACAAGTAACTAGTCAGGGTCACGCCCGTCGACGTAAGTCCTAACCCCTGACCACGTGTGCACACACTGGCTATAGCCTAAGCCAGGTCCTCTAGCTAGTATTCTCCCTCGGCAGGACGCTACCGTTGGCTAGGAGCCCGCGGAACTAACTAAAAACCGCTCACTGGGAAAAACCCTCCGCCATCCGCTAGCGGGTCGGCCCGCGGCCTTAGGCGAGAACAAGTGGAGGCTTCACACGACACAGAAGCTCAAAACACAAGTGCCGAAGTACAGACAGGCAACCATGCCCATCCACACGCACTTCGAAGCACCAAATGGCAGCACCACCACTGCCGACAACTCAGGACAAGCAACTAGACCTCCTATGTAACGATCCTGAGCCAAACGACTCAAAGGTAAGATCGTCACAACAGCGGAACAAGCCGCCAATCGGTCTAATCCTAAGCCAAAGAAACCACGCTCCGCAGAAAACGACACACGGAGACCGGAGGGGGACATCAAGAACCCTCAGCACACCTGGACACGCAAACCGAGGTAGAACAATACCTCGAAGCATCCAGAAGCAGTGTCTTAGGCAGGACAGAACCGCTAAGACACGCGCAAACAAGGTCACATGTCAACCACTGGGTCAGACCAGGTTGACCGAAACCCAAACAAGCACATGCAAAGGTAGGATAAGGAACCCTACCACAAGCAAGAAGACTCCTGGCTACCTTACAACGTAGTCTTAACCTTCATAGGACGTCAAGAGACATCCACGGGACAACGGGCAGACCACAAGGACAAGCCAAGACACACAGAATCATCGGGCGGAAAACCAAGGCACAAGGAAAGTAACGCACCAGCTCTAGACCGCTACAAGCAAACGACGGTCTAGGTTAGGGCCGTTATTTCCCAAACGACGGACGGACACAGGCCGTCACACACCACCCTGACAACCTACAAAACACACCAAAGCCAAGTAACGCACGGCACCAGGCGCGTTACAAGCAAACGACGCACGGGGTATCCACCGTCACATCCACGGTGCAGCAACCCAAACCAAGGCGAAGTAACGCGCGACGCTAGGCGCATTACAACCAAACGACGCGGCAGGAGAGGGCCGTCACATTCCAAATGACGCGCAGGGGCCCATCCGTTACTCACAAACGGCATGGCCACCCTCAACCCAACACGACAGCAAACGACGGACGGAGGCATGCGCGTTACTCACAAACGACGCACGGGGACTCGACCGTTACTTCCAACGGGACAGCCACCCAACCTCGTCCACGCAGAATGTAACGGTCAGGGGCTCTACCGTTACACTCAAACAACGCCTAGGGGCACGACCGTTAGAGGCACCGCCTCAACGAGTCAAACGTCAGTCAACGGAAAGTAACGGCCTGGGCAAGGCGCGCCACTTCCATCTAACGCACTGGGTCAAGCGCGTTAGACTAACCGACTCAACCCCAACATAAAACGACGAAGGCGAAGTAACGCACTAACCTAGGCACGTTACAGGGAAGCGACGCGCCACTCTAGGGCCGTCACTCACCTAGAAGCCAAAGCGCTAAAACGATGCAGACCAAACGACGGTCAGTCGTAGGGCCGCTAAAGACAAGTAACGGTCGCTGGCATGACCGCTACTTCGGTTACGGCGGGAAAACATAGGAATGGCCGGATCGGCCCGTTCCACGCCCCATTCACGCCGAAACGCAGGGGAAACACACCGCAACACCGAATAACAACATTCAAGGGCCAAAATGCCCACATGCAACACCAAAAACGCTCGATCCGGGCGATTTAGACAAATCCACCCTAAGTGGGTCACCGAGGTTCCCGGGCTTCTACCGGCCTCGAATGAACACCGAATCGCACGAAATCAACGTGGATGGGATTCTAATATCCCTGCGGTCATTTAGAAACTAACTGAACCGCAAACGGTCACCGTTTACCGGCCGACCCTAAAAACCACGAAAATCACGGTTTAGGCAAAACAAGCCCAAACACACTCGTTTCCTAGCCGAACGCCGTGCAATGGCAGGGAAAACGAAGGTGAAGAAGCAAGGATCCGTCACCCTACCTCCACCGAAGAAACCGTGCCCCGAAGGGACTAAACCACGCCGAAAACCACTCGCGAACCAATTTCACCGGCTTTGAATCCACCGTTCGGGATCGCGCCAGAATCGATCCGATCCTCGCCTCATCGCGCACCAATCCAGCTCCACGTCCTCGCCAACTCACCCACGGTCGCTCCGTCTGCAGCCGGGGCCAAAGAGGGGGAGAAACGAGAGAGAACGGGAGAGAGACGGCGGCGGTAAGAAATGAGGAGGGGAGAGAGGAAAAGAAAAGAAAAAGGAAAAGAAATTAGGAAATTTTCCTAATTTCCGAAAATTCCGAAAATGCGCCGAAAAAGCACAAATTCAGAAAAATACGCAAAAATAGTCGAAACGACCGGCTCGACGAGTACATCGTCGCTGTAGCATCCACGAGCTCGAGAATTGACAAACAAACTCACCGTAGGGTTCCGTAACTAGTACGTGAGAAAAACCCACACGGCTCGTCAAACTCAACTCGGAAGCCACAAAAGCGAACCGAAACTCAACGAAACCAATCCGAAACAGATCCGAAAGATCCATTAAAGATCCTACGAGATCCAACGAGGTCCAACGAGATCCAGGGCATTACATCCTCCCCTCCTTCAAAGAATTTCGCCCCCGAAATTCAGGACTAACAAAGGAGAAGCAGGGAAGAACAACCCAACAGCACAAAACTCGGAAAACACAGCTCAGAGGAACACCGTCAGATCACAATTACAGGTACACACTCAGCTTCCAAGACAGCAAGTCTACAGCACGAGTATGGCACCAAAGTGAATACATCTGACACCTCCGAAGCAAGGGCAACGTCGTTTACGTCTCGCCAGAAATAGAGACACGACAGCCACAACAACAGACAACTGAGAAACACAACGACAACACGGCAAGCGGCAGCTTACACAAGGAACGCAGTCCCCACAGCTGACAGCTCGCAACATCATCGGCTCCAGTGCCAAAGGCAACAGGGAACACCTGGCACACAGGACACCAACGACAACAACAACGCTGCTGGACCCGAAAACACAATCAAGTCAGTACTCACTCAGATATCACATCTGATCAAGTCGCAGGCTAACTCCACCAGGGAAAGAGAGCACAGCAAGCCAACTGACAAGACCATGGTCCAAGGCAGAGACACAAAATCATAAAGAAACAGCGCCAAAACAACACAACGGTAACACCTGCAGAATTTCGGCTCTACTTAACACGCAGAACCACGGAACACAACTGCAAGCAGGGTCACAACAAGGCACAAAAACAGCTGAGCACACAACCACAAGAGACAGGTCACGTATCAGACTGCTCACCAAGAGAAAGACCCACAACAACGAAAAACAACAACAATGATCTCGGGGAACGCAACTCAAGGACTAGCAACACGCCTCAAGAGCATAACACCCAAGAAGAAAATACAGAGTAGAGGGTACTCAATCCGCAAAGATGCCGACAAATTCCCCAACACTCGCACAATGCCGATGCCAACACAAGAAAACCACGAACAACGGCACGGCAACAACCAAAGTCAAGGCACAAGAAGCCAAGACAAAGCCACATCGAGAAAGGAACAAGACCTCTCAACAAATGGGTAGCCAGCCCACACACTCCAGCTGTACTCTCAACAACGTGCACAGGCAACAGAACAACATCGATAATCGCATCTCAGCACACACCAGGCGTCATCGCAATCAACAAGATCGTAATTAACACGCCACGAGCACTGATCAGGCGAACAACCGATCACAAAGAGCCTAAGTGCAACAAGAGAAGAGCACCAGCTTCAGCGCAAAGCACAAGGAAAGCATCAGTCTCAGCTCACCATCACGTCCTGACACAATAAATGAGCCTTCACAACACATCGGCCGTTAGACACAGCACTACAAATACGGTACACAATAGCTCTTAACACCATTACGGAGTCCAAAGCTAAGCAACCGTACAACAAGGAGCAGATCAGGCTCAAAACAAAGCTGTCTACACTTAAGCAGACACAGGACAAAGGCACAACCAAGACAGCAATTCCAAGGCAAACCTCGGAAAGCTTCACCAAAGAGGGATGAGAAGCAACAAGCTCAACAACAACAGCTCACCAGGAAGGGAAAATCCAAGGCTCGCTCGAGCAACTTCTCAATCGAGGCAACACGACAATCGAAGCAACCAAAACAACGAAGCATCAGGAGCTACACAAACTCAAGCTGGGACAACCCAAGCAACGTAAGAACGTGCGTGGCCATCACACCAACGCTAAAAGTCATAAGCCACCTGAGCAAAATACAGAAAATAGCTCGAACAAGGCACTGCAGGTTCATGCCAACCGACAAACACTGCAAAGTGCACCACGATCGAGACCAACTTCAAAACCGAACGAAGCACATCGTCTCATCTAGACGAGAGCAAAACCATCTCGCACAGTGCCAACCAAGCACGTACAAGACCACACGCAAAAAGCACCGCGATAAACCATCGCAACACCTACGCCAGCAAGAGACTGTACTGGGCCTAAAGACTCTGGTAACTGTATATCTGGATTTCCATGTATCTCACACGACAATGATCTGATAGCTCAGAAAAGAACTCCGAACATCTCAGAACACTGCTCTGATACCACCTGTAGCGACCCGGATTCCGGATACCCGGTGCACCCGGTATAAATACCGAATACACGTGATACCACATGGGACCCGCGAGGCCTCCCAAGCGCGGGAAAGCGCCGAAGGGAAAAAGGATTGTGTGGGAAATACATTGAAGCCAGCAGATATAACAGTAAGCAATTAAATTTCATTAGATTGGATTGCTAAAGTAGCAGAAATAAAATTACCCTTTTATTAAACATTCAAGTTTTCAATTATACACCAGAGTCTAGCCCAAGGAAAGACAACAAGTCTAGCACAGTACAGTACGACAGAAAGAAACGTACACAGAAGTCGGAAGAAGCCCGACCGCAGGTACAGCTGGCAGCTACACAGCAAGCGAGCACTCCGCCAGGAACAGCAGAGGCAGACGGCGAAAACCCACCTGAAAAGCAGCAGGGGTGAGTCTCAACAGAAACTCAGTAGGGGTCACGCGGATCCCCACTGGAAAACCGCACAAAGCGAAGGCAACGGAAGCAGCAACAAACGTAGCAAGGACAGCAACGTAGCAAAGCAGGAAAGCTACACTACAAAGCTGTAAAGGAACAGACGGGAAGTAGGAGTAGGGAACACGCAGGAGAGGGTGAGAACCCGCACCAAACAAGCGGCTACCGAACTAACCTCGGTATCCCAAACTACTCCAAACAAAGGCAACAGATGGATGACCCTAAACTCACACAGAAGGGTACACCAGTCTGTCAACCAGCCCCAAACAAAGGCGAAGGCGAACGCCGACACCGGGAAACAGACAAAACACGACAGGGAACGTCGTGCACAAAGCCCCGCGCACGATCGGAACATCGCGCGGACGACAAACCACTGACCCCGAGTGCAGCCACGAACGGGCAACTCGCAAAGGTCACAGCGCACAGGAAAACACCGAAAGCTACGCGTCACGTGACGGAAGCACCCCCTTAAAAGCCAGCTGCGTCCACTGACGTCTGACGCCGCACCTCAAGTGTCTCACCTACAGTACTGCTGTAACAACAGCAGAGATGTAGACACCAGCTGAACCAAACAGTAACAGCAAAACAAGTAACTAGTCAGGGTCACGCCCGTCGACGTAAGTCCTAACCCCTGACCACGTGTGCACACACTGGCTATAGCCTAAGCCAGGTCCTCTAGCTAGTATTCTCCCTCGGCAGGACGCTACCGTTGGCTAGGAGCCCGCGGAACTAACTAAAAACCGCTCACTGGGAAAAACCCTCCGCCATCCGCTAGCGGGTCGGCCCGCGGCCTTAGGCGAGAACAAGTGGAGGCTTCACACGACACAGAAGCTCAAAACACAAGTGCCGAAGTACAGACAGGCAACCATGCCCATCCACACGCACTTCGAAGCACCAAATGGCAGCACCACCACTGCCGACAACTCAGGACAAGCAACTAGACCTCCTATGTAACGATCCTGAGCCAAACGACTCAAAGGTAAGATCGTCACAACAGCGAACAAGCCGCCAATCGGTCTAATCCTAAGCCAAAGAAACCACGCTCCGCAGAAAACGACACACGGAGACCTGAGGGAGACATCAAGAACCCTCAGCACACCTGGACACGCAAACCGAGGTAGAACAATACCTCGAAGCATCCAGAAGCAGTGTCTTAGGCAGGACAGAACCGCTAAGACACGCGCAAACAAGGTCACATGTCAACCACTGGGTCAGACCAGGTTGACCGAAACCCAAACAAGCACATGCAAAGGTAGGATAAGGAACCCTACCACAAGCAAGAAGACTCCTGGCTACCTTACAACGTAGTCTTAACCTCATAGGACGTCAAGAGACATCCACGGGACAACGGGCAGACCACAAGGACAAGCCAAGACACACAGAATCATCGGGCGGAAAACCAAGGCACAAGGAAAGTAACGCACCAGCTCTAGACCGCTACAAGCAAACGACGGTCTAGGTTAGGGCCGTTATTTCCCAAACGACGGACGGACACAGGCCGTCACACACCACCCTGACAACCTACAAAACACACCAAAGCCAAGTAACGCACGGCACCAGGCGCGTTACAAGCAAACGACGCACGGGGTATCCACCGTCACATCCACGGTGCAGCAACCCAAACCAAGGCGAAGTAACGCGCGACGCTAGGCGCATTACAACCAAACGACGCGGCAGGAGAGGGCCGTCACATTCCAAATGACGCGCAGGGGCCCATCCGTTACTCACAAACGGCATGGCCACCCTCAACCCAACACGACAGCAAACGACGGACGGAGGCATGCGCGTTACTCACAAACGACGCACGGGGACTCGACCGTTACTTCCAACGGGACAGCCACCCAACCTCGTCCACGCAGAATGTAACGGTCAGGGGCTCTACCGTTACACTCAAACAACGCCTAGGGGCACGACCGTTAGAGGCACCGCCTCAACGAGTCAAACGTCAGTCAACGGAAAGTAACGGCCTGGGCAAGGCGCGCCACTTCCATCTAACGCACTGGGTCAAGCGCGTTAGACTAACCGACTCAACCCCAACATAAAACGACGAAGGCGAAGTAACGCACTAACCTAGGCACGTTACAGGGAAGCGACGCGCCACTCTAGGGCCGTCACTCACCTAGAAGCCAAAGCGCTAAAACGATGCAGACCAAACGACGGTCAGTCGTAGGGCCGCTAAAGACAAGTAACGGTCGCTGGCATGACCGCTACTTCGGTTACGGCGGGAAAACATAGGAATGGCCGGATCGGCCCGTTCCACGCCCCATTCACGCCGAAACGCAGGGGAAACACACCGCAACACCGAATAACAACATTCAAGGGCCAAAATGCCCACATGCAACACCAAAAACGCTCGATCCGGGCGATTTAGACAAATCCACCCTAAGTGGGTCACCGAGGTTCCCGGGCTTCTACCGGCCTCGAATGAACACCGAATCGCACGAAATCAACGTGGATGGGATTCTAACATCCCTGCGGTCATTTAGAAACTAACTGAACCGCAAACGGTCACCGTTTACCGGCCGACCCTAAAAACCACGAAAATCACGGTTTAGGCAAAACAAGCCCAAACACACTCGTTTCCTAGCCGAACGCCGTGCAATGGCAGGGAAAACGAAGGTGAAGAAGCAAGGATCCGTCACCCTACCTCCACCGAAGAAACCGTGCCCCGAAGGGACTAAACCACGCCGAAAACCACTCGCGAACCAATTTCACCGGCTTTGAATCCACCGTTCGGGATCGCGCCAGAATCGATCCGATCCTCGCCTCATCGCGCACCAATCCAGCTCCACGTCCTCGCCAACTCACCCACGGTCGCTCCGTCTGCAGCCGGGGCCAAAGAGGGGGAGAAACGAGAGAGAACGGGAGAGAGACGGCGGCGGTAAGAAATGAGGAGGGAGAGAGGAAAAGAAAAGAAAAAGGAAAAGAAATTAGGAAATTTTCCTAATTTCCGAAAATTCCGAAAATGCGCCGAAAAAGCACAAATTCAGAAAAATACGCAAAAATAGTCGAAACGACCGGCTCGACGAGTACATCGTCGCTGTAGCATCCACGAGCTCGAGAATTGACAAACAAACTCACCGTAGGGTTCCGTAACTAGTACGTGAGAAAAACCCACACGGCTCGTCAAACTCAACTCGGAAGCCACAAAAGCGAACCGAAACTCAACGAAACCAATCCGAAACAGATCCGAAAGATCCATTAAAGATCCTACGAGATCCAACGAGGTCCAACGAGATCCAGGGCATTACATCGTTCAAGCAAGTAAAATTCATGTTCTAACAAGTAGTATCAAGTACGTGTCAATAGAATTGGCTATTTCAATCAAGCGAGTACCTTGACCTTTATTGGGCCACGCAAGTCAGGTATTGCCCATTCTGGGCCACACAAGTCAAGTCAAGCAAGTAGAGAGAGTACGTGTGGAATGTCTCTAGTCAAGCAAGTACTTCGGTGCAATGCTTAAACACCGTGATCATTCAACTCCCATGGGCACAAGTACTTTCAAGCGCTCCTCCCAGGATAAGATCGGGCCCTATCTGCATAGCATTTCATGTTTTTCTTTCGACATCCACTCTCATTTATAGCCAATATGGAATTTCAAGGGCTGACCATTGTAAGAACATAAGATAGATTGTCATGGAATGGAGTTCGAAGGCATATATCATGCAGGGGATGAACTGGGGTTATGTCGGTATGAACCACGAGACAATTCAGGAATCAGAATGAAATTGGCAGCTAACAGGCTGCCTCACTGAATTGGCGCCTGGGGGTTACCCAGTGTTTCAGGCTTTCAGGAAATGGTGCCTAGGGGTCAGGCAGTCTCTCAGGGAATTGGCGCCTGGGGGTCAGACTGTCTTTTATGACATTGGCGCCTGGGGGTTGCCCTGTCTTTCGAATTTATATAGATATGAAAATGGCACCCCTGCAGAGAGTCTCCATTTAAAGGATGACTCTCTGGAGGGTCACTGTTCAACAAATTGGCACCCCTGGCTAAGGCGCCAATTCATTTGTCCCTATTTACACCGGGCAGGTACATCTCAAGACTCATAACACTATTCATAATGTCGTAGGTTCACGAAAACAGGAAACAAGGTTACAGGTAGATAGAGAAAATTATCGAAAGTTCAGGATCATGTTCCTGTAAATTTGTTGGGTTTCAGTTCCATAGATTTTAATTTTTCTAACGGGGTGTTTATAAATTGCTGGAAAAGGAAATGGCGCCTCCCTAGGGGGTCTTCATTTAAATGACGACCCTCTGGAGGATCATCATTTGAAGTAAATGGCACCCTGGTAAGGGGCGCTTATTCAGTTGGGTCATGCACTATTCACATTCCCAAAGTTTCTCGGAATCAAGAAGTAAGGACATGTATAGGTAGAGAAAAATATTAGGATCACAGAATCATACTCATGCAAGAATGTTATGGTTTAGTTTCATACATATAAATTTCTGAATGCGTTGATTATTATTTGTTGGAAATGAATTGACGACATTGTGAACAGTCTCCATTTAAATGGTGCCGTGGCTTGGGGCGCCCCTTCATGAAATGCCGCCCTGGTGAGGGGCGCCCTTCACCTGAGGGCTGGACATTAGGGGTTTTTAAAACGTATATGAATATCTTGTAAAATAGGTTATATACTGGTGCTAAAACATTATTTTAAGGTTGTAAAAACTGGTGTAATGAGATATATTTGAATCCCGTGAAATGAGTTTAACAGACTATGTAACAGACTATGTAAAAACTGGTGTAACAGGCTATACTTGTTTTACTTAAAACCCGTGTAACATGCTATAGAGTATGGAAACATGCTGCATGGCATGCCAGATGGATTATACTAGCATGTTATGTTACCCTACTTTAGCTATGGGTTGGGCTAGATCTTGAGAACACCTACATTTTGGGAGTGCTTTACGAGGTATAACAGTAGAGAAAGAATAAGAATCCAAGCCACGTCAAGCCCTCCACGCTCAGCAAAGCTCCATGTAAGCTTCTGCAGCAGGACGTGTAGCACGCATGACGGGGATACGTCTCTTGCACATGAAGAGAAACATTAGATTTCTCTTCTACATGTGGAAATAGGGAAGTGGTAAGTTAACCTTCTCTTTAGTGGCAGGATGATGGTAAGGGTCATCTACGTTTGCTGGAGAGAATTGTTTATAGGGAAATAGTAAGGATCCATTGGAAACCAGATCCGAAAACCCTGCTGTGAATGTTCCCTTATGGGTCTATTGCCAGCAAATGTAGGTTGTTATTGTTTCAACCCCTTCTAGAAGCATTGGAAATGGTGCCCTGGTATAGGGGCGCTCATTAATTGGGTGGCCATTGTACATGGAATTGACGCTTTTCCATGAGGGCATCCATTCTTCATGGCTTTAGTCAAAATTGCAACCTTCACGTGTATATATAATTGTATATAATTAGTTACCTTTATGGTGTGGGATGGGGGCCCTGTAGGTAAATGGCGCTCTAGTGTAGGGGCTCCATTTGGTGAATGGCGCCCTGATAAAGGGCGCCCATTCCCTTTGAGTTGGAAAAATAGAGACCCTACTTCGTACTACCCATGTGTTGGCATTAAGTGATGTTGGGCATTGTATATTTATATACTAGTCCTCATAAGGTATGGTTCTTTTTATAATGCCTTCATGTTGGATTGTTTATTTAAGAAGTTCAACTTCTCTATTGTTTTATCGGGGGTGCTACACCGTCCCCCACTTAAAGAATTTGGTCCCCAATTTCAACTATATGCAAGACGACATAGAGGGTGTAGAGTACTTACAGACTAGAAGAACTCCAGAAATCTTCTTCGCATTGACCCTTCAGTTTCTCATGTAGCTTCTTGTTCTAAGCATCGATTCCATTAGATTTTCACCATAGGGATCATCTTGTTCCTTAGAACTCGGACTTCTCGGTCAAGGATCTTCATTGGCTTTTACTCATAGGTAAGGTCCTTTTGTATTACCAAATCAGCGTGGTCAATGACATGGGAAGGATCGTGCACATATTTCTTCAGCATAGAAATATGGAATATGTTGTGCACTTCCGATAGTTGTGGAGGCAAGGCAATACGGTAAGCCACCTCGCCTACTCTTTCCAACACTTCGAATGGACCAATAAACCTTGATGTTTGCTTGCCCTTAACACCGAATCTTCTAATACCTCGGCTGGGAGATACCTTGAGAAAAACATGGTCACCAACTTGAAATTCCAGATCTCTCCTTCTATTATCAGCATATGAATTCTGCCTGGACTATGCTATCTTTAGCCTTTCCCGAATGAGGTGTATCTTCTTAGTTGAATCTCTCACCATATCTGGGCCTAGAATTTATTTTTCACCGACTTCGTCCTAGCATATTGGAGATCGACAACTTCTGCCATAGAGTACCTCGAAAGGTGCCATTTGGATACTGGCTTGATAGCTAATATTATATGCAAACTCGGCTAAGGGTAAGTAGTCATGCCAGCTTCCGTCGAACTCTATAATACATGCCCTTAACATATCTATAACAACTTGATTTATCATTTTGGTCTGTCCATCTATCTGGAGATGGAAAGCGGTGCTGAAGTTGAGTTTCGTACCCATAGAGTGCTGTAGACTCTTCCAGAAATGAGAGGTAAAGCGTTGGTCTCGGTCAGATACAATTGACACAGGGACTCCATGCAATCTAACCATATCTTTGATATACAGGGTGTTGGTTCGGTGCAGTATTTAGAGGGGGGGTGAATGAATATAGCCCTTTATAAATCTTTCACCCAATTAAAATATGATGCTCACTAGAATTACTAGTTCGCAAACTAGACAAGCTTAAAAGCTAATAATCAGTTGCAGAGCAAAACAAGCACACAGTGAGATCACTAGAATGCTAACTAGGTTGATTTAGACAAAGAATTGCTCAACTAGAATTTCACTCTCTTGACAAATTAAAACATTCTAAGAAGACTAATTAACTCTTCTTCTCAACCAAAAGCCAAACACATGGAGCGCCCCTATGCATTCATCTAGCGGAAGCACAATAGAACAAAACAAACCACAATGCACAAGGGGTTTTTAGGTGGTTCGGTCCAGCAGACCTACATCCACCCCACACTCAAACCGAGTGTGGATTCCGCTGACTCACAGCTTGAACAACTGGGCATCACAGCTTGCCATACAACCGCTGGGCAACACAGCTTGCCGTCCGAGGAATCCTCCTTGCCCCGCTGAGCAACACAGCTTGCTGTCCAGTGGAGTCCTCCACTGCAAACCGCTGGGCTATACAGCTTAGCCGTCCAGAGGCAACACCCCTGCAATCCGCTGACTAACAGCTTGAAGGAAAGTGTAAAAATGGAAATAAAAGAAAGGATGAACAGCAATCGGAAAGCTGTAAACGTAAAGCACAATATGGCTCTCAAAGAGATGGATGGCCTGGATTTGATCCACGGTCCATCAAGAACAAATCTCCCTCGATCTCACTCTCTTTCTTCACTCTCTCTCTTTCTCTTTCTTCTCTACTGCACTTCTCTTCTTCTCTCGATCTCTGCCTCCTTTTCTCTCTTTCTCTTTTCCTTTTCTTCTGCTGGATTGTGGAAGCTCTCTCTCCTTTTTCTCTTATTCTTCTCTCAGCTTCTGCTCCCTGGCTTCGATTACGATCAGCCTTCTACAGAGAATGAAGGCTTCCTTTTATAAGCAGCAGCAACATGCACACTGGGCGCGTGTGGCTTCCACTGTTCCCGCCCTAAGAATTCGGATCACGTGGCAGCATCCAGCAGGCTGTCAGAACACGTGTCCTCATCTGGACACTCTCCTTATCCTCAGATCATGTGCCCAGCACCAGTACGCTCAGCAACTGGAGTTAGATGGCGTCAACCCACTTGCTCCAAGGAGTTGACGCAGCCTTCAGAGATATTCTATCAGCAAAGCTCAAGTCTGCTGCGTTGACGCTTCCAACCCGTGGCGTTGACGCATTGATGCGTTCCAGTGAGCAACCAGCCTAGCCCTATTGACAGTTGTGTCGACGCTGCTCCACTGCTGCGTTGAGGCATCGGTGATCCAGTGATCAAGGTCTTCGACAGATAACCGTGCTGCGTCGACGCTGCTAATCCATAGCGTTGACGCAGTGGTGTTCCAGAGCTGAATGTATATTAGACTCAATTGCTGCGTGGACGCTGTCTTGCAATGGCGTTGACGCACTGCAGTATTCCAGTGAGCTATGGACTCTGCCTCATTAACTACTGCGTCGACGCTGCTGTAGCATGGAGTTGATGCAGCCAGGTGAAGCTCTGAAATCCTCTTCAACTGAAGCGTGGACGCATTGAACTCCCAGCGTCGACCCTGTTCTTCATTGTTGTCATCATCTGAAGACAGTGTATAGACTTTAGAACTGGTGCACGATGTACATACTTCATGATACTCGTCCAATGTATATACTTAGCTGAACAAGACACACAATGTATAGACTTGCAGCCATGAACAAATGCAATGTATAGACTCTTCAATCGACAGGCAGACAATGTATATACTTACTCAGTGTATGGACTTTATTAAAAGAACATGCAATGTATATACTTGCTCAGCCTGAATCAATGTCTAGACTTCAGCTCAAGGCCAGTGTATAGACTTCAATGCCCTTCATCAAAAGTGATGTGCAGACTTGTGAAGGCGAATGCAGTGTACATACTTTGCCAAGCAATGTACACACTTGTAGAGTTGACGCTACATGAAACACTGAGTTGACGCTGTATGAAACATGGACAGTGTACAGACTTTACCCACTGTATGGACTTCATGCAATGCAAACGAATGTGTAGACTTCACTATGTAAATGGCTGTACAGACTTAGTCAAAACATGATGTATAGACTTTGGACTCCAAGGGCGATGTATGGACTTCCATATGAAAGGCTGTACAGACTTTGAAGGCAAAGGTCAATGTACAGACTTTGAAGGCTGAGGCCAATGTATAGACTTGGCATTCTGGGGGCGTCGACGCATGATGCGTGAGACACACTTGCTGCGTTGACGCTGCATGACTTGCGAAATGTATAGAACATTCAGAGACTGCAATGCACCGATCTTAATTCAAGCACAAAACACTTTATGCACTCTTATGCATTCTCCACAGAATATATCAATTATATGCATTCAGATTGTTATGATTCAATGTCAAGCTATTAGCAAAACACAATGGTGACTCATTCGTGTTGCTATCATTAAAACACCACATTCATCAAAGCACAAGGGGCACAACAATCTCCCCCTTTTTGATGATGGCAACATAATGAGTCAAACTGACTCGTCAAACTATTCTCCCCCTTTGACATAATCAAAAAGAAGGGGAATGGTTTGAGAGACACAAAGCAGCACACAAAGACACTTATGACAATGAAACATCACTCCCCCTATCAGCATGCAAGATTAACTACTCTCCCCTAGATGCAAAGAAACCATAACTCCCCCTAAAGCACAGGAATGGATTCAGGTTATCCAATAAATCAATCTGAATTCTGCCTTTACAAAGAATCTGAATTCTGGTGAAAAGACCACATAATCAGAACTTATTGCAGAACAAGATGGAAGATTCCAACAGTGTGGAGAGTAAAGTGATTGGTGATAGAAGGGCAATAATAGACAACAATCATCACAAGACATCTCAATGAATAATCAGACTGAATCTGATCAGGCTATCTGGAAAATCTGATCATGAGGGATTTTAATGCATACATCACTTCAATAAGTCTTAAAAGATGTAGACTCTTCTATCATAAAGGGTTATGAAGTGGCAACTTAACCAATCTGATTTAATTTTGATGTATACCAAATTCGTCAAATTAAACTCAATACTCATATCTGAATCCAAGTTTTAATAAAGGTGAACCAAATATTCAGAAACCACTCAAAAATAATCATCTTTTATCTTACACATATGATCTCAATTGCACTTTTGAAAAATACACAGGTTAGTACTGAAGTTAAACACTTTTTCAAGAACATGAGTTGACAGATTTTTCAAGATAATTTTATATGAAGCACATTATATTTTTCCTGAGCAATTTAAGTTGATCAACACCTTTTTACATGAGGCACAACAAATCTTAGTTGAAGTGACCCAGTTACTCAGTGTGATAACTGTCATTACCTCTCATTTTGAGAGCAGAGTTAGCAATATGAGTGTCTTTTTACATGAGAAGACACCTTTATCAGAGGCCAGACTCCCCAGCTACTCAACACAGATAAGCTATTGCTCCGTCAGGTTTTGTTTCACTAAATTTTTATCAGAGATAACTATGGCACCTCATGACATGAGTTGCTTTATTTCATTGATAAAGAACTCAGTTTCTCAGAGACCGAGTCATTGCTCTGAATTCACAATTTCTTCATTTAGTCAACATTTTCAAATTAATGTTTAACAACAGTACACACTATATGCATCTTAGCCAAAGAAGCCCTGAATTCAAATTTTTAGATATCTGATGAGAGAGTCTAAGGTTTACATGAAACATGTGGTTAAAGTTTATTAAACCTTATCATTCAGATATTTTCAATTCATTTAACTACAAATCTGAGAATACATTAATCTTATATCAGTCTGATTCAGTGATAATTCTTAAACCTATATGATAGAAATTTCTACAATGTTCTCAGACTGAATTGCATGACATGCAGCTTAAGTTCCTCAGATCAGAAAAATAAGTTTAGCTGACCAACAAATCAATAGTAGAGCCAATTCAGTCACACCAGCTGAGAGGTATATGAAGGAAGAGTACTAGCTGGTGAAAGAATCAATCAGCAAAAGATAATAAAAGTTTAAAGCCAATAGCAGAGTTGAATTTCAGTCAAACAAAATGAGACACTCCTTCTTCAACAGATTGAGGATTAGTAGTCAAATTCTCAGATTCAAGAAGGTATGAATTCAAAATAGTCAATTGATGATTTGAAAGAGTGTAGAGTGAGAATTTCAAATAGTGTCAACAATGTGATAATGCTCCCCCTTGTCTATATGCAGTGACTCACATAAGACTCAACAAGCTCCCCCTGAATTGATGCAATTTATGCAAGATGATTATTCAAATGTCAGAGCATTCTTTATTCAGAGAGCATCATGCTAGAGCAATCAACTCTTCAAGATAATTCAATTCAGCACAGGCAGATTATTATGATATGCGTTGATCAAAAACAGTTGGACTCCCCCTGACTATATGCATGAAATGTATTGAAATTACATCACATGATATCAAATTTAGCATTCAGATAAGATTCATGCAAATTAGACAGAAGAGAATTACTATAAGCATGATTGTTCAATTCATATTTCAGAAAACTTCAGTTTAGCACCAACAGATCAACATGATATGCAATACACTGCTCTATATGACTTGACCCATGGTACTGGGCGGAGGACTTGGTCCAAGGACCACCTCACACATGGCAGTAGCATCCAGACATACTCCATCTGCCCTTCAGCACTGTTCCATCTAATATACCATGATGGTCATGCAAATCAGTGCAATACGACATGTAGGGAGTTTGACATATCATGCATCATGACATAGATATGTAATGCATTCAGAGGTAAACTACAATTATTTCCATGTGCATTTCAGATTTTCAATTAGATTCAGTTAGATGATGCACAAAAGTATTAATCATGATATGTAGGCATTTAGAGCACACAAATTCAGAAGACAGAATTTAAGTAGAGTTTTCAGAACTAACCTGAAATGTAGTCATGGGGTTTTCATTCTTGAGTGCCTTGGTTGATTAACCCCCTTTATTCATTTCCAAGGCATACCTGCAGAGATTAATCATTTTGATCATGCAGGAACCCAAGCAGTCTTGGGTCCTGAAATGATAGTGGCACCTTTGAAGGGTGCTTTCCACCATTTTCCAGCATTATAATTATCAGAGTTCATTAACCGACAGTTAGACATGACATGACCAGACTGTCCACAGTAATGACAAGAGTCACCAAATTTCATGTTCTTTTTATATGAGTAATCATGAGCATGAACTGGATATAACTGAACATGATTGGCATTCCTGTTATCATGAAAATTTTTCTTTCTATTTACATCAGAAACATTTCTTTTCTTGACATGCCAACATTCTTTGATTAAATGGCCAGCTTTTCCACAATGGGAGCATTCAATATACTTGCTTTTAGAACCAGGGTAGGTTCTGTCAGAGGCATAGTTTACATGAAACTTAGTGTAACTAGAAACATTTCTTTTCGCATGGAATGTAACAACTTCAGACTTGAACTTCTTCCCTTGACTGTGCCAACAGAGAGCAGCAATGTGGCCGAATTTGCCACAACAATAACATTGAATTTTCTTTTTCTGATCAGTAGAAGGTTTCCTAAGATGATTTCTAGGATACATTCTAACAGCATTTCTTTCATCATTCCTCAATGTTACACACTTATGCATAATATGTCCAACCTTCCCACAATAGTGACATGTTACTACCTTTTTATTCACATTCACTTGATTGATAGAACTAACATTCTCATGACAGTGTGAATGTGTGTGTGAGCAGTGAGTAGCATGCATATGTAAGTCAGGGACAGATTTGGACTTATTCAAATCAGCATTTTTCTTTTTTTTTGAATCTTTTTCTGTTTCTTATCTGAATTTTCAGCCTTCTTAGCAGTGAATTGAAGGATTGAAGAACTAGATGAGTTGTCATGTTCTGAGCTTTTCACAAACACAGTTGATTTCCTCTTATCATTGTCTTTCTTATTAACAGGCACATACCCAAGTCCTTCTTTCTGGAAATTTACCTTAGAGGCAAGCAATTTATTCAAATTATCTTTACCTTTGACAAATTTTGACAAAGAGTTTTTCAGATCTTCAATTTCAGAATTCAAGGAAGCAATACTCACTTCATACTTAGATAGCTCAAATTCACAAACAATCAGCTGCTGTTGCAAAGTATCATTCAGGTTCTTCAGAGTTTCATTTTCTTGTTGAACCATTATTTCATTGTTGTTCTCATTTTCCTTCATAACAGATTTTCCTTTTTCAAATGACAACCATCTCTCAGAGAAGACAGTATTAAGAACCATTAACTTTTTATTTTGATCTTTCAAGTAACCATTTTCTTCAAACACCTTTTCTCCACCTTTTTCAACCTCAATTTTCTTGGCCAATAATAATTTATTTTCTTCTTCCAGGGATTTGATTAATTCCTTTTGCGAATTATCATCATGGTCTATATCATTAATCAAATCTTGGAGAATGGCACATACTTTGCAAGAATTATTTTCACTGATGAGTTTGATTTTAGGATTCTCATTTTCAGATTTCAACTTGTTCAACTCATCTTTTTCTTTATTCATGTCAGATTTCAAGTTTTCATTCTCTGCCTTCAAACGAGTGACTTCATGAATCATTTCTTTTCTCATTTTTCTCTTTTCAGATTTAAGTCTATCATATTTGTTCAATAAATGCTCATTCATGGCAACTAAATCATCATATCTAATATTCTCTATCTCAGAGTTTACCTGAGAGGAAGAATCCTCGGACTGATCTCTGACCATGAAGCACATTTCCTCATCTCTCCATGATTTCTCCAATATTAGGTTGATGATTTCCGTTGTGCTCCTGCACTCATCAACAAATGGAAAGCAGTGAGAGTCTATTGCCCTTTTTGTTAGATCCAGGGCGTTTTGATTTGCTTCAGATTTCAGTCTATCTGAGGACTTCCATTTGGATTTATCCTCAGGGAGTTCATATGGACTGTGAGCTATGAGTATCCATAAATCAGAATTCATATGGATCACATAGTCTCTAAAACGACTATACCAGCCATAGACATCTAAACCAGTGAATACATGAATTTCAGCCATAAGTGCAAGATGAAACAGATCAGATCAAGAGCAATACTAGTAGAGAGCTCAAAATAGATGCAAGTGAACAGAATCAACTCAGATCGCACCAAATCCAAATACGGATCGGATCTGTAGGTCGTTGGACCCTTTGTGCAGACACCCGCTCTGATACCAATTGTTGGTTCGGTGCAGTATTCAGAGGGGGGGGTTAATGAATATAGCCCTTTATAAATCTTTCGCCCAATTAAAATATGATGCTCACTAGAATTACTAGTTCGCAAACTAGACAAGCTTAAAAGCTAATAATCAGTTGCAGAGCAAAACAAGCACACAGTGAGATCACTAGAATCTAACTAGGTTGATTTAGACAAAGAATTGCTCAACTAGAATTTCACTCTCTTGACAAATTAAAACATACTAAGAAGACTAATTAACTCTTCTTTTCAACCAAAAGCCAAACACATGGAGCGCCCCTATGCATTCATCTAGCGGAAGCACAATAGAACAAAACAAACCACAATGCACAAGGGGTTTTTAGGTGGTTCGGTCCAGCAGACCTACATCCACCCCACACTCAAACCGAGTGTGGATTCCGCTGACTCACAGCTTGAACAGCTGGGCATCACAGCTTGCCATACAACCGCTGGGCAACACAGCTTGCCGTCCGAGGAATCCTCCTCGCCCCGCTGAGCAACACAGCTTGCTGTCCAGTGGAGTCCTCCACTGCAAACCGCTGGGCTATACAGCTTAGCTGTCCAGAGGCAGCACCCCTGCAATCCGCTGACTAACAGCTTGAAGGAAAGTGTAAAAATGGAAATAAAAGAAAGGATGAATAGCAATCGAAAAGCTGTAAACGTAAAGCACAATATGGCTCTCAAAGAGCTGGATGGCCTGGATTTGATCCACGGTCCATCAAGAATAGATCTCCCTCGATCTCACTCTCTTTCTTCACTCTCTCTCTTTCTCTTTCTTCTCTGCTGCACTTCTCTTCTTCTCTCGATCTCTGCTCTCCTTTTCTCTCTTTCTCTTTTCCTTTTCTTCTGTTGGATCGTGGAAGCTCTCTCTCCTTTTTCTCTTATTCTTCTCTCAGCTTATGCTCCCTGGCTTCGATTACGATCAGCCTTCTACAGAGAATGAAGGCTTCCTTTTATAAGCAGCAGCAGCAGGCACACTGGGCGCGTGTGGCTTCCACTGTTCCCGCCCTAAGAATTCAGACCACGTGGCAGCATCCAGCAGGCTGTCAGAACACGTGTCCTCATCTGGACACTCTCCTTATCCTCGGATCACGTGCCCAGCACCAGTACGCTCAGCAACTAGAGTTAGATGGCGTCAACCCACTTGCCCCAAGGAGTTGACGCAGCCTTAAGAGATATTCTATCAGCAAAGCTCAAGTCTGCTGCGTTGACGCTTCCAACCCGTGGCGTTGACGCATTGATGCGTTCCAGTGAGCAACCAGCCTAGCCCTATTGACAGTTGCGTCGACGCTGCTCCACTGCTGCGTTGACGCATCGGTGATCCAGTGATCAAGGTCTTCGACAGATAACCGTGCTGCGTCGACGCTGCTAATCCATAGCGTTGACGCAGTGGTGTTCCAGAGCTGAATGTATATCAGACTCAATTGCTGCGTGGACGCTGTCTTGCAATGGCGTTGACGCACTGCAGTATTCCAGTGAGCTATGGACTCTGCCTCATTAACTACTGCGTCGACGCTGCTGTAGCATGGAGTTGACGTAGCCAGGTGAAGCTCTAAAATCCTCTTCAACTGAAGCGTGGACGCATTGAACTCCCAGCGTCGACCCTGTTCTTCATTGTTGTCATCATCTGAAGATAGTGTATAGACTTTAGAACTGGTGCACGATGTACATACTTCATGATACTCGTCCAATGTATATACTTAGCTGAACAAGACACACAATGTATAGACTAGCAGCCATGAACAAATGCAATGTATAGACTCTTCAATCGACAGGCAGACAATGTATATACTTGCTCAGTGTATGGACTTTATTAAAAGAACATGCAATGTATATACTTGCTCAGCCTGAATCAATGTCTAGACTTTAGCTCAAGGCCAGTGTATAGACTTCAATGCCCTTCGTCAAAAGTGATGTGCAGACTTGTGAAGGTGAATGCAGTGTACAGACTTTGCCAAGCAATGTACACAGTTGTAGAGTTGACGCTACATGAAACACTGAGTTGACGCTGTATGAAACATGGACAGTGTACAGACTTTACCCACTGTATGGACTTCATGCAATGCAAACGAATGTGTAGACTTCACTATGTAAATGGCTGTACAGACTTAGTCAAAACATGATGTATAGACTTTGGACTCCAAGGGTGATGTATGGACTTCCATATGAAAGGTTGTACAGACTTTGAAGGCAAAGGCCAATGTACAGACTTTGAAGGCTGAGGCCAATGTATAGACTTAGAATTCTGGGGGCGTCGACGCATGATGCGTGAGACACACTTGCTGCGTTGACGCTGCATGACTTGCAAAATGCATAGAACATTCAGAGACTGCAATGCACCGATCTTAATTCAAGCACAAAACACTTTATGCACTCTCATGCATTCTCCACAGAATATATCAGTTATATGCATTCAGATTGTTATGATTCAATGTCAAGCTATTAGCAAAATACAATGGTGACTCATTCGTGTTGCTATCATTAAAACACCACATTCATCAAAGCACAAGGGGCACAACACAGGGCAGTAAGTACATCAATTGACCATCGGCTCTTGATCGGCATGAAATGAGCCGATTTAGTTAGACGGTCAATGATTACCCAAATTCCATCATGTCCGCCCCTAGACTTGGGCAAGCCCATAATAAAGTACATGCCGATATCTTCCCACTTCCACTTGGGAATATCTAGTGGATGTAATTTTCCAACGGGTTTCTGATGTTCTGCCTTCACCTGTTGGCATGTCGGGCAACGAGACACGAAGTCCGCTACCTCCCGTTTCATATTAGGCCGCCAGAAAGTTCATTTCAAGTCTTGGTACATCTTAGTGGCTCTAGGGTGGATCGTGTACCTCGATCGATGAGCTTCTTCAAGAACCTTCTTTTTCAACTCAGGACAGTCGGGTACACATGTCCATTCATGAAATAGCAATCTACCATCAGGTGCTAGCTTGAAATCAAGTCTCTCGTCTAGCTTGTCCTTTATTTTCACCAGTGCAGGATCTTCTTCTTGTAGCTTCTTAATCCCAGGTAGCAAATCCGGATGTGGACTTATGTGGGATAGAATAATAAACCCGTTCTTCTCATCTATACTAATATCAAGCTCAGAGAATTTCTCCAGCAACTTCCATTCTTGTATCATACAGTTGGCCAAAATAGCTCTTGGCTTTCGACTAAGGGCATCAGCTACGGAATTACCCTTACCAGGATTGTATTGTATAGTGAAGTCAAAATCCTTGAGATATTCGAGCCATCACCTTTGTCGCATGTTTAGCTCCTTTTGGGAGAATAAATACTTGAGGCTTTTGTGATCGGAGTATACTATGAACTGTTCTCCATAGAGATAGTGCCTCCAGATCTTCAAGACAAATACTACCGCGGCTAGCTCTAAGTCATGCATCAGGTAGTTCTCTTCGTGCTTCTTTAATTGTCGGGAAGAGTACACAATGACTCTCCCATTTTGCATCAATACACATCCGAGGCCGATACCTGAAGCATCAGTACATACCTAGTACTTCTCTCCTTCAATTGGTAATGATAATACTGGAGCAATGGTCAAGAGATCCTTCAAAGTTTGGAAACTCTTCTCTTAGTCTTCATTCCACTCATAAGGCACTTCCTTGCGAGTCAATAGGGTAAGAGGAACATCAATTTTTGAGAAGTCCTTGATGAAACGCCGGTAGTAACCAGCTAGACCCAAGAAACTTTGAATCTCTGCCGCATTCGTTGGTTGTTCCCAATTCTTCACGGCCTCGACCTTTGAAGGGTCAACAGAAATTCCATCCTTCAAGACTACATGGCCCAAGAAGGATACTTCCTCTCGAGCCTGAACTTGCACTTGCTGAATTTGGCATATAATTTATTTTTCCTTAATATTTGTAATGCCTTCTTCAGGTGTTCTTCATGGTCTTCTTCAAACATTGAATAAATCAAGATATCATCGATAAAGACCATGATGAATTGATCCAGATGTGGCTGAAAGGTGATGTTCATTAATTGCATAAAGGCTGCAGGGGCATTTGTTAGTCCAAAAGGCATAACAGTAAATTTGTAATGCCCATACCTGCTTCGAAATGCAGTTTTATGAATGTCTTCTTCTTCTATCTTCAGTTGGTGGTAACCAGAACGAAGATCAATCTTGGAGAAATATTTAACTCCATATAATTGATCGAACAGCTCATCGATTCTCAGCAGCGGGTACTTGTTCTTGATTGTAAGGTGATTTAGCTGCCGATAATCAATGCATAGTCTCATCGATCCGTCCTTCTTTTTGATGAATAGCAAGAGTGCTCCCTATGGGGAAGTACTTGACCTGATGAAACCCTTTTTCAATAACTCCACTAGCTACTCTTTCAGCTCCTTCAACTCAGCGGGGGACATTCTGTATGGTGCCTTGGAAATTGGACCAACACCAGGGACAAGGTCGATTGTAAACGACACTTCCCTTTCTAGGGGTATACTGGGCAATTCTTCTAGAAAAACGTCGAGAAAATCCCGAACTACACGGATGTCTTCAAGTTTAGACTCATCGACTTCCGTGGCAGTCACAAATGCTATGAAAGCCATACATCCCTTACTCATGAGTTTGCTAGCTCGGAGAGCTGAGATAAGAGGTGATCTATTCCGAGGGCTGGTGTAAACCAGCTCTGGGAAATCCGTGAAAGTTACCTTGCCATTTCGGCAATCTACAGTTACTTGATACGTGGATAACCAGTCAGCACCTAGTATGACATCATACCCCTTCATATCTAGGCATATCAAGTCGATAGGTAAATTGTTTCCTTTAACCATGACCTCACAATTTGGATAGTGATACATGATATCAGACTCATTCCCAAGAGGCGTAGATATGACCAAATCTAACAGTTCAGGTTTCTTAGAAAATGAAGTAGCAAATTTCTTGAAAATGAATGAATGAGTTGCTCCGATATCAAATAAAACTTGAGCATTCTTAGAACAAATAGTTAGTGTACCTTTCACGATTCCACCTTCTGTTAGTTCTGTCTCTTGAAGTGCTTGCAGACGGCCATGTTTCTTTGCCGGACGCTTCTCGTCTTTAGTGCCTTGCTCATTCATCAATAGGCAGTCAAGAATTCGATAATCTTGGCTTCCACATCAGAGACATGCTCCTAGTTTCCTCCAGCATTCCTTGACTTTATGACCAGCCTTGTCACAGTATTAACAAATTTCCTTAGAAGGTGTAGTGGTGGAGAAGGGCTTGTCATTCTTTTGAAGCCTCTTTCCCTTGGAGGACTCCCCTCCATTGAAGAACCGCTTCTTGTTGAATGATGATTTGAAATTTCCCAGGCCTGTGACAGGTTCCTTCTTGTCCTTTCCTCAAATCCTTTCAGATAACTCAGTGGCGTCTTCCAACAATTGGGCACGCCAAACCATCTCTGAATAGACTTGGATGTCCATCGGTGCAAGTTGTGTAATATAGTGGGGCAGAAGTCCGTTAAGGAACCTTCTTTCCTTCATCTTTTCCATACACACCAAGTGGGGTGCATACCTAGATAATCTTGAGAATTGGGCCTCATACTCGGCCACTTTCAGGGTCCGTTGTTTCAGTGCAGCAAATTTCGTAGCCTTCTTCTCCTGAATATGGTCGGAGAAGTACTTGTTGTTGAAATGTTCAACAAAGTCATCCCATGTGACATGGTCGTCAGACAATGTTGCTTCTACGGACTCCCACCAGCCTCGAGCGTCCCGCTCCAGTTGGAATATAACCAGTAAGACCCTTTCCTCATCCGTGCATTACATTACATGAAAAAATCTATCAATCTCCTTCAACCAGTTTTCAACATGTTCGGGGTCAAACGAACCCGCAAATCTTGGGGGGTTCATGTTGCGAAAACCTCTATGGAGATCACCAGCTCAACGGTTAGCTCCGCCTTGCGCTACTTGCTGTAGTGCCTGCGTAAGACCTTGCACGGTGCGCTGCATCTCGCGCCATTGTGCTCTTTCAGCGGCCATGATCCTACAAGAGAATTTTAAGTGTACTAAGTATCATGTTTAATTTATAAGCTCGAATGTCATTATTGAACTTAGCCCATGGCTCTACCCATCTCACCGGGTATAAGGTGTAAATCTATCCTTGGACTGGGGTTTTACCTAGATTTCAATCATGACTTCTAATTTCCTAACCTATTATTCCCTAGGAAATTGAAATCCTAGGCTCTGATACCACTAAGACTGTCATGCCCCGAGCACAGAAGATACCCGAGTCGTGGCCAGCTTATATAGAACCAATCGATCAGGGCAGTAAATTTTTTTTTTTGACAAAAGACAGTGCACAAAATTATAAATTTCTAAAATGATTCCAAATGTCCAAGATGACAATTATACCATTAATCCATTACCAACAATTCTAGTCCATTATTTAAATCCATCTACTGTGCTACAAGCCTCAACAAGTTTCATTCGACTAGACCAGTCATAACTAAAGATACAAGGTAAGACTTAAAACACAAAGGACACGACTAATTGGCAGTAGACGATAGGTGACTCTAGCACTCTTCACTCGGTTTCATTCCCGTTCATGTGGATGTCGCTATCCAAATTACCTGAAAGATGTTAGAGTGAACCGGATGAGCGAATCGCTCAGTAGGAATTACATCTCAAGTTAGAGCAATCTTTAAGTGGTTTACATGTTACGTGTAATGCGGTATAACAATGCATGATGATCAAGTAAGAAATTCAGGTATACAGGTATATCTATGCATGATGAACAAGTAAGAGATCAAGAACTGTATAGAGAGAGTGTCGCATGATTTCAAGTATTTGACAAGTAGGATATCAAGAACTTTCTAGATGTTGATGCCACTTTTTAGGCAAGCAAGAACTCATGTACAAGCAAGTAAGAATCATGTTCAAGCAAGTAAAATTCATGTTCTGGCAAGTAGTATCATGTACGTGTCAATAGAATTGGCTATTTCAATCAAGCAAGTACCTTGCCCTTTTTCGGGCCACGCAAGTCAGGTATTACCCATTATGGGCCACGCAAGTCAAGTCAAGCAAGTAGAGAGAGTACGTGTGGAATGTCTCTAGTAAAGTAAGTCAAGCAAGTACTTTGGTGCAATGCTTAAACACCGTGATCATTCAACTCCCATGGGCACAAGTACTTTCGGGCGCTCCTCCCAGGACCAGATCGGGCCCTATATGCATAGCATTTCAGGTATTTCTTTCGACATCCACTCTCATTTATAGCCAATATGGAATTTCAAGGGTTGACTATTGTAAGAACATAAGATAGATTGTCATGGAATGGAGTTCGAAGGCATATATCATGCAGTAGATGAACTAGGGTTATGTCGGTATGAACAACGAGACAATTCAGGAATCAGAACGGAATTGGCAGCTAACAGGCTGCCTCACTGAATTCGCACCTGGGGGTTACCCAGTGTTTCAGGCTTTTAGGAAATGGCGCTTGGGGGTCAGGCAGTCTCTCAGGGAATTGGCGCCTGGGGGTCAGGCTGTCTTTTATGAAATTGGTGCCTAGGGGATGCCCTAACTTTCAAATTTATACAGATATGAAAATGGCGCCCCTGCAGAGAGTCTCCATTTAAAGGATGACTCTCTGGAGGGTCACTATTCAACAAATTGGTGCCCCTGGCTAAGGCGCCAATTCATTTGTCCCTATTTACACCGGGCAGGTACATCTCAAGACTCATAACACTATTCATAATGTCGTAGGTTCACGAAATTAGGAAACAAGGTTACAGGTAGACAGAGAAAATTATCGAGAGTTCAGGATCAAGTTCCTACAAATTTGTTGGGTTTCAGTTCCATAGATTTTAATTTTTCTAACGGGGTATTTATAAATTTCTGGAAAAGGAAATGGCGGCTCCCCAGGGGCCTTCATTTAAATGACGACCCTCTGGAGGATCATTAATTGAAGTAAATGGCGCCCTGGTCAGGGGCGCCTATTCAGTTGGGTCATGCACTATTCACATTCCCAAAGTTTCTCGGAATCAGGAAGTAAGGACATGTATAGGTAGAGAAAAATATTAGGATCACAGAATCATACTCATGCAAGAATGTTATGGTTTAGTTTCATAGATATAAATTTTTGAATGCGTTGATTATTATTTACTGGAAATGAATTGACGACATTGTGAACAGTCTCCATTTAAATGGTGTTGTGGCTTGGGGCGCCCCTTCATGAAATGGCGCCCTGGTGAGGCACGCCCTTCACCTGAGGGCTGGACATTCGGGGTTTTTAAAACATATATGAATATCTTGTAAAATAGGTTATATACTGGGGTTAAAACATTATTTTAAGGCTGTAAAAATTTGTGTAATGAGATATATTTGAATCTCGTGAAATGAGTTTAACAGACTATGTAATAGACTATGTAAAAACTGGTGTAACAGGCTATAGTTGTTTTACTTAAAATCCGTGTAACATGCTATAGAGTATGGAAACATGCTGCATGGCATGGCAGATGGATTATACTAGCATGTTATGTTACCCTACTTTAGCTACGGGTTGGGCTAGATCTTGAGAGCACCTACCTTTTCGGAGTGCTTTACGAGGTATAACAGTAGAGAAAGAATAAGAATCCAAGCCATGTCAAGCCCTCCACGCTCAACAAAGCTCCAAGTAAGCTTCTGCAGCAGGACGTGTAGCATGTAGGACGGGGATACGTCTCCTGCACATGAAGAGAAACATTAGATTTCTCTTCTACAGGTGGAGATAGGGAAGTTGTAGGTTAACCTTCTCTTTACTGGCAGGATGATGGTAAGGGTCATCTACGTTTGCTGGAGAGAATTGTTTATAGGGAAATAGTAAGGGTCCATTGGAAACCAGATCCGAAAACCCTACTGTGAATGTTCCCTTATGGGTCCATTGCCAGCAAACGTAGGTTGTTACTGTTTCAACCCCTTCTAGAAGCATTAGAAATGGCACCCTGGTATAGGGGCGCTCATTAATTGGGTGGCCACTGTACATGGAATTGACGCTTTTCCATGAGGGCGTCCATTCTTCATGGCTTTAGACAAAATTGCAACCTTCACGTGTATATATAATTGTATATAATTGGTTACCTTTATGGTGTGGGATAAGGGCGCTGCAGGTAAATGATGCCCTAGTGCAGGGGCTCCATTTGGTGAATGGCGCCCTGGTAAGGGGCGCCCATTCCCTTTGGTTTGGAAAAATAGAGACCCCACTACGTACTACCCATGTGTTGGCATTAAGTGATGTTGGGCTTTGTATATTTATATAGTAGTCCTCATAAGGTATGGTTATTTTTATAAGGCCTTCATGTAGGATTGTTTATTTAAGAACTTCAACTTCTCTATTGTTTTATCGGGGGTGCTATAAGCACCCTCTCTCTCCATCTCTGTCGACAGCGTGGGGGCTCCCTCTCTTTCTCTCTCTTTTCTCTCTATCCCTATCTCTCTCTACCTCTCATGGCATCGGTGAGCGGGACCACCCCTGGTAAACACTGGCGGGTCACAGCACCAGAGGTGGTGGACCTAGAGACGGTGGAGGAAATGGCAGCGTCGACAGCAGAAGGGGAAACGGCGGCGGCGTCAGCCGGCGGTGTGCCGACGATGGACGTGGAAGCGGAGGCCGCTGGCACGGCGGGAGGTGAAGCAGAAGAAGAAAAAGAAGAAGGAGCGGAGGAAGATGAAGAAAGGGAAGAAGGAGAAGAAGAAGGTGAAGAAGGTGAAGAGAAAGAAGAGGAGGAGGCTCCTCGCTGTCCCCCTCCTCGCCGACCATTACGTGGCGGCCAAATGGATCCCTAGTCGGGACAGGTAAGTGTTGTACCCCTGTGGTTTTGATGATGTCATGTTGCATTTGGTTTTGATGATGCCCCTGTGGTTTTGATGATGTCATGTTGCATTTGGTTTTGATGATGCATGCCAACACTATGTGGATGCCAACATGGTTTTTGGGCTTAAATTCAAATTCTTCATATATCGCATTTTCTGGTTTTACTCTGAAAGTGTCGACTCTTGGTGGTCTAGAGACTCCTTTTTATGCAGACAGAATTCCTGTTGAAAAGTGTTGACTCATAGAGTGTGCAGTTGATGCATGTGTTCTAAGTCATATGTGTTGAAGTTGCTTTGATGTTGTCAGATGTGTAGTTGATGCACTACCATTGCTGTTGCTTTGTTGTTGCACTATTACTGTTGCATTTGGCTGAGATTCATTCCATGTTGCTGGAAGCTCTGAGACTAAGGGTAATGGTTAGGTTATGTCATGAAAGAAACAGTGCTTAGTCATATCTCATGCTCATTGTGGTGCATATGAAAGTCAGAGTGTTTTAATGTTCATCTGCGCACATCTCTGTTCATGCATATAGACACACACATTTCATAAAATAGGTTGCATGCACACACACATTTTCCATTGTGCATATAGAGGGACTATGCATATCACTGTTCACATGCATACAAGGTCGATGCTAGTTTGCTTTCAATCATCCAAGGTCGATGCTAGTTGTGTCCCATGCATTCCTAAGGTCGATGTTAGTTGAGTCTCATGCATACCTAAGGTCGACGTTAGCTGAGTCTGCTACATCCAAGGTTGATGCTAGTTGTGTCCCATGCATACCTAAGGTCGATGTTAGTTGAGTCTATTGCATACTAAGGTCGGTGTTAGTTTCATAAAGGGTCGATGCTACTTGTAACATTGTGCCTGCATATAAGTCGGTGCTAGCCTGGTTAATGCAGTTAAGTCAGTACATGCTTTCATCTCATACACATGAAGGTTAGTGCATGTTATTGTTCCTTAATGAAAGTCGGTGCATGTTTCAAGGATTCTGCATATAAACTCAGTGCATGTTCCTATTTATGCACATATGAAAGTCAGTGCATTTTGTGAAGGACCTCTCATAAGGTCGGTGCACATTTTGCTTTGTACCTATATAAGGTCAGTGCACATTTGCATTAGGCAAACTCATGTTCAGTGCATATCCCCCTGTCATACAGAAGAATGTCAGTGCACATCTCCATTAAGTCTAGCTAAGTCGGTGCACATTTGCATTGATCACCTAGAAGGTTTGTGCACATTTTGGTTTGTACTTGACCAAAGTCGATGCATGTTTTTCTAAATGCGCTATAAGGTCCATGCACATTTTATACACGACAAAGCACATATGATTAAATCTGTTCTCATCAAGTCTGTGCACAATTCATGTATGAACTAAGTCTATGCACATTACTTAACCACTCATGCTTACAAGCTGCTTGACAAAATGGCTCTTGACTGTTTGTGTTAACAGGAACATAATGACAGCGCAAGCACATGGGCTCTAAGTGAGGCAGGTGCTTGGCACGTGATCCAAGGTAGAGGACGCTCTCAGGAAGTCTGACACGTGGACCCTCTATCCATCGTCTTGACACGTGGCATCTCTAGACACGCCAGAACGAGCCCTCTACACGCCCGAAGCGTGAGCTCGTGCGAACCAAGATTGGATCTATAAAAGGGCGTCTCCTGCGATAGAATTAAAAACAATAAAGAAAGAAAAAAATTAAGAAAGGGAAGAGAAGGGTAGCGGCGGCAGAGAAAGAGCCAGCAAAGAAGAGAGAAAAGAGAGCAGTTCAGAGAGAGGGCCAGTGAGCTAGAAGAAGAGAGAGTGTAGAGGAAGAGATCGTGAGAAGAAGAAGACAGTGTGCAGCTATTCATCTAGAAGATCTATTTAGTCTGTTCGCGGATCAAATCCAGAACGACTATGCTCATTGGAGCTTCTTGTTTTTGCTTTTCCATTTTTATTTTCGGTTCCCATTTTTATTTGCATTTTATTAGTGTTCTTCCGATTCCCTGTTCAGGGTGTCAGGTTCCTCCTGTGTGTTCAGGAGAAGGGAGATTTATCTCAGGTTGCCCTCTGTGGATTCAGAGGAAGGGGATTGGTTTCTCCGGGTGTGAGTGATTGGGTATCACTCACGGTTTTCCCTCTGGTTTAGAGGAAGGGAGATTGGTGTCTCCGGTTGCTAGTGACGGGCTGTCACTAGTGGTCCCCTCCGATTTGTAGGAAGGGAGGTTAGCCTCCGATTCTGGTTCTGTGGGTTGCAGAACTTGGTTAAGGGATTTGTCTCCCTCAGTTATCAAGCTGTTAGGCAACGTCTTGTTTGCAGACTGAGTCTGCGTCTTGCATTTTGCAAGGGAAGTCTCACTCCGGTTTGGAGTGAGGGGTGGACGTAGGCAGACTGGGGGTCTGGCCGAACCACCTAAAAATTTAGTGCGACGTGGGTTGCTTTGTGTGTTTGTCCATCTCATCTATCTCCTTCACAGGGTCTTTTACTTGCTTGGTTAGGGGCAGCATGTTTGATATTATGTTTGCTTGATCCATCTCTTCTGTGAAGCGTTTGTTTATTTGTGTGAATGCTTATCATCATCATTCCCCACTGGTTCATCATTTGTGTTTATCAACTCATTTTTGCTATACGCTAAGTGTTCAAAGCTTGTTCAGTGTGAGGCTTAAGTCTCATCTGAGCTTCCTTGTCCAGTTTGTGTGGGACAAGATTTGGTGAAAGCTTTAATTCCGCAGTTTGTAAAAGGGGATTCATTCACCCCCCTCTAAATCCGTGCCTAATATTCAAACAATTGGTATTAGAGCGGGTCTCTGATTCATTAGATCCAACGATCTACAGAGGATCCTGCTAGTTTTTCGGTGCATTATTCTCTTCAGCATACTATTTTGAAACTATCTGTTGCTTAGATCCATGTCTTCTCCACCTATTTTTGATGGTACTAGTTTTAACTTATGGCTTAACAACTTGCACATGTTTGTCAAGTCTGTTAATCCTAATCTGTGGAAGATCATTACTCACGGTCCACACAGACTACCAAAGAAAAAGTCCAAATGGACTGACAGTCACAAATACATGAGTGGTGAAAACCATAAAGCTTTGGAGATGATGAAGGCAGCTACTAACAGGGCATTCCATTCTTGTTTTTATGATTACAGATCTGCAAGAGAGATATTGGATAGACTGAAGACCGCCGATAAAGGAAATGAAGGCGAATGTCTGATGGCAGAGAAAGGCAATCAAAGTAGTAGCCAAAATGAAGAAGAGGATGATAATCAGGTAAACCCCTTCGAGAATTATACTTTAGATGATTGGCAGGATGCATATGGTGAGTTATTAGAGTCACATGAGATGTTAAGAAAACAATATAAAAAATTGAAAAAGAAAATTGATCTGAAGAGTTCAGAGTCCTCAAGTGAAAATTGCTTAAAACTGAAACAGTCATATGATACATGCTGGTCTGATGTCCAAATGCTTAAGAAACAAATTGGCTCATACAAAGAAAAAAATCAAGAAGTTGAATGTGAAATTTCTAAACTAAAAGAAATATATAACTCGATTGATGATGATCAGGTTCATATCAATAATTTAGTTCAGAATGAAAAACTGTTGAAAGATTTTGAGTATGTTACCTTTGAATTGAATGCTCTAAAATCTGAGAATGAATGTCTTCAGAAACAATGTGAAAAACACAAATCTGAAACAACTTCCTCTGATAAATCAGTTTGTAATAAATGTGAATTTCTGAAGGAAATAAATGAAAGCTTTCATAGTGATTTAGAATGGCATCAAAACTTAATTGCATCCTTGGGGGGAAGAGAACAAAAAAAATTTGGATGAAAAATTGGAAACTGAACAAAGAGAAGAAAGGCTGAGTGAAGAGTTGAATTCCAAATCTGATAACAATAGCGAATATGTTGAACAATTAAAATTAGAAAATTTGAGACTCAAACATCTCAACTCTACTATTTCTGAAAAACTCTTAACCATAGAAAAAGGAAAATCTGTCTGTATAAAAGAGTCTGAAAAACTGCACAATCTGGAACAAGAAGTTAAGAACTATAGAACTACAAACAAAGTGCTAAATGAGTGTGTGAATTGTAGTGAACAAGAAATTACTGGTTATGAATTACATATTGCATCCCTGGAAGATGAGATTAAGGGCCTAAAGAATTCTTTATCTAGATTTGTTGAAGGTCAAGATAATTTGGATAAGCTGTTGGGGATGAAAGTGAACTTTCAGAAAGAGGGGCTGGGGTATAATCCAGTAAATAAGAAGAGCGTTGGAAACAAAATTCATACATCATTTGTAAGTAGCTCAGAACAAACCAGCATCAAAACTCCATTGGTTTTTCAGTTCATAGCACAGAAAAATCCAAATCTAGCTACTATTCAGAAAAGTCAGAAACCTACTGAAAAAGCTGAATGAAATGGACATTTGCAGAACAAGCATACACACACTCATGTTAAAAATGTGCATGTTGTCCATAACACTAACACACCTATACATGCACACAAAAAGAAACTCATGACATGTCATTATTGTCACAAGACTGGTCATCAAATGCATGAATGTAGATTAATGGAATTAGATGATCCGAATGCTAGTAAAATGTATGCTAGGAAAACTCAAGTCAAAAATCATGCATTTTAGAATAAGAAAATTCGCTGCTTTCATTATGGCAAGATGGGTCACATTGTTGCCCATTGCCGGCATGCTCAGGGAAAGGTTCATTCTAAACATGTTAGATTCCCTGCAAAACAGAATGCCTTCGGTAAAGATAAATTTACTTTCAAAGGAAAATTTTCTATGTGTTCAAACTGTTGGAAGCCAAGCCATCTGGCTAGTGAGTGCTGGTCAGTTATTAAGAAAAGAAATTTCTCTTTTTATTTTCAGTGTGGGAAGCTTGGCCACACAGTCCAGGACTGTTGGCATAATCAAGGGAAGAAACTTAATTCTAAATTTGTTAAATTCCCTGTAAATAAAATTGATTTTGGCATAAATAAATTTATGTCTAAGAAAAAATAGTTTGGATGCTTTGATTGTGGAAAACCTGGCCACCGAGCTTCTGAATGCTGGTTGGTAGGTTATGGAAAATAAAACGTCCAGGAAAATAATAGAAATTTTCATGTTAATGCACAAAGATTCCATGCTTATAATAATGTGCATAAAAAGAATTTAAAATCTATTTTTTCATGTTATTATTGTGGTAAGTTAGGACATTCAATGTCTAACTATTTTATGATGAAGTCTGATGACCTATCTGCTCAGAAAATGTGGAAAGCACCCTCTAGAGGTGCCACTGACAATTTAGGACCCAAGAATTCTTGGGTTCCTAAATCTGTAAAATAAGCAACTGTACTTCCAGGTGTGCCTTGGTGCTGAAGAATAAAAAGGGGTAAATAAACCAAGGCACCCAATTTGGTAAAACCCCACTCAGGTAATGTTTTGTATTCTTCACATCTGTTCAACTAAATTTCTTAGGAACACATTTTAATTGCATATCATGTTAAATCTGATTAGTCAAAAGTTCATGCATACATGTTCTTTTATTTCTTTTGACATTTGATTATGTACATAAAGAAGACTATAAACTCATGAGCATAGTCTGCAATTTTGTGCATATATGTGAATTGCATATGTCAATTGATTCCTTACACGTTGTTAAATGCATCTCATTCATGTGTTAACAAAATTGTTTGACATACATGCACATACATAGGGGGAGTCCCTGCAAATCATCATTAACTCATGAGCATTTGTCAACATGCATATGCTGATTTGAGAGTTAATTGGCAGCCCATGCATGCATTAAGGGGGAGCATAATTCATATTCTTGAAATTGCATCTGAACCATGCATCTTATATCTATCTATCTAGCTCATCTCGGTTGACTGAAATTCCCATCTTGAATTTGAACTGCTATCTTGATTAAAACTCTGTGATGTATATGAAATGTAATACATCTCAGCTTCTTGTTTCAATTGTTATCAGCCATTAGCACTCACTCTATCAATTGGTATCTGTTGAATTAGCTGCACCTGAAAATGCTTCATCCTTCCCTGGAAATTTCAGGAAGATTTCTTTGTGCATATCTTGATCATAAATCTGAAAACAAACTCAAAGAGGAATATTCTATTATATAGGACTATGAATGTCTGAAATTATCAGCCAGTTGAAGTTTCATGTATTTCTTGTGTTTGAATATGAACATATCTTGAAAATATCTGAGTTAGTCTTAATAAACTTTAACCAACATTTTCATGTTGTGTCTTTTAAACTCTTCTGAAATCTGAAAATTTGAAATCATGATTTCCCTTGATTGAGAAGTATAAAGTAAGTATTGTTTTTAAACAATTGAGAATCTAGAATATGTCCAAGGGTAATTTAAGTTAGAGCAATGACATTGGTCACCGAGAAACCATGTCTAAAAATAGAATGTGTCATGAAGTGCCTTAGTTATCTCTACTGAAAAATCTTTGCAATGTCAGTGAAAATAATGGCAGAGCAATGATATATCTGTGGTGAGCAACTGGGTCAATTCACTTAAGACGTGTTGTGCCTTACATCAAAAGCCATGCTAATGTTTTCTCTATTCTACTTGAAGCATGATAGTTAGTCACTCCAAGGACTTAAGGATACTGGCGTCTAAACAACATGTATCCTCTAGTTACAAGGGTGTACTAAACTTAATTGCTCCTAAAATTGAATATGAAAATTATTGCTGAATAAGAGTTTCATCTGAAAATGATTACAAAAGGAAAATTATAATGAAATCCTTGACAGAAACAAATGTTTTCTTATGTGTTTAACCTCAATACTATTGATTACATCTCTTAAGGGAGTCTGAAATTAAGTGAGTAAGATAGATGAAGGTTAAATAAGACTTTCAATATGAAAGCTAGTTCATTTTTATTAAAAATTGGTTTCAGATAAGAGTACAGAAATCAAATAGACAAACCTTGCATACATCACATTCTAACCTGGCTAATTAATAAAGATTCATTCATAGGTTTCTATAATGGAAGAGTCTGAATTACCTGTCCAATCCGATTTATGAAATTGATATCCCATTGAAAACCTTTCTGATTCATTCTGAATGCTTGCTCTCTCAAATTGGACTCCATTATTTCAGACCTTACAGATTGGCATCATCTGAATGCTTGCTCTCTCAAATTGGACTCCATTATTTCAGACCTTACAGATTGGCATCATCTCAAATAAATCTGTAGACTGCACTATTTTCTGACTCGTTTATCTCATTGCCCGCACTTTAACAAGTGGTATCTCTCCTTGCTTGCTTTGGCCAACTACCCCAGTGATTTTGCTGTTATATATATGGATCAATTCTTCCATTCAACTTCCTCTGCTGCATGTTCGTGTCTGCCTGCTTAGATTTTGTTGGTAAGGGGGAGAATAGCTTGTGTCTCAGCTTCATCATGCATGCTTTCTCGTTTATTTTTTTTCTAGATTCTATCCAACTATTTTGACTTTTTTTGATGAAGTCAAAGGGGGAGAATAGGGTGAGATATGAGTCAGCATGTTGTCCCATGACTTATAGTGTTGACATCATCAAAAAGGGGGAGAGTGTTGTACCCTGTGATTTTGATGATGTCATGTTGCATTTGGTTTTGATGATGCCCCTGTGGTTTTGATGATGTCATGTTGCATTTGGTTTTGATGATGCATGCCAACACTATGTGGATGCCAACATGGTTTTTGGGATTAAATTCAAATTCTTCATATATCGCATTTTTTGGTTTTACTCTGAAAGTGTCGACTCATAGAGTCGACTCTTGGGGGTCTGGAGACTCCTTTTTACGTAGACAGAATGCCTGCTGAAAAGTGTCAACTCATAAAGTGTGCAGTTGATGCATGTGTTCTAAGTCATATGTGTTGAAGTTGCTTTGATGCTGTCAGATGTGTAGTTGATGCACTATTATTGTTGTTGCTTTGCTGTTGCATTATTGCTGTTGCATTTGGCTGAGATTCATTCCATGTTGCTGGAAGCTCTGAGACTAAGGGTAAGGGTTAGGTTATGTCATGAAAGAAATAGTGGTTAGTCATATCTTATGCTCATTGTGGTGCATATGAAAGTCGGAGTGTTTTAATGTTCATCTTCATACATCTCTGTTCATGCATATAGACACACACATTTCCTCAAACAGGTTGCATGCACACACAAATTTTCCTTTGTGCATATAGAGGGTCTATGCATATCACTGTTCACATGCATACAAGGTCGATGCTAATTTGCTTT
Source organism: Amorphophallus konjac (assembly GCA_022559845.1). Classification (NCBI taxonomy): domain Eukaryota; kingdom Viridiplantae; phylum Streptophyta; class Magnoliopsida; order Alismatales; family Araceae; genus Amorphophallus; species Amorphophallus konjac. Next base: position 277,893,885 of record CM040121.1, on the reverse strand, counting down.
CAATCATCCAAGGTCGATGCTAGTTGTGTCCCATGCATTCCTAAGGTCGATGTTATTTAAGTCTCATAAATACCTAAGGTCGACATTAGTTGAGTCTGCTGCATCCAAGGTCGATGCTAGTTGTGTCCCATGCATTCCTAAGGTCGATGTTAGTTGAGTCTGCTGCATACTAAGGTCGGTGTTAGTTGCATAAAGGGTCTGTGCTAGTTGTAGCATTGTGCCTGCATATAAGTCGGTGCTAGCATTGTCAATGCAGTTAAGTTAGTACATGTTTTCGTCTCATACACATGAAGGTCAGTGCATGTTATTGTTCCTTAATGAAGGTCGGTGCATGTTTCATGGATTCTGCATATAAACTCAGTGCATGTTCCTGTTTATGCACATATGAAAGTCAGTGAATATTGTGAAGGACCTCTCACAAGGTCGGTGCACATTTTGCCTTGTACCTATACAAGGTCAGTGCACATTTGCATTAGGCAAACTCATGGTGGGTACATATCCCCCCGTCATACAGAAGAATGTCAGTGCACATCTGATGCGGGACGGACACACGACCTGGGACTCTAGCTCGCGATCGTCCCTATGCGAGGGAAGACGTGGACCATGCGCGGTTGAGAAACCGGCGGTGAGTCTCGGGTATCGGCCTTTCCGCGTTAACTCGGATCGAGTCACGGGATGGTACACTCAATCTCGCTCTCTCGCAGCGGTGATAACAGAATAACAAGCTAGAAACCTACACTCGCAGCGGAATTCAAAGCTATACAAGATAAGCAAATGTGATAAAGAGTGGGGAGCGAGTGTACCTCCACGCTCCGGGCGTGGGGAATACGTTCCCGGCCAGTTACGGTAACTCCCGGTAACAACAGTTAAAAATTTTAATTACAGCAGTAATACCATTGCCCACTCCACGCAGTGAGGTAAAGGGCTACATATGGGGCCCAGGAGAACCGACCCTGGGTTGACGGGCAACAATATGGAGGCGCCTTTGGGGCAAACTCGGCCTGCTGGTCCGACTCGACACTATTGCAACTCGGTGCTGTGCCAACTCGGTTGCTGACTCGGTGGGCAGCAAGGTATGGATTTTAAAGGACCGCTGTCTTCCTGGGATCTTCTGAAGGCGTCGCTTGGCTGGGACGGTGGTGGGATGCCCCTGATCGACTCCCTGAAGGGGCGGCTCCTGAAGTCGACTTTGATATTTATTTCTGAATTTTCTCTCAGACTGAGTTGTGCTGGCTGAATTCGGATCTGCTCTGCATACCTTCACAAAAAGAATTTCTACTACCATGTCCGATGTCGGATTGATGCACAAGATATACCAATGGATAGAGGACTCAGAGATATACAACATATATTTTTGGTGGCTCCATCCACAGAATGGATGAAATATAAAAATGACTGCAAACTGCCTTTTTTTCTGACCCGGACTGACAAACACACAGGGCAGAGATGAACCTGCCTGAAACAAACCTTTGACTGAGGGCTAAATGATTTTAGTTGACTCAACGAAAATTATGCTGGAAGGGGATATACGTGAGGAACACTAGGGAATTTTTTTAAATTTTTTAAAATTTTCTATGTGGGTGGAGAAATTGCAACAAGGAGACTCTGTCCCGTAGATCTACAAAAGGGTAGATTACTGAGAGGACAAACAAAAATACAGGGAAAATATCAAATGGACTCTAAATGACACAAAAGTTTAACTGGAGGTTAGGGGAGATGGAAAGAACAAAATCTCAAAATTAGCGCTCAATCAGACAATAAGAACTAGAGATACAATTTCGGAGAAGAGGTCCTATCTTGATGGAGACAGAACTCCGATGACGGTGGCGGCGGCGCGATGGCGGTGCGATGGCGGCGGCAGCGGCGGTGGTAGAAATAGAATTCAGAGGGACTAAGGAGAAGATAGAAGGGCATCACACCCAAGATTTAGCAGAAATCCATCTGCAAGAGGGGGAGGGAGAGAGGGGGAGGGCACACCCTTCTTTAGTTCCAACCAAATTTCATAATTTTTTTTCTCTTCATTAATTTTTCTAATGACACTATACATGGGCTTATATAGAGAATGACAAGGGGTGGGGGGCTGGGAATTTCGTGAGAAATAGGCCATTTTTTTCCCCCATGTTGTCAAAAACCTAAAATAAATAAATTACATATGGAGGGGGCACTCCTTTGACTAGGTAGGTAAGGTAGGTGGCCTCCATTTGACATTTTCAACCACTTGTCTCCCATGTGTCCAATTGACCTTCTAGATGTCACCTAGGACTTTGACCAGCCCCACATGGACCCATATGGCTTATGTGGACCAATGGGGAAGGAGTAAGAGCCCCTTGCTGGACCTACTGATATTTTGCACAAAAACCCAAACAATCCAAGGGAATGACACATTGGCTTATAATGCCTTACAATTGCACATATACTTTCTCAAGGATATAAAAGCAAACTAAAAAGAGACAAGAGCAAAAATAAAAGTCAGTGCTCGACGTCGATTCCTATCAACTCTCCCCGGGTGGGAGGAACTCGACCCCGTCAAGTAAGGGGTGCGGCTGCTCGAGTAGCTCCGACGGATGCATCACCGAACTTGGAAGCGCGGAGTACGCTCCACTCCAAGTAATCGACACCTGCTCATCCCGTATAGATTCGATATGCACACGCTGCCCTTGGAAGAGGCTAGAGGTGGACACTCCAGGGTGAGGTCACTCTCAAAGGAGGGAAGGCGGCTCGAAGACTCACTAGGAATCACCGCTTGTCCCTTATGTGACTAGATCCGATATGAAGTAGAACCGATCCCAAAAGTCTGACAAGTCTCGTACTCGAAAGGGACTAACAATGCGAGCGTACAAACCGACTCGACTCGATGTATGCACAGACATACAAAACCCTAGACACACCTAATGTTAGTCCGACCCGTACGTGTGTGATGGCAGACCAGGACACCCGAATGTGTGGCATGCATGCATTTGACGTAACCTGAGGTTGACGTCATGGTGAATTCCTAGACCTCCTAAAGTGGACTATGCATGCATATTGGACTTAGATGTAGGAGGGCCAGGGGTACCAAATGCATCTTCTTTCTTTCCCATAGATGATGGTGTATCTCGCAAGTGAACGGGATTGGTGGGTGTAGACGACCCGGCCCGTAGGGAAGGGGTGTGGTAGTGGACTCCCTCGAGGAAGTGGAGTAGATGGGGTGGGTCAAGGGGTCCACTAAGGAAGGGGTCGAAGGGATCGAAGAAGGTATGACCCCTCGAGATGGGTTCCCCCATGACACGGTCCCAAGTTTGAAATTCATGAGGGTGTGGGTGGTCACCTTCATCCGTCATGGTGAATGGGACGGTGGTCATGTAAAAAAAATAGGATTCCTCCCTTGGGTAAAAGGGTATGAAGTCGGACTCGGCCGGCATCGGGAGGAATAAAAGAATCTCTGTGGTGACACAACCCACGGTGCACTCGGAGGTAATGGACCCTAAGCCAGATAGGTGAAACTACGACTAGTGGGTTGGTCGAAGCCTCGGGCCAATAAATGCGTCAACTCCCATTGCCAACCTAAACCAAGAATAAGGTCACCCAATGTGTCAACATGGTGACTAGACCGGAATGTAGTATGGTAGGAGTTGACGGGCACCAAAGATAGTGTGGGGTCCATGGATGGGAAAGGAGGTGGGACCAAGCCATCCTTGAGCCAACTAAGAAGCGGCTCGGCTATGTATAGCGTACCCATTAGAAACACGGGTGTCTCGGGCTTTGGTAGCTCCAAAGAAGAAGGTTCCGAATAGAGCTCGGAAGGAGAGGGTGGTAGCATTGGATCTCTCATGGGGGATGAAGGAGGGACCTCCATGATGGGGAGAGGGCTTGGGGATGCCGGAGGTGGGGCCGGATTAAGACTACCGGCTATGACCTCCTTGGGCTCGGGTAGGAGTCCGCCCATATGAGCACGTGTCCGATCCATCCTATCCAACCGGTCCGTAAACATTTTTAAGATTTCGGCAAAGGTGCGGGTTGGAGTAAGGGCCTCGTGGTGGACTTGCTTATCGTCTCTAGGCCTAAGTGTGGACCTAGGCTCGGCTATAGGCGGGACCTCTTGCTTCCGGCTAGGACCCATTTGCTTTGAAGCGCTTGGGTAGGATTGGTTGGGGGTGAATGGATGGGGTTGGTTGGAGGTGTGGCCCACTTGATTTGGAGTGCTTTGGTGGGCTTGGGTGGAGGTGAAGGGGCGGGGTTGGTTGAAGGTGACAGGGCCGGGTAGGTAGATCTTTCTAAGCTCGCCCTTCATCTCATGCCACGACTCGATGGGCCGTTGCATCCTAACCTCCCTCATGTGTTCTATACTCTCCCATTTCCAGGTAGCTTCATGGACAAGCCTCTTTTGGGCAAAGCCCGCTTGCATGGCATCAGACATAGTGTAGCACTCAAAATACATGTACATGGCGGCTTCCCACTTGAGGTAGTCGCTCGGGACCTTGGAACCATCAAAGTCCGAGGCTTCGGGCCTATGGAAGTGAATGGGATGGTTGCCAAGCCCACGGGTGTCATACCGCCAGTGGTACGGCCTAGGCGACTTGGAGTCCATTGGACACCGGGGAACTATAAGATGGACATGCAAACATGTGGAGACAAGACAAACCAACTAGACAATGGACTAAACATGACCCTAAACGACAATGCAAGTTGGAATGCCGACTTGACTACCAACCTAGACACAACCAAGACTCGGTACGTGGCGGAGCTAATCGATCCGAAGATCACTCGCGCAAGTGTGCGGCCTTCCCGATAGGCGTAGCCTAACGCTCGGACAACACCTTTTGATATACCAATTAATGGGATACAAGTGTAACCTAGACCGACTTAGACGATGACTAGACGTAAATGACACTTTTTTTTTTGATTTTAGACACCCTAGACTCAACTGGCGCTCTGATACCAAATTGATGTGGGATGGACACGCGACTTAGGACTCTAGCTCGCGATCGTCCCTATGCGAGGGAAGACGTGGACCGTGCGCGGTTGAGAAATCGGCGGTGAGTCTCGGGTATCGGCCTTTCCGCGTTAACTCGGATCGAGTCATGGGACGGTACACTCAATCTCGCTCTCTCGCAACGGTGATAACAGAATAACAAGCTAGAAACCTACACTCGCAGTGGCATTCAAAGCTATACAAGATAAGCAAATGCGATAAAGAGTGGGGAGCGAGTGTACCTCCACGCTCTGGGCGTGGGGAAGACGTTCCCGGCCAGCTACGGTAACTCCGGGTAACAACAGTTAAAAAATTTAATTACAGCAGTAATACCATTGTCCACTCCACGCAGGGAGGTAAAGGGCTACATATAGGGCCCGGGAGGACCAACCCTGGGTTGACGGGCAGCAATCTGGAGGCGCCTTTGGGGCAAACTCGGCCTGCTGGTCTGACTCGACACTATTGCAACTCGGTGCTGCGCCAACTCGGTTGCTGACTCGGTGGGCAGCAAGGTATGGATTTGAAAGGAACGCTGCCTTCCTGGGATCTTCTGAAGGCTCCGCTTGGCTGGAACGGTGGCGGGATGCCCCTGATCGACTCATTGAAGGGGCGGCTCCTGAAGTCGACTTTGATATTTATTTCTGAATTTTCTCTCAGACTGAGTTGTGCTGGCTTAATTCGGATCTGCTCTGCACACCTTCACAAAAAGAATTTCTACGACCATGTCCGATGTCGGATTGATGCACAAGATATACCAATGGATAGAGGACTCAGAGATCTACAACATATATTTTTGGTGGCTCAATCCACAGAACGGATGAAATATAAAAATGACTGCAAACTGCTTTTTTTCTGACCCGGACTGATAGACACACAGGGCAGAGATGAACCTGCCTGAAACAAACCTTTGACTGAGGGCTAAATGAATTTAGTTGACTCAACGAAACTTATGGTGGAAGGGGATATACGTGAGGAACACTAGGGAATTTTTTTAAATTGTTTAAAATTTTCTAAGTGGGTGGGGAAATTGCAACAAGGAGACTCTGTCCCGTAGATCCGCAAAAGAGTAGATTACTGAGAGGACAAAAAAATACGAGAAAAATATCAAATGGACTCTAAATGACACAAAAGTTTAACTGGAGGTTAGGGGAGATGGACAGAACAAAATCACAAAATTAGGGCTCAATCAGACACCAAGAACTAGAGATACAATTTTGGAGAAGAGGTTCTATCCTGATGGAGATAGAACTCCGATGACGGTGGCGGCGGGGCGACGGCGTTGCGATGGCGGCGGCGGTAGAAATAGAATTCAAAGAGGCTAAGGAGAAGATAGAAGGGCATCACACCCAAGATTTAGCAGAAATCCATCTGCAAGAGGGGGAGGGAGAGAGGAAGAGGGTACACCATTCTTTGGTTCCAACCAAATTTCATAATTTTTTTTCTCTTCATTAATTTTTCTAATGACACTATACATGGGCTTATATAGAGAATGACAAGGGGTGGGGGGCTGGGAATTTCGTGAGAAATAGGCCATTTTCTTCCCCCATGTGGTCAAAAACCCGAAATAAATAAATTACATATGGAGGGGGCACTCCTTTGACTAGGTAGGTAAGGTAGGTGGCCTCCATTTGACATTTTCAACCACTTGTCTCCCATGTGTCCTATTGACCTTCTAGATGCCACCTAGGACTTTGACCAGCCCCACATGGACCCATATGGCTTATGTGGATCAATGGGGAAGGAGTGAGGGCCCCTTGCTGGATCTACTGACATTTTGCATAAAAACCCAAACAATCCAAGGGAATGACACATTGGCTTATAATGCCTTACAAGTGCACATATACTTTCCCAAGGATATAAAAGCAAACTAAAAAGACACAAGTGCAAAAATAAAAGTCAGTGCTCGACGTCGATTCCCATCAACATCTCCATTAAGTCTAGCTAAGTCGGTGCACATTTGCATTGATCACCTAAAAGGTCTGTGCACATTTTAGTCTGTACTTGACCAAAGTCGATGCATGTTTTTATAAATGCGCTATAAGGTCCATGCACATTTTATACACGTCAAAGCACATATGATTAAATCTGTTCTCATCAAGTCTATGCATAATTCATGTATGAACTAAGTCTATGCACATTACTTAACCACTCATGCTTACAAGCTGCTTGACAAAATGGCTCTTGACTGTTTGTGTTAACAGGAACTTAATGATAGCGCAAGCACGTGGGCTCTAAGTGAGGCAGGTGCTTGGCACGTGATCCAAGGTGAAGGACGCTCTCAGGAAGTCTGACACGTGGACCCTCTATCCATCGTCCTGACACGTGGCATCTCCAGACACGCCAGAACGAGCCCTCCACATGCCCGAAGTGTGAGCTCGTGCGAACCAAGATTGGATCTATAAAAGGGCGTCTCCTGCGATAGAATTAAAAACAATAAAGAAAGAAAAAAAATAAGAAAGAGAAGAGAAGGGTAGCGGCGGCAGAGAAAGAGCCAGCAAAGAAGAGAGAAAAGAGAGCAGTTCAGAGAGAGAGCCATTGAGCTAGAACAAGAGAGAGCTTAGAGGAAGAGATCGTGAGAAGAAGAAGAGAATGTGCAGCTATTCATCCTGAAGATTTGTTTAGTCTGTTCGTGGATAAAATCCAGAATGACTATGCTCATTGGAGCTTCCTATTTTTGCTTTTCCCTTTTGATTTTTCGGTTCCCATTTTTATTTTGCATTTTCTTAGTGTTCTTCCGATTCCTTGTTCAGGGTGTCGGGTTCCTCCTGTGTGTTCAGGAGAAGGGAGGTTTATCCCCGGTTGCCCTCTGTGGATTCGGAGGAAGGGAGATTGGTTTCTCCGGGTGTGAGTGATTGGGTATCACTCACGGTTTTCCCTCTGGTTTAGAGGATGGGAGATTGGTGTCTCCGGTTGCTAGTAACAGGCTGTCACTAGTGGTCCCCTCCGGTTTGGTGGAAGAGAGGTTAGCCTCCAGTTCTGGTTCTGTGGGTTGCAGAACTTAGTTGAGGGATTTGTCTCCCTCGATTATCAAGCTGTTAGGCAGCGTCTTGTTTACAGACTGAGTCTATGTCTTGCATTTTGCAAGGGAAGCCTCACTCCGGTTTGGAGTGAGGGGTGGACGTAGGCAGACTGGGGTCTGGCCGAACAACCTAAAAATTCAGTGTGTCGTGGGTTGCTTTATGTGTTTGTCCATCTCCTCTATCTCCTTCACAGGTTCTTTTACTTACTTGTTTAGGGGTAGCATGTTTGATATTATGTTTAATTGATCCATCTCTTCTGTGAAGCGTTTGTTTGTTTGTATGAATGTTTATCATCATCATTCCCCACTGGTTCATCATTTGTGTTTATCAACTCTCTATTGCTATACGCTAAGTGTTCGAAGCTTGTTTAGTGTGAGGCAAAAGTCTCATCTGAGCTTCCTTGTATAGTTTGTGTAGGATAAGATTTGGTTAAAGCTTTTATTTCGCAGTTTGTAAAAGGGGATTCATTCACCCCCCTCTGAATCCGTGCCTAATATTCTAACAATTGGTATCAGAGCGGGTCTCTGATTAATAAGATCCAACGATCTACAGAGGATCCTGCTAGTTTTCCGGTGCATTATTCTCTTCAGCATACTGTTTTGAAACTATCTATTGCTTAGATCCATGTCTTCTCCACCTATTTTCGATGGTACTAGTTTTAACTTATGGCTGCAATTTGTTTGTTTTTTTTTGAAAATAGTGGAAATGAGGAGAGAGAAAAGAGGAAGAGGCGTCCACTTTGTTCGGTGCAAATTTTTTTGAAAACAATAGAAATGAGGAAAGAGAAAAGAGGAAGAGGCGACCACTTTGTTGGTCATAATTTTTTTTTGAAAATAGTAGAAATGACGAGAGAGAAAAGAGGAAGAGGTGACAACTTTGTTGGTCGCAATTTTTTTTTGAAGACTTGTTATTCTGATGACTGACCTTTTTTTGTTTTTTTTTCACCGATTGATGAGGACCCACTTGTCATGGGTGCTAGTGTTCGCCCCATAGCACGAGTTAACATATTTTCAGTAGGCGCGAGTAGATGCCATGGGTTTTGGCGCCTTCCTGAGCATCGAGTCGATGAGGCCCGACTTGGTACTCATTTAGGTGTTGAGAAAGAGGTGGGACAGCGTGAGCCGTGCCTTCCTCATGCCGTGGGGGCATATGGTGCCCAGCTTAGAGGACATGGCCCGTATCATAGGATTAAGGATAGACGGGGAGGCCGTGAGTGAGGTGCCCCTCCCAGACTACAGCGAGATGGCACCGAGGCTGCTGGGTCTAGAGACTGCGCTAGAGGACCTCGGGGACTGCCGTACAGTCTGCAGAGTTGAGCTGATGAAGGCCCTGGGGCTGACCGAGACACGACAGAGGACTAGCGAGTAACTAGAGGAGTTTGCCCAGAGAATGATCACGAGGGCGAGGGCAACCTGCTGCCAGGACCCGACCCAGAGGGAGAGAGTCGACACGGACCTAAGGAGGTTTTTGTTCTTCATGCTGGGGAGGCTACTACTGGTGACCAAGGGGGATGATGTGAACTGCAGGTTCTCGAGTCTGCTGGAGGATCTGGACAGGGTGGGGGAGTACGCCTGGGGTGCTGCCATGTTGGCACACATGATAGCCGACCTGTCCACTGGGACAGGTCGTGAGACAACGGTCAGTGGTTTTTCACCTTTCCTTCAGGTATGCGGTCTTGATTCTTATGACTTGCATTTATGATTATGCTTATGTTTATGAATGACCAAGATTGTGACTAATGCCAATGCTCATGGATACAGGTGTGGAGCCACTTATACATACTTATGGACCGGGCTTCCCCGCGACCCGGAGGTGCAGATGCCTTCCCATTGGCATGGCGCTGGCTATCGTGGGTGTCCAGTGAGCCACATTCTTATGAGCTCATAGCCCTCCGACGGGAGTTCCGCGACTACCCAGCCTCCATGGTATGTATGCAATTGATGTATGTTCTTAATTTTCACTTATGATGTTCTAATGATGGTATGTATGCGTGCAGGTTGTTTGGAGGCCATACCTCAACATGCCCGTTGAGGGCCAGGCATGGGTGGTGTCAGGTCGACCTCTGTTCGGGCGCGAGATTTGGGTGCATTGCCTGAACGAGATCAAGCCCGTTAGGCTACGACTGGCAATGAAGACACTTGGCCTCCATCAGAAGTGGGTTAAGTACGCCGAGCCAAGCAGGATTGGGCGGAAGTCCCGCGGGAGGACCAAGACATGCGACTGGCGATTGCACTTTCCAGAGCAGTACGCCGACTGACAGAGGGGCGGTACTCCAGTCGTCTCCCATGCGCAGGACAGTTTAGCATATTTACAGCGCTACTTGGAGACGTACGCCGGCCGGCCTCAGATGAGGCCCAAAGGGGTAAGTATGCCATGAATGCACTTTTATTCCTACATGCTTTATGGTAAATGCTGACCAACATGCGACAAATGTAGGATGCTCGTGATGAGAGGGTGATAGACCTACAAGTCCACCTTCATAGCGTTGAGGCACAGCTTGCGACTATGCGAGCGGATCTGGAGACCCTGGTGAGTATTCAGTAACAACATGCCCTACTGATTATTCTTGAATTCTTGGTGTCTGACCACTAACCATCTCAATGAATGTAGCGTGCCCAGCAGGGAGTGGAAGCGGCAAGAGGAGCAGGTGGTACCTCCACCAGCTCGAGAGCCCAGGCGATCGAGATAATCTCTAAAGAGGAGAGACTGGTCGGGGCGGTGGCACGGGCGGAGGCTGTAGAGCCGACTTGGCGACCCAGGTGAGTTCAAAGAAAAGATGAATCCATAAATTCCTTTTAACAAGAAATAAATCAATGTGCTCTTGAGTGACAATGATGTTGCAGGCTGTAGAGTTACAGGGGGCACTGACCCAGGTGGCCTTGGCGGGCACGGAGCTCACGATCCGCGATCAGCGGGTCACGGCGCTGGAGGAGGCACAGAGGCGGCAAGGGGAGCTACCTCACGACATGACAGAGATGAGGATCCTCCTTGAGGTGGAGAGGAGGGAGCGCTCCTGCGAGAGGGAGGAGCACCTACGGGAGAGGATGGAGCATGAGTGCGAGCTTGCAGATTTGAGGACACAGTTGGCCGTCACACAGGAGCGGCTGCGAGCTACAGAGGAGCGCTTCCAGAGAGGTCGAGAGCGTGCACGGGCCGTAGGGCTCTCTAGTGTCTACGCCAGCACATGATACTTAGCAGGTTCCTCGACTCAGCAGAGGAACGAGGTAGAGGAGCGGGCTCGAGCCGGGGGCTCAGCTGCTACCCAAGGGTCCATGCTCCCACTGCGGTCCCATCGTCAGGACGAGAGTGTGGTAGAGAGCAGGAGAGAGGAGGGCGGAGGTGAGAGTTAGAGACATCAGTTGTACACCTCCTCTTTCTTTTTGGGTATTTTGTACTTGTACATGCTTATATGATTGTTGGAAATGAAATGGAGAGCTTGTTTTTGTTACCTTTATGTTACCTGATGTTCTTCTGTGTCTGCGTGTGTTTTTGCCCTTCCTTATGCCCTGTATCATGTTTCCAACAAACAGGTTAGTTAATCTGTTCAGCTTGGTCAAGGGGCCAAACCTTTAATCAACTAAGGTGAATAAAGGAAAGTGACAAGTGATAATGCATCATGCAAGCAGGCATATGCAGACATGAATTGAAAGATGATCACTCGTTAAGTAAGCAGATGATTTTTTTTTCGAGATAAAGAGAAGAAGCGACCAATCAGAAAGACGTGATTTTAAATTTTTTTGTTTTTTTTTAAAATGATTGGACTGTTGGTCGCATATTTTTTTTGGTTTTTTTGTCTCTTTTTTTTTTGTTTTTGTCTCTCTTTTTTGGAGCAGCGACTGGATGATTAGTCGCGAATTATCTTGTTTTAAGGTAGTGACTAGAAAATTAGTCATGATTATTTTTGTGAGACTTAGCATGGTGCACAGGTCATAAAACCTTACTCAATCATCACCTTAAATTCATTAACCATTCTTAAATAACTTTGTCACGTCCCGAGCGCGGAAGATACTCGGATGCGTAACGCGTCTATATAGATTGTGTCGTTAGAGCGATAAAATTTTACATACATAATTACTGAGTGCGCAAAAGACAAATAAAAATCTAAATGATCCCAATAGTCCAAAGTGATATTTATTTGATTAACAAAGGAGATAAAGATAGTCCATGACAATTCCAAATTAAAAATCCAACACTAGGCTACATGCCTTGACACGGTTTAGACAACTAAACTGACATACTAGAAATACAAGGTAGGACTCAAATAACTTCAAAGATGCGACTAGCTAATGATAGGCGATTGGCGTTCTAGCACTCTTCACTCGGTCTCAATCCTATTCTTGTCTATATCCGAATCACCTGAAAATGTTAGGAGTAACTGGATGAGCGAATCGCTCAGTAGGAATTACATCTCAAGTTCGAGTAATCTTTAAGTGATTTACAAGTTACATTACTACCAGTATAGCTATGCATGATCTATGAGTAAGAAAATCAGGTATATAGGTAAATCAATGCATGATGAATAATAAGAGAGCAAGAACTGTATGGAGAGAGAGTATCACATGAATTCCAATAAAATGTTTCTTTAAGGAAACTAGTAAGAAATTTGCAAGTAATTGTGCAAGTCTTTCCAAGGAGATGATAATCAATATTCAAGCAAGTCCCTTTCAAGAAGGTAATAATCAATGATCAAGCGGGTAATCTCAAGCTCATATAATAACAAGTAATGCAATGGAATTAGCTATTTCATTCATTTCATTCGAGCAAGTAATTACCCTTTTTCGGGCCACGCGAGTCAAGGCAAGCAAGTAGAGAGAGAGAGAGAGTAAGCGTGGAATGCCTCAAGTCAAGTCAAGCAAGTACTTTTGCCCTTCTGCGGGCCTCAAGTCAAGTATTGCCCATTCTGGGCCACGCAAGTCAAGTATTGCCCATTCTGGGCCAAGCAAGTCAAGTCAAGCAAGTAGTTCCGTGTAATGCCAAACACCATGGTCAATAAACTCTCATGGGCACAAGTACCTTCAGGCGCTCCTCCCAGGACCAGACCGAGCCCTATATGCATAGCATTTCATCTATTTCTTTTGACATCCACTCTCATTTATAGCCAATATAGAATTTCAAGGGTTGCCATTGTAAGAGTATAAGGTAGAGTCCAGGAATAGAGTTCAAAGGCATATATGATGCAAGAATATGCACCAGGGTTATATCGATACGAATCACGAGACAAATCAGTAATTAGAACGAAGTTTGGCAGCTAATAGACTGAATTTGACGCCTGGAGGTTGTAGACACGCTAAAATTGATATTACTATGAGTACATCTCATATTACCTCATAATACTTCAATTTGACCCTCAAATTGACCTTGTTTGAGTGGTTTTCCCCACTTTTCTTGGGTTTCTCACCTTTTTATACTTTTTTCTATTTTTCTCTCTTTTTTTGTATTTTTTGGGTATTTTTCTCCATTTTTTAGATTTTTAAAGAATTAGCGGCAAGGGGAAGGCGCTATTTTAAAAAAATAAAAACAATAAAAAATATAAATTGAAATGAGGCCTCTTTGGGGTGTCTTCATTTAAATCAAGAATGGGTTTTAGTTATATCCCGTTCTTTAATTCTTTTACCCTTTCCGAGGTATTTTGATGGCCTTTCGGGTTCCAAAAAAATATGAAAAAAATATATTTGGAATCGTCTCAACCAGAAGCACTTTCACCAAGAAAATCAGAAAATAAAAAAATCAAAAATGAATTAGCGACATCGGGGGTGGGTGCTATTTAAAAATAATAAAATAACCAAAAGTAAATGACGTCTCTCTGAGGGGTCTTCATTTAATTGAAGTCACCCCAGGATGTCGCTAATTGAAGAATTGAAGTCTTCCCGGGGTCTCGTTATTCAATGAATTGGACTCGTCCCGGGGTGTCGCTATTCAATGAATTGGGGTGATTTACACCGGGCAGGTACATTCTGTGACTCAAAACACTATTCATACACTATTCATACCGTAAAAGTTTCTCAAAAATAGAAAATAAGGATATGAACAGGTAGAGAAAATTCTCGGGAGTTCAGAATCATGCTCATGCAAAATTGTTGGGTTTCGCGATTCAATAAATTATGGTGATTTACACCAGGCAGGCACATTCAGTGACTCAAAATACTATTCATACACTATTCATACCGTAAAAGTTTCTCAGAAACAGAAAACAAGGATATGAACAGGTAGAGAAAATTCTCAGGAGTTCAGAATCATGCTCATGCAAAATTGTTGGGTTTCTCTATTCAATAAATTGGGGTGACTTACACCGGGTAGGTACATTCTGTGACTCAAAATACTATTCATGCACTATTCATATCGTAAAAGTTTCTCAGAAACAGAAAGAAGGATATGAAGAGATAGAGAAAATTCTCTAGAGTTCAAAATCATGCTCATGCAAAATTGTTGTGTTTTGATTCAATAGATATAAATTTTCTAATGCGGTGTTTATATTTTTTCTAAAATATGGAATTGGCTGCCCCCTCAAGGTGTCTTCATTTAATTGAAGACACCTAGGGGTGTCGCTATTTGATGTAAAGGCTCTGGTCAATTGGCGCCCCTCTGCAGTGTCATCAATTAATTGACGTTACTGCGGAAAGTCACCAATTGAACCGTTTTCAAGTGAGAGTCACCAATTGAACCGTTTTCAAGTGAGTCATGCTTCGCATGAGAGAGGTACATTCTGAGATATAAGTTACTATTCATATTTTCAACGTTTCTCCGAATCAGGAAGTAAGGACATGGGCAGGTATAGAAAAATATCAAGATCACAGAACTATTTTCATGCGAGAATTTTATGGTCTGGTTCAATAAATATAAATTTCTGAACACGGTGGTTAGTTACTATTCATATTTTCAAAGTTTCTATGAATCAGGAAGTAAGGACATGGGCAGGTAGAGAAAAATATCAGGATCACAGAACTATTTTCATGCAAGAATTTTATGGTCTTGAAGAGGGGCTATCTCGCACTGCTCTTGAGCGGGGAAGAGGATGACCACGTATACTTGAAGTGTGAACTATAAGAAGGGAAATGAGTCAGAGGTGCCAAGGGATAGATCCCCGGGGAAGTCCCTCCGTTGCTTAAGTCAGCAAAGTAGTAGAGCTATGATGCGAAGGGAAGAGCTAGGAGGGAGGTGGGAGAGCGAGATCACTCTCCACCAAAAGGTGAAGTGGTTCCTGCTCAGGTTTTTTGGCTCTTGCCTGGCTTACCTCTTGTAGTGGGGCTTTTCTAGTTTAAATAGTGGCCCGTTGTGCGACTGATCCCTGTAAGCAGAGGAGTCTCGGGGGGGTTACGTCCTTCATGCGGGCTTCTTTATAGCACGCGGACTCTTGGTCTCCCCTATCCTCTTGAGCTTCCTGCCATTAAGGGATTCGCAACGGCCGTACTAACAAGCTTCCATCAGTGAGCCCGAGCGATAGGCACTTGCCCAAGAGTGGTCTCCCGATCGATGAGTGCATGGTCGGGACAGGGAATAGGGAACTCCGGGGGAGCTTTCTCGATCGAACTGATGCTCAGACTTCCCAACCCGAAGGCCGTCTAGGAAGCGCTTGTACCGAGTGAGTTTTGGGGCTTTATACTAAGTGGGCCTGGGGGCTACCACTTCAAGGAGTTGGGCCTCGTTCGGTCTGGTTGGACCTCTGTTGGCCTCTCCGTACGGACGACGAGATTTCCCCTCTCCACTTGTCCCCCTCCTACTCCCGAGCCAGAATTCTGGCTCGGACGAGTAGAATTTGGGTTGGACTTTTTGTGGCTCTGGTTGGGTAGAGATTTCTCTTTGGTAGGGGCAACATGATGCGACTTGCCTTGAAAATGTGCCTGTCATGATGAATAAGAGAAGGCCCCTCCTCGGGAGATCGGATCACCGCGTCGTCTTCGGTTTAAGCATTGCACATTTTTGCGTCCCTTTAACTTCCGGGGTTTAGGGTTTTGCCTCTCTTTTGCAGTTATATTTTGAGGGGGGCTCCGGTGCCGTGAGAGCAGTTCGGAAGAGCGGAGAATCGTTGCGGTCATAGGAGCTAGGGGAGCATCCTGAGGCGGTGATTCGTCAGCTTCAGAGTCCTCTGATTCGGAGCTTTCCCCTTCTTCTCCCAGTTCTTCTGTCTGTTCCATGGCGGACCAAAATCCAGGGGTCGAGAGTCGAGAGGGAGGACAGGCTTTGAGGACTTTTTTGGTGCCACCAGAGCCTCTTCGCAGCGAGCTGGGTGAGGCAGACGTGAAGCGGCTAGAGAATCGGTATGGGCTGCCATGGCGATTCAAGTTCCTTGCACCTGAGCCTCATGAATCCAGTCTGGCTGCTCATTTTGGCCTCTTTTGTTCTTTCCTCCTGGCCTGAAAGTGCGGCTTTCAGCTGCCCCTCCATCCCTTTATTGCCGAGTTGCTTTGGTTCTATCGGTTGGCTCCTGTCTAGCTGGTCTCCAACTCTTACACCCTCATCTTCTCCTTCATCTTCCTCTGTGGCAAGAGAGGGGTGCGCACCTCGCTAGACCTCTTCCACTATTTTTTTGAGTTGAAGGATAATCCTTTTGCTGGGAAGGGCTTCTTCTTCATTCAGGTGAGGCGGGGAAGGAGTTGTGTGTCCCTTTCTGTGAAGGATTCTTCTCATAAGGGGTGGAAGACCCAATATTTTTGGGTGGGCCCGTCGGCGGTTGGCGTGGTCTGGGATTTCCCGACGGTGCCCAACTTTCACTTGAACATCCCTCCGAACCACACAGAGGTCTCTCCGGAGGTAGAGAGGGATGCTGCTATCCTTCAGCGGGACCGCCTGGGGACTGCTGAGTTGGTGACTCCTCCTAACATCAAGGAGTATCTTTCTTGACTACTGTTGCCGACGGGCAAGGTTCTCAGGGACTTGTCATCTCTTAAGCAAGTGCTTTTCCTCTTCTCAATTTGCTCTTCTTCGCGCAGATATGCGTCGAGCGACCGAGGAGGAGGAGGAGGCACCGTCAGTAGAGCTGGATGTCATCAATGTGGATGATACGCCGGCTCCGAGCTATCTCCCAGCTTCGGAGGGCTCATCCCGTGCCCGTGAAAAGGGCAAGGGGGTCTCCCGGGACGATGCTTCTGAACGTCGGGGGGTCAAGCGGAAGGATCCCCTTGCGAAGTTATTACGGTCTTCGATGCAGGCTCAGTCTGTTGAGAAGAAGCGGGCGAGGAAGGCGGAGATCGCCCGCCCAGTTGATGAGGTTCCCCTGTCGCCTCCTCCCTCTACGGTGCAAGAGGGGGCAAATGATGAAGGGATCGTGGCCGATGCTGGGGCGCCGAGCAAAGCAGAGGGGGTGCCAGACAGAGGAGCCCGGTCCGAGCCGGTTGAGGCTGGAGAGTCGCAGGATGTAGCGACTCGATCGCAACCGACCGAGGCCGGGGAGGTGCACGGACCAACCGGTGGGGCCCCCGAGGTAGGATTTCTCGGGGAAGGTGCCCCAAACCCAATTGCTACGGAGAGAGTTCCCCTTCCCTCAACCAGTTCCTTCAGCATCCGGGCCTCCTTGTACCGGAGGTGCCATTCTATTACCTCGGGGGTTGTGCGAGAGAAACTCCAGAGCGGTCCCCCCTCCACGCTTTTCGAGCAACTTATGGAAGGTGGCCTGATCTTGGCCCAGCTCGGGGCTGAGGCAGTAGGCGCGTATGCTCGGGTGGAGTCGGAGCGGGAGGCTCTCTCGTGGGCCCGTGGTGTGCTCGATTGGAAGGTTGAGCGTCTGACCCTTGATCTTAGTGACCTTCATCGGGATGTGGCGTCGTTTCGGGCTCAGGTGCAGTCGAGCCTAGCAGAGGCTTGATCGTTGGCGGAGCAGCTGGCCCAGGCCCGTCGTATGGTCAACCAGAAGAATGAGCTCCTGAAGGCGGAGCGTATGATTCAGGTTGAGCGCGGCGAGTAGTGGAAGGCCGAGCTGGAGGCGCTCGAGGGCCGAGTCCGGGGGGCCGAGGATGCACTGACCGAGGCCAAGAGAAGGCTGAGTCAGAGCATAGGATAGCCAAGCTCGAGAGGCAGGCGGAGTTCGCCGGGGTGGAGGCATTCGGGCGACATAAGTGCTCAGAGTCCTATCACATGGCTCTTCTCTAGGCTCCCTTCCCTTTTTATGAGTCGGGCTATCACCGGGGCCTTCGGAAGGGCTTCTCCCAGGGCTTCGATCGGGCTATCATAGAAGCAGAGGCCCAAACATCTAGGCTCATTTTTCCTTCCAGGCAACTGTATGACTCGGACTGGGGTTCGATCGACTCTTCCCATTATACATCGAGCGAAGAGGAGGGTCGGGGGTCCTCATCCTCGTCCGAGCGACTACCAACTCCAGCAGCCTCGGGAGGGTGCACGACCGAGACAATTCCCACACAAGTGGGGTCAGTGCCTGGGTCGGCTGTCACCGAGAATACTGGGGGAAGATCATCTGGTGCTAAGGAAGCCTTGCCTGCCGAGCCTGAAGATGGGCCTGAGGCTTGATGTAATAGCTCTATCTTTCTTTTTTTCCCTTTCCCTTATGTAGCCAGGTAAGACTTTTTTAGAAAATATAATAGCGGTAGTATTAAATGCTGAATTGACTGTTTCTTACCACTTTTGGTGTGATTTGACTATCGGATTCGTAGTCGTTAGAGAAGGCACCGATTTTCTCTGCAGATATCACGCGTTCCGATCTGTCAAATAACTGACATGGCGATGGCACCTTTCCATTTTTCCATACCGCCATTAATGACTTTCCGCTTCGCGCGTCCCGCTGGCGAGATGTTTGGGAAATGAGGTAACCATCTCAAGGAAAGCCCTTTTAGCATGTTTTGTAAGGGGAGAGTCATTTAAGGCGATCAACTCCCCCTTCGACCTATAAAAGGTCTGAGGGGCTTCTCCTTTTCCTTTCATCGCTTAAGGCCTTCCCTGGCGGTTTCTCCTTCTTTCCTTTCCGCGAGGTATTGTGCTGTCAATCTTGGCGGGGCATGGAAAGTGCTTTAAAAGGCGATGATGCAAATGGTGATAGGAGGGAAGCTCATGTTATTTCAGTCTGGAAGAGGGTTCGTCAGCCGGGGGTCTCTCTGGGAGAGGGTTCGTCATGCCGGAGCATGACGTCCTCCTATTCCTGACTTGCTGACGCCATCTCAAGGGGAGGGGGGAGCTCATTAAGCTCCCTCCTTTCTTGGCCTCCCCTTGCCTCCTCGTCCATCTCTGCCATTTTCTTTTTCTTCCTCCTCTTTCACTCTTTGGAGGGTGCCTGCACTCTCTGCCTTCCAAATAGTTGGCGGAGAGGAGGCCTTCACTTGTATTTCTTCCTCTTCTTCTCTCCCTTTTTTGTTGTTGTTTCCCCTCTTTTCCTCCTTCCTCCGAGCTTTCTCAAACCAACGAGGCCAGCAATCCTTTGTCCGAGCCAGTTTCCGCACGAGGCAGAGTCAGTGGCTAGACGTAGGAGCGCTTACCGGGTTGGCTGAGCATTTTGCTCGCGTAATAGTGCCAGGGGGTGTATTTTTTGTACATGTATACTATATTGGCTACGGCCTACTTGATGTACATCAAAGTTTAATAAGAAGAGAAGAATGGCGTTTATTCTATTTTGCTTACATGTGTATGCTTGCCAAATGATCAAAAGTAGAACTTGCGAAGATTTGTCGCATTCCATGTCCGAGGGACGGGTGTTCCTTCCATGTTGGATAGTCGGTATGCTCCTTTCCTGCGCATCTTGACCACTCGGTAGGGGCCTTCCCAGGTAGGGGCCAGCTTCCCCACAGCCTCTAGTGGTCGAGAAGCTTCGGCTTTCCTCAGGATGAAGTCTCCCGACTGGAAGTGTCTGTCTTGGACTTTGGAGTTACAGTATCGAGTGATGCGCCGTTTGTATTCCATTGCTCGGATCTTTGCAATCTCTCGGATCTCGTCCGCTAGGTCGAGGTTTTCTCGCAGTTTCTACTCGTTTACCTCGGGTTTGAAGTGGACGACTCGGAGAGATGGATTGCCGACCTCCAACGAAATTACGGCTTCCGTGCCATACACAAGCTAAAAAGGTGTTTCACCGGTGGCCGTCCTCGGAGTAGTTCGGTGTGACCATAGTACGCTCGGTAATTCCTCGAGCCAGCTACCCTTGGCCTTACCGAGCCTGGTTTTGATGCCTTTTAAAATAGTCTTATTGGCATTTTCGACCAGTCCGTTAGCCTAAGGGTGGGCTACCGAAGTGAAGTGGTTGCGAATGTTTAGGTCGGCACATCTTTCTATGAAGTAATGAGAATCAAACTACTGACCGTTATCGCTCACAATCACTCGGGGGACACCATAGCGACAGATGATCGACTTCCAAATAAAACTTCATACGACTGACTCGGTGATCCTGGTGGTGGCTTTGGCCTCGATCCACTTGGTGAAATAGTCGATGGCGACGATGATGAACTTCTTCTATCCTTGGGCCATGGGGAATGGCCGCAGGATGTCGATCCCCCACCCAGCGAAAGGGTATGGCTCAGCAAGGGTGATGAACTCCGCGGCGGGCTGATGAATCAGGTGGTCGAAGCGCTGACATCGGTCGCACTTCTGTATGTAGGTCGTGTAGTCGCGCAGGAGAGTGGGCCACCAGTAACCCTACCGAAGCAGGATCTTGGCGAGCGATCTTCCTCCTAGGTGCGCTCCGTAGGTGCCTTCATGTACTTCCTCAATAGCTCAGCTGGCTTCGTCGGCGCTGATCCAATTGAGGAGTGGACCAGAGAAAGATCTGTGGTATAAGGCATCATCCAGCATGACAAAACACCGAGCTTGGTACTTGAGCTTTCAAGCCTCCAGAGGGTCGGTGGGCTCTTGAGAATCCTGGAGCCAGGATATGTAAGGGGTCCACCAGTCGCTCGAGGGTGCCGAGTCAAAGGTCAAAAGCTCGGATTCGATGCTCGGTCACCCGAGCTCTTCGAGAAAGATCGATCGTGTACTTGCGGGGTCGAGCGAGGAGGCCAGTCGAGAGAGGGCATCCGCTCGGGAGTTTTCCTCCAGAGCTATTCGGACTACCTCAAAGCTCTCGAAGAGTTGGGCCATCCTCTTGACCGCCTGGAGGTACTTGACCATTTGCCCTTCCCAAGCTTCGTAATCACTGTTGACCTGGCTAGCGACCAATTGGGAGTCAGTGTGGATTCTGACCCACTCGGCCCCCAGTCGTCGAGCCATCCTAGCCCCTGAGATAAGGGCTTCGTACTCGGAGGCGTTGTTGGACGCCTGGAAGTTGAACTTTAGGACGTACAACAGCTCCTCTCCTTCAGGGGACTTGAGGAGGACACCGGCGCTGCACCCGGCCGAGTTGGAGGACCCGTCGACGAATAGATCCCAAGTGGGCCCGGGTGCTGGTTGAGGTACTTCTTCAATCAGGACAGTGCTTTCGGTGATGAAGTCTGCGAGAGCCTATCCTTTGATGGCCGAGCGGGGGCGATACGAGATATCATAGGTCCCGAGCATGATGGCCAACTTGACGAGGCATCCCGAGGCTTCAGGGTGAAAGAGAATCTTCTTCAGGGGTTCACCGGTCAATACGACGATAGAGTGCCCTTGAAAGTAGGGTCGGAGGGGCTTGGCCGAGGTAACCAACGCTAGCACGAGTTTCTCAATTGCGGGGTACCTTTTCTCGGCCTCATTAAGCACCTTGCTGTCATATTAAATTGGTCTCTCGATCCCTCCATCATTCCTGACCAGGACCGAGTTCACTGTAGAAGGGGTCGCCGAGAGATAAAGGTATAGAGCTTCGCCTTGGACCGGCTTGGACAGTACTGGGGGCGAGGCCAAGAATTCCTTGAGTTCGGTGAACACCTTCTGACTTCCTCATCCCAAGCGAACGTATCAAATGTCATTTTGGGTCCCCTCAACAATTTGAAGAAGTATAAGCATCATTCGACCGCCCGGGATAGGAAACGGTTGAGCGCAGCAATACGCCCCATGAGGCGTTGGATGTCCTTGATGCAGGTGGGCGGCGACATGTCCAGGATGGCCTGGACCTTGTCGGGATTGGACTCAATCCCACGCTGAGTTACCCAGAAGCCTAGGAACTTCCCAAATCTGACTCCGAAGGCGCATTTGGTACGGTTGAGCTTCATGCTACACTTCAGGAGGGTGTCAAAGGTCTCGGCTAAGTCGGCGACGTGGTCTTCGGGCTTCGGTGTTTTGACGAGCATGTCATCAATGTAGGCCTCGACGTTCCGACCGAGCTATCCTTCAAAGATGTGGTTGATCAGTCTCTAATATGTCACTCCGACATTCTTTAGCCCGAACGGCATCTGGGAGTAGCAGTGTACGACAAAGTCGGTGATGAAGGTGGTCTTCTCGATGTCCTCCGGGTCCATCCTGATCTGATGGTAGCCGGAGTAGGCGTCTAGGAAGCTGAGTAGCTCGTTGCCAAAGGTTGAGTCGACCAATTGATCGATGCTCGGCAGCGGGTAGCAATCCTTCAGGGTAGCCTGATTGAGGTCGGTGAAGTCCACGCACATTTTCCATTTCCCAGAAGCCTTTGGTACAAGGACGACGTTGGCGAGCCACGTAGGGTACAGGACCAGGCAAAAAAGGCCAGTCTTCTGCCCTTTGATGACTTGCTCTTTGATGACCGCTTGCTTCTCTGGGACATGCTTTCTCCTGCGTTGCTGGACTGGCTTCACCGTTGGGTCGTGGTTGAGCTTGTGCATCGCTACGTCTCCCGGAATCCCGGGAAGGTGCTCATCAGACCATGCAAAGACTCGGATATATCGAGCAAGGAAATCTTTATATTTTTCTTGTTCCTCAAGTGATAGATCGGCTCCGATCTTTACTCCTAGAGTCGGGTCACCGTTAAGGAAGACCGTTAGCAACTCGCCACCTGGCTCAAATGTTGCAGGTCCCTCTTCGGCTCCCTTTACTTCTTTTTTCCCTTCCGGCCTAGTGGCTTCGACCGAGATTATATAGCACCATCTAGCCAATGCCTGGTTACCTCAGACTTCCCCCACGCCATGTTTGGTTGGGAACTTCATTTTTTGGTGAAAGGAAGAGGGCACCGATTTCATTCGGCTGAGAATGCCTCGGCCGAAGATGGCATTATATGCCGTCATCCCTTTAATCACGATGAAGTCTACCATAACCGTAACAGTTTTAGGCGAGGTGCCAATAGTAACTGGCAGGCTCAGGGCACCCTCGGGATAAGTTGCTTGGCCGTTGAACCCACAGAGGGGGGTTCGGATCGGGCGAGGTTTAGATGGATTCTCTCCCATCTTGAGGAAACATTCATAGGATAATTGTAATACCCCGATTTTTCAAGAAATTAATTAGAAATTCCTTAATAAATAGAATAAGTTAAATTTTGATCATTTTATAAAAATCCAAAAAAATTATATTATTGTAGAGGATAACACGTTTAACAAACTTGTCTTCTATGACCAACCCAAATAAAATCTATAAATAGGACGAATTAGTGGATTAAGTCCAAATTAAACACTTAGTTAACCATACCTTGAAATGCAAAATTCGAGCCCAATACTCCATCAAATGAGCCCAAACCAGTGGCAAATGAAAGGCCAGGATGAGAGGATCATTTTCCCTCTCTTAATCTCCCAAAATCCTAACCCTAGGAGATGCAATCGGCGGAGATTGGATCGCGTCAACAATTACGGTGACGTTCGCATCAACCCAACTTGCGTGGATGAATACTCCGCGCATAGAACCCTCTAGAAGGCGTGTGACCTATAAAAATGAAGCTCTCTAACCCTAGAATCGTTTAGAACCAGTGGCGGCTGTAGAGGAACTGGATCGAGGGAGATCTCCAGCGATTAGGGGTTGCGTGTACCAACGCCTTGGGTTTTCTTTCTCCTTCCTTCATCATCCGATTCAGGTAGGTGATAGCAAGCCAAACCCTACAAATAATATATGGTTGGAAGCATCATCGTGTCAGCTTTTTATTGATGTAGAAAGCACTAAATTTTATCAAGTGTTCTGCGAGAATTTTTGGTTTTAGTAGAAGCATGTCACATCTACGGTTATAACTATTCCCCTTCGATTAAGTAGTAATTTCAGGCTGTAAACACAAAATTGATTCATGCATCTTGTAGAGTTTTTCGTTCTCTTTCTTTTGATAGTAAAAGCCCCAAATTTAATGCTTTATATCATGCAAATTTTATGTTTTATCCCAACCCTAGCCAACCTCGTCGGAGGCGGGCAAGGCAGAAGGGGCAGTGACCTGTTGAGGTTGCGCGGCCTCCCGATAGACCGCCCAACCATTTAGGGGGCCAGTTACGGACTGTCCAAGGCTTTGATCTCCGATCGTTTCCCAGATGCCCTGTTTTTGTTTATACGGCCTCATGAGAGACCGCATATCCTTATAAGCGGCCAGATTTCGACCATTCTACTGTTTTACTGCTGTTACGTCTCAAGAGACACGCGACAGATTTCTGACCGCTCAACCTAAGCGCGGCCAGTCTTCAACCATTCAACGTCCTCAGCGGCACCCTACTAATCGCCCAACTCCATAAGGCCTTCGGACCTGACAGAGATGGAGCAGCCATAAGTGGACAGCCTATATCGTTGCGCGGCCATAAGTGGACTGCCTATATCATTGAGCGGCCAACCAGAGACTGTTCGTTTCTGGTTATTGCCTATTAACCTTGGTCATTTATCCTTGATCCATCTTCGACCAAACCCCGAATTGATCAGCCCAGTAAGCCCTAGGCTGACCAACAGACAGTGGGCTGGACTCTGGTTCAGTTCCACCCTGTCCATGGTAGCCGGGAGCCCACTTGGGCGAATTTCCAACTTATTGATAGGCCCTGTGTTGCGCGGACTATATTGGACCATCCATATTACAGGCGGCCCATATTGGACCGTCCTTCCATTGAGCGGCCCAATGTTGCCCGTATATCTCGTTCTTACCTTCTGGCCCTGCGCGTCTTATTTTTGATCATCTGTATCTTGCGCGGTCCCGTAGTGCCCGTTCAGCGGACTTGCGTGGCCTTGTAATTACCGTCCAACTTATGAGCGGCCCTTAATCGTATGTTCAACCTTGACCTCATGGAGGCTGATCTCCAGCCCAGTACTTGAGCGGCTCAGAATTGACCGCCTAGTTCTTGCGCGGCCTATTAGTGACCGCCTATCTCCTAGAGACGTGTTTTCTTCGTGTTTTATGGTTTTGAATCCAAGAACATGATGGTTCTTGATAACTTGAACTCCTGGACAGAAATTCTGGACAGTATCTCTTCAACTTAGCCTTGGGATGTTCCGAGGTAAGTTTGTACTTGATTGTAATTGGCCATTTTAACTTGATTAAAGTCTAGGTAACTTGGGATCTTGGATCCAATAAATCAATGTCAACGCATCATAGGGGCCCGGTCTGGTCCTGGGGAGAGCGCCCGAAAAGTACTTGTACCCATGGGAGTTTGTAATGACATGGTGAGGCATTGCACCGAGTGCATGACTAGCATGATGTCTATGACAATGATCTCTTAATCTCTTACTTGAATCGTGTTCGACTTGGTTATATTCCTACTTATTGGCCAATCTCCTACAATTTCCTATTATTTATATTGTTCATAAACTTACAATTCTTGTAGTTATATCATCCTGCCATATTGTTATTCCATTTCATTCTTTAGCACTTTCTTTTTATGTTGTTTCATCATATCGTCATTTTTTTTCTTTCCGTTTCATATAAACATGTAATTAATTGGTTAAATACTTACACTTGCCTGTTGTTACCTACTGAGCGTTCGCTCATATAGTTGCTTCCCCCCTTTCCAGGCAGCTCAGGTGAAGATTCACAGATGGATGGGAATGGGCCAGAGTGATGACTTGGAGTGTATCAGCTAGTAGATATGTTGATACTGTTATAGTTGTTTTACATCTAGCTATGCCTTAGAGCTTATGTTAGTTATTGTAACGGAGTCAAGTAGAGGTTATGCTTGATTATGTTTAAGTCGGTTTGATGGCTGTTGTAATAGATTTGGTGTTATTTCTATTCATGACGTTATGTAAATTCTTAGCTTAGCATGTTATCATTACTAGCGTTTTCTACTGCCAGTCCCGATATTCCGCGTCGGGGCGTGATAGTTTGGTGGTATCAGAGCCTAGGTTTTCTAATATTCCTAGGTTCTCTAAGTTCTAGGATCCTAAGTGATATCATAGGACCTATAACTTTGTTATAAGTCTAAGGACCCAACCTGGTGAGATTTGGGTAGAAGACTGGGGATGAGTTAATAATTTAATTGCACGATTATCCATTCTTAATTGAACCTAACATAACCTATTCCACGTTTAGGCTTTTGCAATGGCAGGAGAACGTGCGGAATGGAGGAACTTGTAGCGTATGGTTCAAAGACTTACTCAGGCTTTGCAACAAGTGGCCCAAGGAGGAGCTGCAAACCATGGCACTGGCAACCTTTATCGGAACTTTCGTGGGATGAATCCCCCGTGATTTGGTGGCTCGACTAACCCTGATGAAGCCGAGCACTGGCTTGAAGAGATAGGGAGGATTTTTTAAGTGATGCATTGCAGCGATCAAGAACGTGTCCTCTTGTCGACCTTTCAACTTGAACGTGATGCGAGGACAAGGTGGGACGCAGTGAAGGCTACCCTTGGTGATAGACAAGTCACATGGGAAGAGTTCGAGGAATTCTTCAATGGTAAATATGTTTCTGATAGAGTACAAGAGAAGAAGGCTGTCACGCCCCGAGCCTTTATTACAGCGGAAGACTCGCTCGGGGAGCGCGAACAATCGGCATGGTAAGCCTCTTGCAAGCAAGAATGACCAGCGCGCGAGACAACCACACACATAAATGTAATTGCACAGAATTGAAACAAAATCCAACTTTATTTCATAAATGATCAATATTCAAAATACAACCACTTTTCATCATCGTTCATTCTACTAGACTCAAGAAATAGGAAAATTACATTAACTCAATCTAGACATTATAGACTTCCTAAGTCTTTGCTCGTAGCTTTACAAGACTTTCACTCACTTCCAGACCCACTACTAGTATAGCCTGAATCCGAATCTGAACTACTTCCATCTCCTGAAAAACATTGGAAATAGGTAATGAGCACACTTGCCCAGTAGGTATCTTCGCATCAACATGAAGACACTATGAAAGTTACTAACAATTTAGCTCTAAAGAATAAGGTAAAATCTTGCGAACGTGAATCAATCATGCGATTAAACCAAAGTAACATGATAATCACGTAAGATAGAATGATCAAGAATGAACTAGCAAGGATGTAACGTGAACATGATATTTGGCCTTTCACGAGCAAGCATGTAACGAGCAAGCCACATATTCATCACACTAGTCTCTTTTGAGTACATAGTTCGTGAATTTCTGTGGAGTATCAAGCAAGAAAGTCATGTACAAGAATGTCATGTCGTGTCGTGGATCTTCACTTATTTATAGAAATAGTACTCCCAGCGCAATGCGATGCCAGTAGCATCATACCCCATGATTTATAAAATAGTATGTTTCCGGCAATCAGCCGAGGGGACTAGCATAGAGCCCTTGAACACAATCAGTGCTCGATCACATCTTCAGGTATAAATTAAGCTACTTCCACGCAATATAACAGTAAAGTATGGCTAAGAAGATATCAATTCCAAATAATGAAAATCAATGAATGAACGCTTCAATTCGAATATATGAGATCAAGAATGACTTAGACTATGCTATGCTTATGAAAATAAATCGGCAGCATAACAGTACATTCTTTATTTTTCATTCATTATATTACATTCTTTGATCAACATGATAAGTTCTAGATTATCATTAGTTCATCTAGAACCTTAGAAAATCAACCCTTTGGTCAAACCTGGGGTTAACATATACAAGTTGTGTGACGGTCATCTACTGGGCCGTTACATACTGTAACGCGTCATTAGTGGGCCGTTACAGTGATCCGAGTCTAGAAAGATAAAAATAGACTCAGAGGAAGGTGACAGTCGTGCAATGGGCCGTTACGTGCTTCTGACGGTCCAATGTAAGGCCATTACATTACTAGATCCAGAAAACAATGATAGTGTATTCTAGTTATTAGGCTTTAATGATACAACCAACTCGGCGTCCTAGTGGGAATCCCAGGCTCGCGAAGAATTACGGAGGCCTTGAAACAAGATTTCTTAGTCCATTGGAAGGAATATCCAATAGAGAGGTCCTCATGTCCAAGATTGTGTTCCTATAGTGCAAAAGTGAACTAATGGTCAACACACCGGAGTATGTGCCATGTACTTATAGAAACGACTCTATAGATAGGAGAAGAATATATATATAGACATATATCGATGCGAAACCATGATAAAAACTGCATTGATACATAATTCAAAATCATGTTTCAAATTATAAAACTATAGAGTTTTGGGTTCATGAAATTAATATAACTCAAAGTAATAGTGAGATATCAAAACATGCATTTCCTATCATGAACGCTTAA
The DNA here is from genome assembly GCA_022559845.1 of Amorphophallus konjac. Lineage (NCBI taxonomy): Eukaryota > Viridiplantae > Streptophyta > Magnoliopsida > Alismatales > Araceae > Amorphophallus > Amorphophallus konjac. The sequence continues at coordinate 277,865,532 of CM040121.1, read as the reverse complement.
ATAATCTTGAAGTCACGTAATTAGGTTTAAAACTTAGGTAACTAGGCTTAATAATAAGTAATATTGACAAATCATATTCTATCTAGGGTTGACAGAACATAGCCTCTGACGGTCTAGAAGTGGGGTCGTCATAGTGATTGTGACGGTCAGAGAACAGCCATTACACTTATGTAACACGTCTGTATTGGTGCGTCAGAGTTAACAGAGTAACTCATATACCACAGAGATTGTGACGGCTCATAGTAAGGCCGTTACATGAATGTGACGGTCCTACTGTGACGCGTCAGAGTGTCTGCTAACAGAAAGCAATATGAAACACAAGAGATTAACTCACATCATGTCTATAATCAAAACACCATGAGTTTCTAGGCATGATAAAGAAGGATAGGCTATCTACATGCATAGGTGACCATGAATAGATGAATAACATGTTTCAAGTTCTCAATTTAGGGTTAAGAGATACATGTAATGCATAGAACTAGTAAAACATGAAATTGATGCTCTACTATGTGTGAAATTCAATCAAACCAGAGGGCTTATAGTCCTATCAAGTTATTTTTGCCGTTCATGAGACAACCTACCTCTTGTCTAGGCTTTAAACTTCCAATTTGGGCTTGAAAACAGAACCCTAGTTCCCTTCTTCCTGTGACTTTCCAGCAACTTCCTTGGGCTCTAACTCTACGACCTCTTGACCTAAAGATGTTAAATTTTGAGAGGAGTTAGTTTATAGTATTGTGAACAAATTATTCTAAAGAACTTACCCTAGATTATGACTCCTTACCTTAATTCCACGTGAGCAAAAGTAGGGGTCGCGCAGTTCAGAACTAGGTCCTATTTATAGGGTTCTAGCTAAGGTGAAGATTAGATCAAGTTTAGAGTCCTTAATCTATCAAAACCTAATCTCTAAGAGTCCTTAGGGTCTTTATACATTGTTCCAATTAGGTCTCTTGTGGATAGGAACATCAAGTTCCAATCTTTTTGCAAGATCTTTCACTTACGGAATTCGCAGGTTGTGACGGTCGACCCTTGCCGCGTTACACGGCTGTGGTGGTCTTACGATAGACCGTTACAGTCATCGTATGTAGAGTTTTAAATAAGTACAACTCTTTTATTCGTTTATCCATTTAATTATCTATATAATTAGCATTTATCCTTAATAACCTTCTAGAATATGTGCCAAACAAACTAGGCTTGGTCCTTAAAACCTTTTGGATCTCTTTTAAATGAATTAGGTTATTTGCTTGACACAATTGGGCCTTATAATGACTTATTAGTCTCATAATCAATTTATTAATCTATTTAGCCCTTATAAATTACAATAAATTCCAGAAAATTATTAAAATAATCTAGAAAATACTTATATAAATTCTGGGGCACTACAAAGGCGGCTGAGTTTGCTGCTTTGAAGCAACGAAATCTATCCGTAACTGAATATGAAGGTCAGTTCTCTCGGTTATCTCGTTATGCTACCCACTTGATATCTACCGAGAAGATGAAGGCTAAGCGCTTTCTTAATGGGCTAAAACTGCAGTATATCAACCAGTTGGCACCGATGGAAATTCAAACTTATTCCGAGATGGTGAGAAAAGCTCAAGTATTGGAAGATACTGTCATGCCCCGTACTCTATACCATCGAGGTATTGTCCGCTTTGGCCTACCGGCCTCACGGTTTTGTCCCTTTCTAAGGGTGATCGGCTCCAGAATGGAGGACTTCCCGGGCATGTCACCCATCCCAATACTACTCCCCATTAAGCACGCTTAACTTCGGAGTTCTTTTCAAGAACTGAGCCGATACTTCAAAAGGCGCCTCGGTGATATAAAGTACAACTTTGCTATATTTGAGGGTGTTACAATCTACCCCTCTTATATAGGCGACGTCCTCGTCGCTGGGCACATATAGCATGCAATCAAGCCCCCAGGCAGGTAGGACTCTAGAGGTGGCCCCTACAAGCTCAAGAGGTTGCTCCCACTATGTAGCACTTTGCTCCATTACGTACTCAAGAGGTGGCTCCCATAGCGTAGCACTTTACCCTGCATGGCACTTAGTTCTCACACTTCTGGCTGGGGTATAGCTCTGATACCATTCTGTCATGCCCCGTACTCTATACCATCGAGGTATTGTCCGCTTTGGCCTACCGGCCTCACGGTTTTGTCCCTTTCTAAGGGTGACCGGCTCCAGAATGGAGGACTTGTCGGGCAGGTCACCCATCCCAGTACTACTCCCCATTAAGCACACTTAACTTCGGAGTTCTTTTCAAGAATTGAGCCGATACTTCAAAAGGCGCCTCGGTGATATAGAGTATAACTTTGCTATATTTGAGGGTGTTACAATATTTAAGCGTCACGCCCCGAGCCTTTATTACAACGGAAGACTAACTCGGGGAGCGCGAACAGCCGGTATGGTAAGCCTCTTGCAAGCAAGAACGATCAGAGCATGAGACAATCACACACATAAATGTAATTGCACAATATTTAATCAAACTCCAACTTTATTTCATAAATGATTAATAGTCAAATATAATTATTTTTCCATCATCTTTCACTCTACAAGACTCAAGAAATACGAAATTACATTGACTCGATATAAACAATGTAGACTTCCTAAGTCTTCACCCATTCTTTATTCACTCTCGGATCCGCTACTTGAACATTCGAAATCCGAACCCGACTCACTTTCGTTTCCTGAAAAAGATTGAAAATAGGTAATGAGCACACTTTCCCAGTAGGTATCTTCGCATCAACATGAAGAAACTATTAAAATAAATAACATTTTAGCTCTAAGGAAGTAAGGCAAAATCATGTAATGCGATGATCACGCAATTAAACCAAAGTAACACGATAATCATGTAAGATAGAGTGAACAAGAATGAACTAGCAAAATGTAACAAGAACATGATATTTGGCCTTTCAGGAACAAGAATGTAACGAGAATGCACTTTCACTTTTCACTTTCATAACCATAAAGGTTACGCACGAGAACGTCAATCATGTAGCAATTCACTAGCTTTTCACGAGTGCTCATGGATTTCACTTATTTATAAAGAAAGTACTCCCAGCGCAATGCGACGCCAATAGCATCATACCCCATGGTTTATAAAATAGTATGTTTCCGACAATCAGCCGTGGGGACTAGCATAGAGCCCTTGGACACAATCAGTGCCCGAACTGCTACTTCCATGAGTTTAACAATAAAGTATGGCCAAGAATGTAATAAGTTCAATAACTCATGATAACAACAATCAATGAATGAATGCTTCAATTTAGAGTATGAGAGATCAAGAAAAAGACTTAAACAATGTCATGCTCACGGAAATAAATCGATAGCATAACATTACATTCTTTTCTCTTTCAAATCATTATATTAAGTTTCTTGATCAAATTTATAAGTTCTAGACTATTATTAGTCCATCTAGAACCTTTGGAATATCAACCCTTGGGTCAACCTTGGGTTAAATACTTAAGCAATGTGACGGTCTTTCACTGGGCCGTTACATCATGCAACGCTCCAATAGTGGGCCGTTACAATGATCCGAGTCCAGAACAATAAAAATAGACTCAGAGAATTGTGACGGTCATGCATTGGTCTTCAAGTACAAGAATAATGTTCCTATAGTGTAAAATGAACTAATGGACAACATACCGGAATATGTGTCATGTACTTATAGAAACGACTCTATTGATAAAGAGAGAATGTATAATCGTTGTGAAGCCAAGATAAACTCCGTCAATACAACATTTAGAAATCATGATTTATAATACAAAACTATAGAACTTTTGGTACATGAAACTAGCATACCTTAAAATAACATGCAATACCTATCATGAACAATTAGATAACTTAAGAGTCACATAACAGGTTAAAACTTAGCTATCTAGGGTTAATTATAAGTAAACTTAATTGGTAACTATTCTGTCATGAGATGACAGAACACAGAGTCTAATGGTCTAACAGGAGAGCGTCACAAGGATTGTGACGGTCTATCAAGGGGCCGTTACAGTAATGTAACGCTCCTGTCCTGGTGCGTTGGAGACAACGGAGTAAGAAATAGACAACAAAGACTGTGACGGTTCATCGTAAGCCCGTTACTTGAGTGTGACGGTCCTACTAAGATGCGTCAGAGCGTCTGCTGACAGAAATTGATATGAAACCTAAGAGATCAACACACATCATGTCTGTAAATCAAATACCATGTCTATCCTAGGCATGATAACAAAGTATAGGCTATCTACATGCATGGGTTTCAGTGCATAGACAATATAACATCTTTTATTTCTATTTAAGGCTAAGAGATGTGTGAAATGCATGGAGCTAGTAAAACATGAAATAGATGATCTATAATGCATAAAATCCAATCCAACCAGAGGGCTTTTAGTCCTACCAAGAGGTTTTTGCCATTCATGAGATAACCTACCTCTTAACTTGGCTTTAAACTTCCAATTTAGGGTTTGAAAAACGTGCCCTAGCTCTCCTCTTCCTGTGACTTTTCAGTAACTTCCTTGGGCTCTAACTCCACGACCTCTTGACCTAAAGACGTGAAATTTGGAGAGGAGTTGGTCTAAAGTATTGTAAACAAATTCTTCTAAATAACTTACCTGAGATTATGACTCCTTACCTTGATTCCACGCGAGTAAAAGTAAGGGTCGCGCAGTTCAGAACTAGGTCCTATTTATAGAGTTCTAGCTAGGGTTTGAGGATTAGATCGATTCTAGAGTCCTTAATCTACCAGAATCTAATCCCTAAGAGTCCTTAGTAGTGTTATTAACTCTCCCAAGTCGATCCCTAGTGGATAAGATCTCAAGGTTCTGATCTTTCTACTCGTTCTTTCCTTCACGGAACTATCAGGGTGTAACGGTTGTAGACCCCTGCATTACAAGAATGTGACAATCTCACGATAGACCGTTACATTCAATGTTCCCAGAGTTTAACATTAATCAAACTCTTTTGCTAATTATCCTATATAATTATTTATATAATTTGTATCTATCCTTATTCTGCTAAAACCTGATTTCTAAGAGTCCCTAGTGATTTTACATGTCATTCTAATTAGGTCTCTTATAGATAGGATCATCAAGTTCTAATCTTTTTATACATTCTCTTACTTACGGAACTTGCAGGCTGTGACGGTCTAGGGTATACGCGTCACAAGGCTATGGCGGTCGCCCGATGGACCGTTACATTCGACGCATTCAGAATTTTAATTTTAATAAAACTCTTTTATTTATTTTTCATCTAGTTATCCTATTAAGTGGTGTTTATCCTTTAAAATCCGTAAATAACCTTCTAGAATATGGGCCAAATTAAATGGGCCTGGTCTTTAAACCTTTTTGATTTGTTTAAGTGAATTAGGTTAATTGATTAACACAATTGGGCCTTATAATGACTAAAAAACTCAATAATCCTTTTATAAATTTATTTAGCCCTTATAAATTACAATAAATTATAAAATAATCTAGAAATAACTTATATAATTTCAGGGGCACTACACCCTCCCCCACTTAGAAGAATTTGGTCCCCAAATTCAATACATGGATTGTGGAGAGTGTACTTACGGTTAAATAATTCTGGAAATCTTTTTCTCATGGCTGCTTCGGTTTCCCATGTTGCTTCATATGGCCATGTCTTCTTCCATTGAATTTTTACCATAGGGATTCTGTCATGCCCCGTACTCTATACCATCGAGGTATTGTCCGCTTTGGCCTACCGGCCTCACGGTTTTGTCCCTTTCTAACAGTGATTGGCTCCAGAATGGAGGACTTCCCAGGCAGGTCACCCATCCCAGTACTACTCCCCATTAAGCACGCTTAACTTCAGAGTTCTTTTCAAGAATTGAGCCGATACTTCAAAAGGCGTCTCGGTGATATAGAGTACGACTTTGCTATATTTGAGGGTGTTACAATCTACCCCTCTTATATAGGCGACATCATCATCGCTGGGCACATATAGCACGCAATCAAGCCCCCAGGCAGGTAGGACTCTAGAGGTGGCCCCTACAGGCTCAAGAGGTGGCTCCCACTATGTAGCACTTTGCTCCATTACGGACTCAAGAGGTGGCTCCCATAGCGTAGCACTTTTCCCTGCATGGCACTTAGTTCCCACACTTCCAGCTGGGGTATAGCTCTGATACCATTCTGTCATGCCCCGTACTCTATACCATCGAGGTATTGTCCGCTTTGGCCTACCGGCCTCACGATTTTGTCCCTTTCTAACAGTGATCGGCTCCAGAATGGAGGACATCCCGGGCAGGTCATCCATCCCAATATTACTCCCCATTAAGCATGCTTAACTTCGGAGTTCTTTTCAAGAACTGAGCCGATACTTCAAAAGGCGCCTCGGTGATATAGAGTATAACTTTACTATATTTGAGGGTGTTACAGATACTTTAGAAATGACGGAGAGAATCCGTGGGAAGAGTGTTAAGAAAGAACAACACCATACTGGTTCAGAAAGTATTAAGCACGGTCATGGCGGGAAGAGGCCCATTAGCGGGTCTGGTTCATGGAAGGGCAAGATGCTGAAGAATGAATACAAGAAGCCTGGCCCTATTGTTCCATTCAAGGGCGTATGCAAGTATTGTGACCGTCCATGTCACAAGATGGAGGAGTGCTGGCGCAAGCTGGGCGCCTATTTACGTTGTGGCAGTAGGGACCACCGTATTCCCGAGTGTCCTCTTTTATCTGAGCAAGCTACCCCGGTGAAACCACAAGGAATCAAGAAGCAGCAAGGCAAGCTCCAGGCTCTACAAGAAGATGAGGCAGGACCCACCGAGGAGGGTGGACTCGTCGAAGGTACTCTTAATATACATGATAAAATAGCTTTTGTTCTTTTTGATACTGGTGCCACTCATTCTTTTATTTCTCAGAGATTTGCGAAGTCTTTACCTGTGAAGCTAGTTCTGATGAATTCTCCGTTAGAGATTTCAACCCCTATTGGTTCCGGATCATCAATTATGTATTTCTATCCTTCCAGTAAGGTCATGATCAATGAAAAAAACCTGCCAGCTGATTTAGTTTGTATGGACATGAAGGATTATGATGTAATCCTAGGAGTTGATTGGTTGGCTAAGTATGAGGCCAATGTTCAATGCAGATCTAGTTCTGTGTCTTTCATTGGACACCCTGGACTTTCTTTTATATTAATTAGACACCATAAGTCTGTTCCACTTATTTCGGCTCTTCGAGCTGATAAGCTGATGAGGAGAGGATGTAAGGCTTTTCTAGCCTTTGTTTATGTGACCCCTGAGCAGAAGATTGAGATTGAGGACTTTTTTATTGTCTGAGATTTTCCAGATGACTTTCCTGAGGAACTGCCATGACTTCCTCCTGAAAGGGAAGTTATCTTTTCTGTTGATCTAATTCTTGGTGCAACTCCTATTTCCAAATCTTCTTATCGTATGTCTCCTACGGAGCTAAGGGAACTAAAGCAGCAGTTGATGGAATTGCTTGAGAAAGGGTTTATTTGTCCAAGTACTTCCCCGTGGGGAGCCCTTATATTATTCATCCGGAAGAAGGATGGTTCGATGAGGTTGTGCATCGATTATCGGTAATTGAACCAATTGACTATCAAGAACAAATATCCAGTACCAAGGATTGATGAGTTATTTGATCAGATAGCAGGAGCTCAGTATTTTTCTAAGATCGACCTTCGATCTGGATATCATCAGTTACGAATTAAGGAAGAGGATATCTACAAAATAGCCTTCCGCAATAGGTATGGGCATTTCAAATTTGTAGTAATGTCTTTTGGGCTAATGAATGCACCTATAGCTTTCATGCAGCTGATGAACGATGTGTTTCAGCCCTATCTTGATCAATGGATCGTGGTGTTCATTGATGACATCTTGATTTATTCTAAGAGTGAGAAGGAGCATGCTGAACATTTGAGGATGGCATTGCAACTATTGAGAGATCATCAGTTATATGCCAAGTTTAGTAAGTGTGATTTCTGGCTGCAAGAGGTGTCCTTTCTAGAGCATATCATCACAAAAGAAGGTATTTCTGTTGATCCTTCGAAAGTAGAGACAGTAAAGAACCGGGATAAGCCTACTAATGTGACTGAACTGAGAAGTTTCCTAGGCCTAGCAGGTTACTACCAAAGGTTTATTCAAGATTTCTCCAAAATTACGGTACCTCTGACAAGATTAACCCGCAAGGTGATCAAATTTGATTGGTCAGAAGATTACGAGCGAAGCTTTCAGACCTTGAAGGAATGTTTGACTACTTCACTTGTTTTGGCTTTACCTTCTGGAGAAGGAGGTTTTGTTGTATACACTGATGCTTCAGGTATTGGTTTAGGATGTGTACTCATGCAGCACGGGAAAGTGATAGCCTATTCTTCTAGGCAGTTGCGGAAGCATGAAGAGAATTATCATGTTCATGATTTAGAGCTAGCAGCAGTGGTGTTCGCCTTTAAGATATGGAGGCACTACTTGTATAGAGAGGCATTTACGATGTTTTCAGATCATAAGAGTTTGAAATACTTGTTTTCTTAGAAGGAACTCAATATGAGGCAGTGAAGATGGCTAGAGTATTTGAAGGACTTCAATTTCTCCATTGAGTATCATCCTGAAAAAGATAATGTTGTGGCAGATGCCTTTAGCCGCAAGCCTATAGCTAAGTTGTCAAGCCTCATGTTACAAGAATGGAAATTGCTGGAGCAGTTAGCTAGTTTGGATCTTAATGTTGACAAGGATCGGGTTATGATTGCTCAGATTCAACTTAAGCCCGAATTATTGATGAAAATCAAGTCTCTACAAGATGATGACCCAGAGTTGGTAGAGATCAAGAAAAGCTTGAGTAACAGACCTGACTTCATGATGGCTGATGATGGAAGATTGTTATTTTAGGGAAGAACTTGTGTACCTAATGTAGCTGAGATAAAGAGTAAGATCCTCGAGGAAGCTCATAGATCCAGATACACCATTCATCCTGGAGGTACTAAGATGTTTAAGGATTTGAAAGATCTTTTTGGTGGCCGAATATGAAAAGGGAAGTTGCAGACTTTGTAAGTAGATGCTTGGTTTGTCAGCAAGTCAAGGCTGAGCATTTCAGACGAGCAGGGAAGTTGAAACCCCTTGATATACCCCAATGGAAGTGGGAGAGCATTGGCATGGATTTCATTATGGGTCTACCTAGGACTCGTAGTGGATTTGATACAATATGGGTGATTGTCGATAGATTGATAAAATCTGCTCATTTTTTATCTATTAAGTCTAAATGGACAGTTGATGTCTTGGCTGCTTTGTATATGAAGGAAGTGGTAAGACTATATGGTATACCAACAGCATTGTGTCTGATAGAGACCCCAGGTTCACTTCTCATTTTTGGAAAGGATTGCAAGAGTCCTTGGGAACTTGTCTAAATTTCAGTACTGCTTTCCATCCACAAATAGACGGACAGAGTGAAAGGACCAACCAGATAGTGGAAGACATGATTAGAGCCTGCATGATTGACTTTGGAGGTAGTTGGAGTGATCACTTGGCATTGGTTGAATTCGCCTACAACAACAGTTACCAGGCTAGCATTCAGATGGCTCCATTTGAAGCTGTGTATGGTAGAAGTTGTCGATCCCCATTATGTTGGGACAAAATAGGTGAGAAGTAATGGCTTGGACCAGATCTCATTTCCGAATCGTCCAAGAATATCCATATTATCAGAGATCGGTTACAAGTAGCACAATCAAGACAGAAGAGTTATACCAACACCAGGAGGAGAGCTTTGGAATTTTAGGTTGGTGAGCATGTGTTTTTAAAGGTTTCTCCTATGAGAGGGATTCAAAGGTTTGGTATTCAGGGCAAACTGAGTCTAAGATACATTGGTCCATTCGAGATTCTAGAAAGAGTGGAGGAGGTTGCTTACCGTTTGGCACTACCACCTCAGTTATTTGGAGTACACAATATTTTCCATATGTCTATATTACGAAAATATGTGTATGATCCCACTCACATTATTCAGCATATGGACTTCGAATTGAAGGAAGATCTGACTTATGAAGAAAGATCGATCAAGATTTTGGATCAGAAGCAATAGCAACTCAGGAATCGTTCCATACCGATGGTTAAAGTGCAGTGGAGTCGACGTGGAACTGAAGAAGCTACTTGGGAGTCAGAAGATACTATGCGGAGGCAGTACCCTGACTTATTCTAGGTGAGCTGTCTCACTCTCTATTTTTATTATTAAGTGCATTGAATTTGGAGGAGTAAATTCCTTAAGTGGGGGAGGGTGTAATACCCCGATTTTTCAAGAAATTAATTAGAAATTACCTTAATAAATAGAATAAGTCAAATTTTCACTATTTTATAAAAATCCAAAAAAAATATATTATTGTAGAGGATAACATGTTTAACAAACTTATCTTCTATGACCAACCCAAATAAAATCTGTAAATAGGCCGAATTAGTAGATTAAGCCCAAATTAAATACTTAGTTAACTATACCTTGAAACGTAAAATTCGAGCTCAATACTCCATCAAATGAGCCCAAACCAGTGGCAAATGAAAGATTAGGATGAGAGGATCATTTCCCCTCTCTTAATCTCCTGAAACCCTAACCCTAGGAGATACAATCGGTGGAGATTGGATCGCGTCAACAATTGCGGTGGCGTTCGCATCAACCCAACTTGCGTGGATGAATACTCCGCGCATAGAACCCTCTAGAAGGCGTGTGACCTATAAAAATGAAGCTCTCTAACCCTAGAATCATTTAGAACCAGTGGCGACTGTAGAGGAGCTGGATGGAGGGAGATCTCTAGTGATTAGGGGCTGCGTGTACCAGCGCCTTTGGTTTTCTTTCTCCTTCCTTCTTCATCCGATTCAGGTAGGTGATAGCAAGCCAAACCCTACAAATAATATATGGTTGGAAGCATCATCGTATCAACTTTTCATTGATGTAGAAATCCCTAAATTTTATTTAGTGTTCTGCGAGAATTTTTGGTTTTAGTAGAAGCATGTCACATCTAGGGTTATAACAGTTCCCTTTCGATTAGGTAGTAATTTCAGGTTGTAAACATAAAATTGATTCATGCATCTTGTAGAGTTTTTTATGCTCTTTCTTTTGGTAGTAAAAGCTTCAAATTTAATGCTTTATATCATGCGAATTTTATGTTTTATCCCAACCCTAGTCAACCTCGCCGGAAGCGGGCAAGGCAGAAGGGGCAGCGACCTCTTGAGGTTGCGCGGCCTCCCGATAGACCGCCCAACCATTTAGGCGGCCAGTTACGGACCGTTCAAGGCTTCGATCTCCGATCATTTCCCAGATGCCCTATTTTGGTTTAGACGGCCTCACGACAGACCGCATATCCTTATAAGCGGCAGAATTTCGACCGTTCTACTGTTTTACTACTATTACGTCTCCAGAGACATGCGGTAGATCCCTGACCGCTCAACCTAAGCGCGGCCAGTCTTCAACCGTTCAACATCCTCAGCGGCACCCTACTAACTGCCCAACTCCATAAGGCCTTCGGACCTGACAGAGATTGAGCGGCCATAAGTGGACCGCCTATATCGTTGCGCGGCTATAAATGGACCGCCTATATCGTTGCGCGGCTATAAATGGACCTCCTATATCATTGAGCGGGCAACCAGAGACCGTTCATTTTTGGTTACTGCCAATTAACCTTGGTCATTTATCCTTGATCCATCTTTGACCAAACCCCGAATTGATCAGCCCAGTAAGCCCTAGGCCGACCAACAGACAGTGGGCTGGACTCTGGTTTAATTCCACCCTGTCTATGGTAGCCAGGAGCCCACTTGGGCAAATTTCCAACTTATTGATAGGCCCTGTGTTGCGCGGACTATATTGGACCACCCATATTACAGGCGGCCCATATTGGACCGTCCTTCCATTGAGCGGCCCAATGTTGCCCGTATATCTTGTTCTTACCTTCTGGCCCTGCGCAGCTAATTTTTTACCGTCAGTATCTTGCGCGGTCTCGTAGTGCCCGTTCAGCAGACTTGCGCGGCCTAGTAATTACCGTCCAACTTATGAGCGGCCCTTAATCATCCGTTCAACCTTGACCTCGTGGAGGCTGATCTCCAGCCCAGTTCTTGAGCGGCTCAGAATTGACCACCTAGTTCTTGTGCGGCCTAGTAGCGACCGCCTATCTCCCAGAGACGGGTTTTCTCCGTGTTTTATGGTTTTGAATCCAAGAACATGATGATTCTTGATAACTTGAACTCCTGGATAGAAATTCTGGATAGTATCTCTTCAACTTAGCCTTGGGATGTTCCGAGGTAAGTTTGTACTTGATTGTAATTAGCCATTTTAACTTGATTAAAGTCTAGACAACTTGGGATCTTGGATCCAATAAATCAATGCCAATGCATCATAGGGGCCCGGTCTGGTCCTGGGGAGAGCGCCCGAAAAGTACTTGTGCCCATGGGAGTTTGTAATAACATGGTGAGGCATTGCACCGAGTGCATGACTAGCGTGATGTCTATGACAATGATCTCTTAATCTCTTACTTGAATCGTGTTTGACTTGGTTATATTCTTACTTATTGCCCAATCTCCTACAATTTCCTGTTATTTATATTGTTCATAAACTTGTAATTCTTGTAGTTATATCATCCTGCCATATTGTTATTCCATTTCATTCTTTAGCACTTTCTTTTTATGTTGTTTCATCTGATCGTCATTTCTTTTCTTTCCGTTTCATATAAACATGTAATTAATTGGTTAATTACTTACACTTGCCTGTTGTTACCTACTGAGCGTTTGCTCATATAGTTGTTTCCCCCCTTTCCAGGCAGCTCAGGTGATGATTCACAGATGGATGGAAATGGGCCAGAGTGATGACTTGGAGTGTATCAGCTAGTAGATATGTTGAGATTGTTATAGTTGTTTTACATCTAGCTATGTCTTAGAGCTTATGTTAGTTATTGTAACGGAGTCAAGTAGAGGTTATGCTTGATTATGTTTAAGTCAGTTTGATGGCTATTGTAATAGATTTGGTGTTATTTCTGTTCATGACGTTATGTAAATTCTTAGCTTATCATATTATCATTACTAGCGTTTTCTACTGCCAGTCCCGATATTCTGCGTCGGGGCATGACAATAATACATCAGGGGCATTACCATTGTCAACTAAGATCCTATCTACGTTACAATAGTTTATTGAAGCCGATACAACGAGAGCGTCATCGTGCGGGGTGGTTAACCCTTCCAGGTCCCGGTCGGAGAATACCAGGGCCTGTGATTCGCTCGCCTGCGGGGCCGTAGGGTGCTCAATGAAGGCTCGCCTCGCCCGCTCGGCATGACGCTTTCTTCCTCGGATGTTATCTCCACCTGATGCCGCACCACCCGTGATGACGTTGATGTGGACTCCGCGGGGGGCATTGTCGATCTCTTCCGGGGCACCTCGGTCTTCCCTTTGCCCGGACACGCCTCGGGATAGGTGTCCCTGGTGAACGAGGCGCTTGATCTCATCTTGAAGTTGATGGCAATCGCTAGTGTGGTGCCCGTGATCGCTGTGGAACAGGAAATGCTTGTGGTGATTGTGGTGCTTGGCTTTCATAGGCTCGGGTTGGCTGAGGAGGCCCGAGCCTTTGATGTCTTCATAAATTTCGTAGATGGGGGCGGCAAGGGGGGTATACTGCTCGTGCTTCCGGGATGGCTATTTTAGGTCTCCATCCTCGTTCCGCATTTTTCCTTGGCCCATCCCTTGCTCGGACGGTCGCATCTTGTCCCCCTCCCGACCCGAGCCTGTCGTGCCTCGGCAGGCACTGAGGATTTCCTCGCACTCTGCATGGTGCAAGGCCAGGGTCACTAGCTCGGCAAGGGAGGTGGGAGGATGAAGCACTAGCTCGCGCCGCAGGTTCTCGTCACGGGTACCCTGGTCAATGCCGTAATGGCAGAGGCCACATCTAGGCGGGGATGCGCAGGGCTTCCGATTTGAATCGGTTGATATAAGCCCGCCACTTCTCCCCCTATTCCTGCTTGAGGGCCAATAATCCCGCCACTGACCGGGGTGGATCGCTGCTGACGAAGCTTTCCTTGAACACTCGCCCGAATTGCTTGAAGTTGTGGATGTTGCCAGGGGAGAGGGCCCTGAACCAAGCCTGAGCACCCTGGACCAGAGTGGTCACGAACGGTTGGCACTTTATTACGTCGGACGCTCCATGCAAGGCCATTAGGGTGTCGAAGCTGTTGTAGTGGTCGGCCGGGTCTCCCTAGCCGTCGTACGACTTGAAGGTCAGGAGTGAGATCCTGGGAGATATCTCTGCCTTCAAAATATAGTCAGAGAATGGGGATCGCTCCTCGTCCTCCATGGGAGAGGTCTTCTACAAGGCGCGGAGGGTGCGCTCTTGCTACGCGAAATGCCTTTCAAAGTCTCGCAGCTGCAGATACAGCTCTGGTTGTCGCTGTCCGGAGGGGCTGGGGGGGCGCACTTGCATGCTGTCCCGACGCTCCTCGGGGGCCTTGGCTTCCGAAAATGGTCGGTGTGCTCCTGTCTTCTCCCTCCTCGGGGTTGAGGAGGGTTCCTGCTCCAAGGGAGGGGCATGTGATGGTCCTCTTAATAGGTTGCGAATGAGCCACCGACCCTAGAGGGTAAAATGGCCTTCAGCGGTTTGCTGGGAGGCATCTCCACGTGGGGGGCTCTTCCGGGGGAGCTGCGACTTCTCCTCCCTGGCCACCTGGGCCCTCATGAGATCCACGAGGACATCCAGTTTTGCATTGAGGGTTTGGAGGGCGTCGATGCTCCCGCTGGGAAGCCGTTCCCCCGCCACCGATGGAGGCATCTCGTTGGCGTGATTGCCTGATGGGGAATTCTATGTGGGGAGAGAAGGTGTGCCTTCTTCTGTCACCAGGGCTTTCCCCAGGTCGCCGGCAGTCCTCCTGCTAGAATTTCTTCGCACCATGATGGCTCTTTGTTCGTTTCCCACAGACGGTGCCAGATGAAGAGGGGCTATCTCGCACTGCTCCTGAGCGGGGAAGAGGATGACCACGTACACTTGAAGTGTGAACTGCAAGAAGGGAAACGAGTCAGAGGTGCCCAAGGATAGATCCCCGGGGAAGACACTCCGATGCTTAAGTCAGCAAAGTAGTAGAGCTATGATGCGAAGGGAAGAGCTAGGAGGAAGGTGGGAGCGCGAGATCCCTCTCCACCAAAAGGTGAAGTGGTTCTTGCTTAGGATTTTTGGCTCTTGCCTGGCTTACCTCTTGTAGTGGGGCTTTTCCAGTTTAAATAGTGGCCCATTGTGCGACTGATCCCTATAAGCGGAGGAGTCTCAGGGGGTGTTACATCCTTCATGCGGGCTCCTTTATAGCACGCAGACTCTTGGTCTCCCCTATCCTCTTGAGCTTCCTGCCATTAAGGGATTCACAACGGCCGTACTAATAAGCTTCCATCAGTGAGCCCGAGCGATAGGCACTTGCCCAGGAGTGGTCTCTCGAGCGATGAGTGCATGGTCGGGACAGGCAGATGAAGATGGGCTATCTCACACTGCTCCTAAGTGGGGAAGAGGATGACCACCTACACTTGAAGTGTGAACTGCAAGAAGGAAAACGAGTCAGAGGTACCCAGGGATAGATCCCCGGGGAAGACCCTCCGATGCTTAAGTCAGCAAAGTAGTAGAGCTATGATGCGAAGGGAAGAGCTAGGAGGAAGGTGGGAGCACGAGATCCCTCTCCACCAAAAGGTGAAGTGGTTCCTGCTCAAGGTTTTTGGCTCTTGCCTGGCTTACCTCTTATAGTGGGTGGTGCGGACACCAGAGCGAGCGAATAGCACGAGTCGGCAAACCGACGGTACCATACGCGGAGCACCAATCGGACTACTTCGGATTTCCTTTGAAATGGAAGCAATTTGGCTTAAGTTTGAACACTTTTTACATTAAATTTGGGCTTGTAATGTGTCATTGTACTTGTGTTTTCATATTGGGCTGGTTGTAAGGCTCTTAAAGGGCCATCTTGGTTAAGCCCCTTTAGAATTCATTAAGAAAGAGTGGCCTTGGACCATTATGATGGATCCATATGCTATGGAAGGCCCAATTGGGATTCCTTCCATCATGGACTATCTAGGATGGAAAGGCCTTAAGCCATCCATGGTTGATTGGGCTTGGGTTGGCCAAGGACCCAACTTGGCCCAATGTTGGCCCAGGAAGGGGGGCGCCCCCTATTTTGTTTGTATTAGGCTAGCTATTTTATTTTCTTTTCTTGCCTTCCCCATTTACCACATGGGAACATTAGAATGGCTGCTGGTCCAAAAGGAATGGCTGCCACCTATCCCCCTTTACTTGAATTTCAAAGGTAGGTAAGTCCAATGTTCCCTTGTCACCCCCTCCCTTCCTATTCTAGTCAAAGGGGCGCACCCCTCCTCCCCTCCCCAAGGTTCCATCGAACCATCCAGCCCTTTCCCCTTGCCAAACCCCTATATAAAGACTTGTATGATGATGGGTTAAAAGTTAATGAAATTTTTTTGAGTGAGATTTGCATTAAGAGAGTGATTATCTTCTTTCCTTCTTGGGTGTGAAGCCCTTGTTCAGTCCTGTGTCAGGACAGAAGTAGGGCATGTGACTCGCCCCCGTATCTCCCCCATTCCCTTATCATATGCTTCCACCAAAATTATCCTTGATACCTGTACGAGTTAGAAAGAATTGAGAGGTGGTTTCGTGTCGATCGAAGTTCAGGATCGCCAGTGGTGATTTTTCTCAAGACGGTGCGCGGACCTACCAACCTGCTGCCCAGATCTGAAGTTTCCTGCTTATTAATTTCCCCAGATCGCCTCTCAACTCTTCTAGAGCTTATTCTTGGAGTGATCGTAGGATTTCAAGTCCTCTTCGCGTTTCCGCTGGTCTCGCCTCAATCCGAAACCTGTGCTGATCGTGGCGGTGATTCTCGTGGGATCGCGCGAGCTGACCTGAGCAGATCCGGCTCAGATCCAGAGTCGACTTTTAGAGTCTGTCCTGCCTCTTCCGTTTGAGATCTGAGCGAGCCCTTTGAATTACGTCTTCCTCTGGACGTCGCCAACGATCTCCCACAAACGGCGCCTCAATCCGACATCGGCAACTAATTTTCCATTAATTACTCGTGTTTCTGTGCAGTTCTGTGAGCACAGAACCAGAATCTGAATCAAGTCATTGCTGCACCCAGATCTGAAAGGATCTGATGACGCCCTTCAGAGTGGATAAACTACATCCTGTCGCCGACGTTCTCCAACAAACGGCGCTTCAATCGGGCATCGGATCTGGCCGTACCGGCATCCGCAAGCTTGCTGCGCAGGGTGACCAGCTCGGACAGAACCGGGTCGGCTTCCCATCGGCGTACCCGAGCGGCTCCGGCACGCATCCCTTGCCTCCTGCGAGTGTGGCCCGTCAACCTGGGTTCCAGCAACCCCAATTTAGGCCATTGTAGCCCTATACCACCCTGCGTGGAGTGGGCATTAAGTTCTGCAATTGTAATTTCAACCGTTCTGTGTATTGGGTTGTTCGGACTCGGCCGGGAATTCTTCCCCACGCCTAGGCGTGGAGGTACGCGCTTCGATTCCTTTCTCACTTTGCTGATTTAGTATATTGTCTATCATGCTGCGTTTGTGAGATTAGGACCATTAGCTAGTTCCAAATCACCGTGAGTGTGAGTTGTGAGCGCCCGTTCCATATCTCCAGTCAAGCACCGAGCTTGAACTGGATACCCTAGGCGACGGTGGTTCCTTAACCGCTACGATCCCCACGTTTCCCTCGCAAGGGACGATCGTCGGGCTACCTAGTGTTGCTGTTGAGAGACGTCTCCACCCGGAGAACGCCACGGTGGTCAGCCGCCCGGCTTGCCTTTAGCGTGTTAGTGCTGGCCGCACATCGAGTCCGTCGTACGTCTTAGCTCGGTAGTCATCCGTCCCGCATCAGTGGGGCTTTTCCAATTTATATAGTAGCCCGTTGTGCGACTGATCCATGTAAGCGGAGGAGTCTCAGGGGGGTTACATCCTTCATGTGCGCTCCTTTATAGCACGTAGACTCTTGGTCTCCCCTATCCTCTTGAGCTTCCTGCCATTAAGGGATTCGCAACGGCCGTACTAATAAGCTTCCATCAGTGAGCCCGAGCGATGAGTGCATGGTCGGGACAGGGAATAGGGGCGTCGGGGGAGCTTTCTCGATCGAACTGATGCTCGGACTTCCCAACCCGAAGGCCGCTTAGGAAGCGCTTGTACAGAGTGAGTTTTTGGGCTTTATACTAAGTGGGCCCGGGGGCTACAACTTCAAGGAGTTGGGCCTCGTTCGGTCTGGTTGGACATCTTTTGGCCTCTCCGTACGAGTGACGAGATTTCCCCTCTCCAGGTCTGGTTCAATAAATATAATTTTCTAAACACGGTGGTTAGTTACTATTCATATTTTCAAAGTTTCTCCGAATCAGGAAATAAGGACATGGGCAGGTAGAGAAAATATTGAGATCACAGAACTATGTTCATGCGAGAATTTTATGGTCTGGTTCAATAGATATAAATTTCTGAACATGGTGGCTACTAATTACGTACTTCCTGTTCATGATTTATAACACATTCACAGAATTAGGAAGCAAGGACATAGATCGACATGGAAATTTTTAGGATTGTACGATCATGCTCATGCAACAATTTCTCAGTTTAATTTCATAGATATCAATTTTTAAACATGGATTAATTTACAAGAATCGGGATAGATTATGAGTATAAACCATGTGCTGTACAAGGGTACTTGGTGGAGAAAGTACTCACGTAATATTTAGTGTTTCAGATAGGCGTGGCCTAACCTTCCCACTAAACCTTTTGATATACCCCTACCTTAAATGACCAGATTTAACTAGCATCCATGTTAACCTATATTAACTACTAGTTAAACCAGATCTTGAGAACACCTACCTTTTGACGTGATTACGATGACAGAATAGAAATCCAAGGATGAAGCCACACGTTCTCCATCGCCGTAAAGCTCCAGTAGCAGGACGTAGACTTCAAGTCTTCCGAGGGAAAGAAGGGAAACATTCCCTTCTGCGAGTAGCACTGATGATGGCAGTAGCCTCTGCCAGTGCTACGGAGGGAATTAGTTATAGGAAATGCAGAGCATGGGTTTATTGCCTTGCGGGTCCGGTTGAGGAACAAGATCAAAGATCATAGATCATTGCTGTCTGTGGTGCTTTGCCAGCTAAATGAGGTTGTTCGTGCCTCAACCTTCTAGAAGCACAGATGAAATGATGCCCTTGTAAGGGGACGTCCATTAATCTAGGTGGTTCTATTCATGTAAATGACGTCTCTTCATGAGGGCGTCCATTTTAGACAAAACTGTCACTTTCACGTGTTGGCCTTTATGGTGTATATATATATATATTAATACTATAGTGGCATGGTGGCCCCAAGGGAAATGGGGCCTGTCCATAGGGCCTTCAATTTGTTGAATGGCACCCTGGTAAGGGGCGCCCATTCTCTTGGTGTTGGAAAAGAAACCCCACTTACGTACAACCCATGTGTTGGCATAAAGTTGACTTATACATTTATATACTAGTCCTCTTATGGTTTGGTTCTTTATATAAGGCCTTCATATAATATTTTTTTGGAAAAGAGTTCACTTACGTAATACACATGATGGCATAAAGTGATGTTGGCTTGTATAGTTATATAATAGTCATCATAAGGTTGGGTTCTTTATGTAAGGCCTTCATGTAGGATTCTTTAGGAAGAAGTTTAATGTGACACAACCTTGGACTTAAGCAAGCAAGCACAATTCACAATCAAAGCGGACCGATATTGTCGACCACTCACCCGACGCTCACCCAAGTCCCGGGGTAACTTGGCGATGCCAAGTGGAGGATGTGAGGGCTGGGCCCTTGCTGGTAGAGGGCCAACAAAGCCAAGGTTATTCCCCAAGGGTAAGGCAGCCCAATTCCATGGAGCCGACGTCGTGCCGAGGGCACGGGTTGCACACTCTCTCCCACGATGGTCACTCGAAGCAATGGGGCTTGAGGATCGGGCACTCACTCTCACGGACCAGCGCAGTTTATAAGCTAATATTGAAAGAACAAGCACTAAGGGAAGCAAGGTTAGAACACTTACTCGACCGGTTTGAAGAAACCGATCCCACTCGGAGACGTGGGCGAGCGGGGAAGTGTGGTTCCCCACACGCTGCGCCGGAGTAGCTTGACCCTGTTTTAAAAATTTACAACACTACTCCCCATGCAAGGGGGTGGAACAAGGGGAGGGGGAGTCATTCATACACTCAAACACTACCTCCCACAGGGAGGGGCTTTAAGCCGGCTAGGCGGGGAGGGGAAAAACTGAATTGGAAGCCGAATGGATGGACAACGCCGGTTCTGCCTGCTCTCTGGAACATGTAATAGACGGTTGAAGATGACACTGCTATGGCCACTCCTAAATTTTCCCGATGATGAGACCAGTTGAAAAATCATCGTAGCTGGATCAGGATGACGCCAAAATTTTGTTGATTTCTCTGGTTGCTGGTGCCGGTCGGGGTCAGACTGCAAACAGGGCCCCTAAGTTCTGACTCTGGCGGTAGAAGCACCTCAGTAGCAGGAAGAAGAGGTAGCCACGAGCGTTCCCGAACTCTGAATCGAGTGTGGCTAGAGTCGTTGGAACCGTTGTCAAGACTTCTTCGAAACTTGACCCATGGGAACGCCAGATGATGTTGGAACAGCTTGGGAGAACCCGAATAGTGGACAGGGGTCGGTTCAGTCCCAGAGGGGACAGAACTGCGCACCTAAGGGAGGAAAATAAGAAAACACAGCTCCGGATGCCGAACGGAGTTCTGCTTCTTGATACTGAAAGTAGACTCGGTGTAGAAACTGGCAGCCAAGGCCCGGCTTCAGAGCTGCAAGAAGTTGGCCGTGGGAGCCTCGGCAACTAACTTCAGGTTGACTGTCAGGAAGCAGATGCGCAGTCGTGGAAGATCGCCTCCCTCGAGCAGCCACAAACTCATAACGGGACGAGACCACCTCCGACCCAAAGAGGACTGGGCGACGCTTCCAACGGTTACTCTTATGCTTCCAGGGACACCGGGATGAAGTCGTGGCCGGAGCTGCAAGACACTGGTTCTCTGCAGGTCCTCAGTTGCGAACAGAACCTTCAGTGTAGCTCCAAGTGTTCATGAAATGGGGAAGAGGGGTTGTTGAAGGGTGATGGGGAATGGATGAGTGGTAGGATGGGGATGTGGGGGAGGTGTGGAAGGTTGCTAGGGCAGAGATGGAGGGGTAGGAAGAGGGGGAAATGCAGAAGAGTGGTTGCTGGCCTCTGCACAAGGTGGAGAAGGAGGGGAGGTGGAGGATGATCTAGGTTGATGGAGGGGGAGAGTAGGGGTGACCAAATGAAGTGGGGGCTCTCCTTGGGTCGACCTAGGGAGTGGGGGATGAGAGAGGGGAGGGAAATTTCAAATTTTGGCCTTGGGAGGGGCTGATTCAGCCTTGGGAAGGTGGGGTGATGATTGGGGAAGGGAAATGGGTAGTTGGGGGTTGGGAGGTGGGATGAGGATTGGTGGAGATCTCTTGGGGATGAGGTGGAGTAAAGAGGGAGGTTTGGGGAGTTGGAGTAGCCTTAATGGAAGGTGGAGGGAAGAGAAATTAGGTGGGAGGGTGAGGAGAGAGAGAAGGGGGCGAACCCCATAGAGAGAGAGAGAGAGAGAAAGAGAGAGAGGGGGGGAATTGAAGTGGGTTTCTCACCCTAGGTTTCACACCTTCTCACATGGAATCTCTCCACTAAGATTTGAAATTTGGACTCTTAAAATGGCAATTTTTATTAATTTGAAATAGGGGAAATGGGGTCCTATATATAGGCAACTCACATTTTATAAAAAGTCCCTGACTCATGCAACAATGACAAATAACCAAGGGGTAGGGGTGCGCCCTTGGGCCTAGCCCAATGAATTGGGCCCAATAACAATCTAATCAATCCTAATGACACTCAAACTTAAGGAAATAAACAAAAGACCTAGGGACAAGACTCAAATAAAAGGGAAAATACATCAAAATGACTCAAATAGAAAGCTCAAAATGGATAATGGGGCCCACATGGAATGATGCCCGAGCTCAAACAACTCTGGGGTGTGAAGATGTCCCAAGCCAGAGGGAGTCGTGGGTGATGCCTCTATCAAATCCCCTGGGCTGCGAAGAGCTCGACTCCGTCGAGTAGGGGTCTATCCTGCTATGATACTGCTGGAGAATGTCAGGATCCAGCTGCTAGAGGTCTTCCCGACTCACCCATGAATCCTCCGAAGGAGGCCGATCCTTTCACCTGACGAGATAGCGCTCGTATACCTTGCTTCTGGTGGTAGTAACCTGTTCATTCAATATTCGCTCAACTCGCTCACGCTGGGCTCTCTTGGCTGGTGGACTCTTCTCACGGGTGGGTGCTCTCTCAATGGGGGGAATGGGCTCAATATCCTCACTGGGTACCACCGCGGGACCCTTATATGACACTAGGTCGGCCACATTGAATGTGGGGCTCACTCCATATTCCTCGAGGAGATCTAACTCATAGGCATTAGTGCCAATGCGCCTCAGAACCTGGAAGGGACCAGCCCTACGATGCCTCAATTTCGAGATGGCTCCTGGGGAGAGCCTCTCCATTCTTACCATCACAAAGTCACCCACGTGGAATTCTTGGTGACGTCGATGAGAGTTGGCATGCCTTTTATAAGTCCCATTCTTCATGCTAATGTGCTTGCGGATTTCTTCATGCAATTCTCTAATGTGTTGGGTGAATGACTCAGCTGAAATAGACACTCTAGCATGCTGGGGAAAGGGAATGAGATCTGAAGGTTTCTTTGGCTTGTACCCATGCACAGCTTCAAACAGACCCATCCCTATGGACTTATTGGTAGAGTTGTTATATGCAAATTCAGCCTGAGGTAGAATGAGATCCCAATTCCCCGGACGATCCTCAACAAGACATCTAAGGAGGTTCCCTAGACTCCGATTGACAATTTCTATTTGGCCACCAGTTTGAGGGTAGTAGGCTGTGGAGAATTTGAGGAGGGTGCCCATCAAGTGCCAAAGAGTCTTCCAAAAGTAGCTAGTGAACTTGACATCCCTATCGGAGACTATGGTTTTGGGTAGGCCATGGAGGCGAACAACCTCATCAAAGAACAATTGGGCCACATGGGAGGCATCAGAGGTTTTAGAGCATAGGATGAAGTGGGCCATTTTTGAAAATCTGTTAACGAGTCATGCTTTCTTTGAGTCTTGGGTAGGCCTAGCACAAAGTCTATGCTTAAGTCTTGCCATGGGCGGTCGGGGATGGGGAGAGGGTATAAAGGCCAGTGTTTTGCTTCACCTGTTTGGCCGAAGCACATGTGCGGCATTGACCCACAATCTTGGCTACGTCTCTCTTAAGACTAGGCCAAAAGAATTGACCTTCAACTAGAGCAATGGTCTTATGAACCCCAAAATGGCCAGCTAGCCCTCCTGCATGCAATTCTCAAACCAAGAAATCACGGAGTGAGATCCGTGGTATGCAAATCTTTGGTCCCTTGAAGAGGAACCCATCCTCCAAGATTAAACCCTCATGTTCTTTGCTAGAGTGGGTGTTCGAGGTGGTATAGATTTGCCCAAAGTCGGGGCAGCCAGGGTACTCATCCTTGAGCCTCTCAAATCCGGTAACCTCTACTTGGATAGTGGATAACAAAGAGACCCTCCTATTAAAAGCATCCGCCGCTCGGTTCTCACTTCTCGCTTTATGTTTGATGACAAAGGTGTAGGATTGGATGTACTCAACCCAACGGGCATGTCGGGCATTCAACTTTTGTTGGGAGTTGAGGTATTTGAGGGCCTCATGGTCGGAAAAGATGACAAATTCTTTGGGCAATAAATAGTACCTCCAATGTCGGAGGGACTGAACCACGGCATAGAACACTTTATCATAAGTAGAGTACCGTGTCCTAGCATCGCATAGCTTCTCACTGAAGAAGGCCACGGGGTGACCCAAAGAATCTAAGGATCCCTTGTCACGCCCCGAATCGATAGTAGCGGGAAGCGATGCTCGGAACGTGGCAGTTAACAGTCATGATAACAAGAGTGAAAATAAATAACCACAATTAAACACAAGGAGGCCACAGACAACATTGAAAATATGAGCTCTTATTAATATTAAAAATATCACTTAACAATATTAGATTCAAATTAAAGGAGGAAATAACAAGGGAAGGAAAAAGAAATAACCAGACTCACGACACTAGCTAGACTCAAGAAGGTAAAAAGACAGACTCCGATCTCTAGGTTCCAGGTTCACTCGATCACACTGATCTGATTCCCATTTGCAACGTACCGTTTACAACGTTACCTGAAAAGGATTGGAAGTAGGGGTGAGCAAGAAGCTCAGTAGGAATTATACTCTATCGTCAGGCATAGTTTAAGTGATTAACCAATAAATGAATATGCATGATTAACGCGAGAAAATAAGAAGAACTAAATAATCACTAAGATAGAAAGAGTAACGATAAATTAAATGGAAGAAATAGTTGCATGTCGAGATATCAAGCAAGATTAACAAGATTTTCTAGTGAATGGCCATTTACAAGTCAATTTCGAGTCATGTCAAGCAAGCAAGCAAGTACTTCATACTTTAAGCATGAATAACATGTTTCACGAGAATGTGGAAGGTCATAGACCCAACACGCTAGATAGTACCGGTGCCAAATGCGACACCTAGTCATTCACCTCCCCGGGGATCAAGTACTTTTCGAGTGCTCCTCCCAGGACCAGACTGGGCCCTTCATTTGTTTGCCTTGGTATTGATTTTTGTTTGGATCACAGATCCCACGAATCTAGACATCCATAATATTTAATGGCCAAGAGTTCCAAGGTCAAGTTCATGTAGTCAAGGTAAAGGACGTAAAAATAATGATTCTTAAGAGTCCAAACAATAAGCTCCTTAATCGAGAAGAATAGTTGTCCCTAAGGACTATAATTAATGATCAATGGACCTAACAATAGGTCAAATCACGAAATACCATGGCCTACATAGGCTTGGTTAGCTCACACAATTCGAAATTCATGAAATAATCACTTTTTGAAAAACTGTCATATACACGGTCATACAAGGGCCGCTCAATATATATACGGTCTTATATGGGCCGCACTACTAGGAACTGGATTGAAGAACATCCTCTACGGGGTCAAGGATAAACGGCTGACAGTAAGCCGCTCTAAAGTATGAATGGTTAGTTATGGGACGCGCATGTCCCCAAGACATTAGGACCCATGAACAAGATATACGATCTGTACTGGGCCGTATTACTGATATGCGGTCATTATGGGGCCGCTTATGAGGATATGCGGTCCACTACTGGCTGCGCATGCCTCTCATAGCCCAATTCAATCCAAGACTAATAAACCAGTGGTTCTGTCACGTAAATCGATGTTCTGGTGGTTCATTAGGTTCTTAGCAGGGATATACAGAGATCCCAAGATAGTGGTAAGTCCGCCGGCTAGAGTGTCCGGGGGTAAGTTCAAGACTAGCACAACTAAAAGGCTAATGACTTACTAGAAGTTCGCAATAGGTTCAAAACGTTCTACTGGGATAGAGTGGCTATCCAGCAACCTAACATTCAGTTTTAGTCCGAATTTCCATGCTAATATATCAAGGATCACAATTTACATTTAATGTATTTGCCAAAAAGATGAATCAAGATGATAAGATAATGAACAAGATCATGTAGGAATGAA
Organism: Amorphophallus konjac; assembly: GCA_022559845.1. Taxonomy (NCBI): domain Eukaryota; kingdom Viridiplantae; phylum Streptophyta; class Magnoliopsida; order Alismatales; family Araceae; genus Amorphophallus; species Amorphophallus konjac. Next base: position 277,839,904 of record CM040121.1, on the reverse strand, counting down.
ATAGCATGCATTTTACAGAAATTTACTTGAATGGTTTACCACTTATCATATAGGTTTCTAATTTACTAATTAACCATTAAGATGCTAATATGAATCATATAGAGCTAATACTAAGTCATTTACTGCATAGATAAACGGTCCTGGAATGACCTTATATCTACCGGGATAACAGGGACTATTTCTGGACTGAAGGGACTTGGGCAGCTAGGTCAGGACCACCCAAGGGGTTGGGCGGTTCTCTGGGAGCCGCCCATTGGGTTGGGCGGTCATGGGCATGGCCACCCATCCCTGGGTTGTACGGTCACCTGGATGGCCGCCCATCCAGTTATGTGGTCTCTGTGAGACCGTTCATCCTGCCAGGGGATATGTGGTCACTTGAAGACCGTTCAACTGGATATGTGGTTAGGTGAGGACCGTCCATCCAGTTGTGTGGTCAGATGGAAACCGTTTAACTCAGGCTATACCAGGGTCAAAGTCTGGGCTTGAGTTATGCAGTCTATCGTAAGACCGTCCAACTCTAGGTGTATTCCGGTCACCCCTTCCACGTCCGATGAACGCCGGAACGTTGAGGGTTGATGGGGTTGGATCTAAGTCACTAATATCTCATGGAAACGGACTTGAAACAAGGGGCTTTTGGTACCGTTGGAAAGGTTATAAAAAATACTACCTAATAGCAGGGTCAATTTCATAATTACTTCCTGAAATCACGATTTATAATGGCAGGAACACTAAAAACCCTAATTTGGACATGCTGTTACTAAATCATAAAATTCTCACAATATACATAATGAAAATTTGGGCTTTTTATATCAAAAGAAAGCTTACTCGATGCTGATTCCAACCATATATGACATGCTATATGGGGATCAAGATTAACAACTTGAAATCACAATTTAACTCAAAAGAATACATCAAAAACCAAGTCTAGACATATCCTTACTCAGATCAGAAATTCTCTAAACATGATCCATAAAATTAAGAGCTTATATAATCAATGGAAAGAACACGAAAAACTCTACAAGATGCATGCATCAATTTCCTATTTACTCTCTTAAGTCTCTACTTAAATCGAAGAGGAACAATGTTAACCCTAATTTGACATGCTTCTACTAAACCTCAAAATACTTGCCGGATACAACATGATATTTGGGGCTTTATATATCAAAAGAAAGAGGACTTGATGTTGAACATTTTGATATATTACTTGAGGTTTGAGCCCGAGAGAACCTACCTCAATCAGGGAAGAAAGGAAGAAGAACGGACGCCGACACGTCACCACTAAACACCAGAGATCTCCCTTCATCGATCTCCACTGCGGCCGCCGCTACTACCAAAGGATTCTAGGGTTGCAGAGCTTTATTTTTATAGCTCATACACCTTTTGGAGCCATCGGTGCTGGGAGAATTCGTCGAAGCAAGTTGAGTGATTGAAACGGCGCCGCAATAGTTGACCTCTCCAAAGCTCGGCCGACTACAAGTTTTAGGGTTATAGTTTCGATGAATTGGCAGAGGGGAAATGATCCTTAGATCATGGCCTTTCATTTTCCACCGATTTGGGCTCATTTGATGGAGTATTAAGCTCTAATTTCGCGGTTTAAGTTAAGGTTAGGTAAGTGTGCACTTTGGGCTTAATCCACTAATTAGACCTAGTTACGGATTTTTGTTGGGTCGACCACAGAAGACAAAGTTGTTAAACAAATCATTCTTTACCATTTTACCAATTTTTGAGATTTTTATAAGGTAGTTGAAAATTTTACTAGTTCTATTTACTAAGGAATTAAATATTAAATTCTGAAATTCATTCATTTCAATTAAATTTCAGATTTTTAAAACCGGGGTATTACATCCTCCCCCACTTTAAGGAATTTGGTCCCCAAATTCGTCGGGTATTACCAATTATTTGAATATTTGAACTAAGATGATCTTATTTATCAAAATAACAAGTTAATCATACAACTAATGACGAAAGAATTTAGCTATAGCTAGGGATAAAAGAGAACAATACCATATATAATTCTTCATTCGATAGAAGTTGGTTCCGATTCTTCTTATATTTTTGCTTGTGGAAGTAACTTAGGACTGTTAGTCATTTTATGATCATGATTTTCGCAACGCAGACACGCTCCGCTCCTTTGCCAGCACTCCTTTGCGAGATGACCAAGTTTGTGACAGTACAAACATTTCATTTGTGTAACATTGCTCTTCTTCTTCTTATTACTTCGGGTTTCCTTACGACGGACTCGCCAGCCTCTAGTAGAACCGAATCTTAGCTTACCCATGGACCCACTCGCTTTCATTTTAAGAATGGCTTAGAGACCTGCAAGATAGTTATATGGTTAACTTTTTCATTACCCTTACGCGTAACACAACGCAATCTTGCATATATTTTATTACTTAACCCAAGATATTACCCAATCTCACCAGGTGACAAGGGATGACACGGGTCTTAAGACTTAGGGTAACCTATACTCTTGGATAAAATCCAAGGACTCAGACAATGGAGGCTCTGATACCACCTCTGTCACGCCCCGAACCGATAGCAGCGGGAAGCGATGCTCGGAACGTGGCAGTTAATAGTCATGATAACAAGAGTGAAAATAAATAACCACAATTAAACACAAGGAGGCCACAGACAACATTGAAAATACGAGCTCTTATTAATATTAAAAATATCACTTAACAATATTAGATTCAAATTAAAGGAGGAAATAACAAGGGAAGGAAAAAGAAATAACCAGACTCACGACACTAGCTAGACTCAAGAAGGTAAAAAGACAGACTCCGATCTCTAGGTTCCAGGTTCACTCGATCACACTGATCCGATTCCCATTTGCAATGTACCGTTTACTGCGTTACCTGAAAAGGATTGGAAGTAGGGGTGAGCAAGAAGCTCAGTAGGAATTATACTCTATCGTCAGGCATAGTTTAAGTGATTAACCAATAAATGAATATGCATGATTAACGCGAGAAAATAAGAAGAACTAAATAATCACTAAGATAGAAAGAGTAACGATAAATTAAATGGAAGAAATAGTTGCATGTCGAGATATCAAGCAAGATTAACAAGATTTTCTAGTGAATGGCCATTTACAAGTCAATTTCGAGTCATGTCAAGCAAGCAAACAAGTACTTCATACTTTAAGCATGAATAACATGTTTCACGAGAATGTGGAATGTCATAGACCCAACACGCTAGATAGTATCGGTGCCAAATGCCACACCTAGTCATTCACCTCCCCGGGGATCAAGTACTTTTCGAGTGCTCCTCCCAGGACCAGACTGGGCCCTTCATTTGTTTGCCTTGGTATTGATTTTTGTTTGGATCACAGATCCCACGAATCTAGACATCCATAATATTTAATGGCCAAGAGTTCCAAGGTCAAGTTCATGTAGTCAAGGTAAAGGACGTAAAAATAATGATTCTTAAGAGTCCAAACAATAAGCTCCTTAATCGAGAAGAATAGTTGTCCCTAAGGACTATAATTAATGATCAATGGACCTAACAATAGGTCAAATCACGAAATACCATGGCCTACATAGGCTTGGTTAGCTCACACAATTCGAAATTCATGAAATAATCACTTTTTGAAAAACTATCATATACACGGTCATACAAGGGCCGCTCAATATATATACGGTCTCATATGGGCCGCACTACTAGGAACTGGACTGAAGAACAGCCTCTACGAGGTCAAGGATAAACGGGTGACAGTAAGCCGCTCTAAAGTATGAACGGTTAGTTATGGGCCGCGCATGTCCCCAAGACATTAGGACCCATGAACAAGATATACGATCCGTACTGGGCCGTATTACTGATATGCGGTCATTATGAGGCCGCCTATGAGGATATGCGGTCCACTACTGGCCGCGCATGCCTCTCATAGCCCAATTCGATCCAAGACTAATAAACCAGTGGTTCAGTGACGTAAATCGATGTTTTGGTGGTTCATTAAGTTCTTAGCAGGGATATATAGAGATCCCAAGATAATGGTAAGTCCGCCGGATGGAGTGTCCGGGGGTAAGTTCAAGACTAGCACAACTAAAAGGCTAATGACTTACTAGAAGCCCGCAATAGGTCCAAAACGTTCTACTGGGATAGAGTGGCTGTCCAGCAACCTAACATTCAGTTTTAGTCCTAATTTCCATGTTAATATATCAAGGATCACAATTTACATTTAATGTATTTTCCAAAAAGATGAATCAAGATGATAAGATAATGAACAAGATCTTGAAGGAATGAAATAGTATGCATTTTACAGAAATTTACTTGAATGGTTTACCACTTATCATATGGGTTTCTAATTTACTAATTAACCATTAAGATGCTAATATGAATCATATAGAGCTAATACTAAGTCATTTACTGCATAGATAAACGGTCCTAGAATGACCTTATATCTACCGGGCTAACAGGGACTATTTCTGGACTGAAGGGACTTGGGCGGCTAGGTCAGGACCGCCCAAGGGGTTGGGCGGTTCTCTGGGAGCCGCCCATTGGGTTGGGCGGTCATGGGCATGGCCGCCCATCCCTGGGTTGTGCGGTCACCTGGATGGCCGCCCATCCAGTTATGTGGTCTCTGTGAGACTGTTCATCCTGCCAGGGGATATGTGGTCACTTGAAGACCGTTCAACTGGATATGTGGTTAGGTGAGGATCGTCCATCCAGTTGTATGGTCAGATGGAAACTGCTTAACTCAGGCTATACCAGGGTCAAAGTCTGGGCTTGAGTTGTGCGGTCTATCGTAAGACCGTCCAACTCTGGGTGTATTCCGGTCACCCCTTCCACGTCCGATGAACGCCGAAAGGTTGAGGGTTAATGGGGTTGGATCTAAGACACTAATTTCTCATGGAAACGGACTTGAAACAAGGGACTTTTGGTACCGTTGGAAAGGTTATGAAAAATACTACCTAACAACAGGGTCAATTTCATAATTACTTTCTGAAATCACGATTTATAATGGCAGGAACACTAAAAACCCTAATTTGGACATGCTGTTACTAAATCGTGAAATTCTCACAATATACACAATGAAAATTGGGGCTTTTTATATCAAAATAAAGCTTACTCGACGTTGATTCCAACCATATATGACATGCTATATGGGGATCAAGATTAACAACTCGAAATCACAATTTAACTCAAAAGAATACATCAAAAACCAAGTCTAGACATATCCTTACTCAGATCGAAAATTCTCTAAACATGATCCATAAAATTTAGGGCTTATATAATCAATGGAAAGAGCACGAAAAACTCTACAAGATGCATGGATCAATTTCCTATTTACTCTCTTAGGTCTCTACTTAAATCGAAGAGGAACAAAGTTAACCCTAATTTGACATGCTTCTACTAAACCTCAAAATACTCGCAGGATACTACATGATATTTGGGTCTTTATATATCAAAAGAAAGAGGACTTGATGCTGAAAATTTTGATATATTACTTGAGGTTTGAGCCCGAGAGAACCTACCTCAACCAGGGAAGAAAGGAAGAAGAAAGGAAGAAGAACGGACGTCGACACGTCACCACTAAACACCAGAGATCTCTCTTGATCGATCTCCACTGTGGCCGCCGCTGCTTCCAAAGGATTCTAGGGTTGCAGAGCTTTATTTTTATAGCTCATACACCTTCTGGAGCCTTCGGTACAGGGAGAATTCGTCGAAGCAAGTTGAGTGATTGAAACGACGCCGTAATAGTTGACCTCTCCAAAGCTCGACCGACTACAAGGTTTAGGGTTAGGGTTTCGATGAATTGGCATAGGGGAAATGATGCTTAGATCGTGGCCTTTCATTTGCCACTGATTTGGGCTCATTTGATGGAGTATTAAGCTCTAATTTCGCGGTTTAAGTTAAGGTTAGGTAAGTGTGCACTTTGGGCTTAATCCACTAATTAGACCTAGTTACAGATTTTTGTTGGGTCGACCACAGAAGATAAAGTTGTTAAACAAATCATCCTTTACCATTTTATCATTTTTCGAGATTTTTATAAGGTAGTTGAAAATTTCACTAGTTCTATTTACTAAGGAATTAAATATTAAATTCTGAAATTCATTCATTTCAATTAAATTTCAGATTTTTAAAACCGGGGTATTACATCCTCCCCCCACTTTAAGGAATTTGGTCCCCAAATTCGTCGTGTATTACCAATTATTTGAATATTTGAACTAAGATGATCTTATTTATCAAAATAACAAGTTAATCACTGGGAGACGCTTCCAACGGTTACTCTTTTGCTTCCAGGGACGCCAGGATGAAGTCGTGGCCGGAGCTGCAAGACGCTTGTTCTCTGCATGTCCTCTGCTGCGAACAGAACCTTCAGTGTAGCTCCAAGTGTTCATGAAATGGGGAAGAGGCGTTGTTGAAGGGTGATGGGGAATGGATGAGTGGTAGGAGGGGGATGTGGGGGAGGTGTGGAAGGTTGCTAGGGCAGAGATGGAGGGGTAGGAAGTGGGGGAAATGCAGAAGAGTGGTTGCTGGCCTCTTCACAGGGTGGAGAAGGAGGGGAGGTGGAGGATGATCTAGGTTGATGGAGGGGGAGAGTGGGGGTGACCAAATCAAGTGGGGGCTCTCCTTGGGTAGACCTAGGGGGGGATGAGAGAGGGGAGGGAAATTTCTAATTTTGGCCTTGGGAGGCACTGCTTCAGCCTTGGGAAGGTGGGGAGATGCTTGGGGAAGGGAAATGGATAGTTGGGGGTTGGGAGGTGGGATGAGGATTGGTGGAGATCTCTTGGGGATGGGGTGGAGTAAAGAGGGGGGTGTGGGGATTTGGAGTAGCCTTAATGGAAGTTGGAGGGGAGAGAAATTAGGTGGGAGGGTGAGGAGAGAGAGAAGGGGGCGAACCCTGTTGTGCCTCTTAGGCACAAGCATGTGCATTGTGTTTTGATGATAGCATGCTGATTTGTTTTGATGATTGCAACATAGTCAGTGCATTATGATATTGTGTTTTGAATATGGCTGCTAATATGATTGCATAGGACTATGTCTGGTATACAGCATTGAATGCATGAGTTTGCATGAGCATTGCATGATGCGTTAACGCATGGGATCATTGCGTCAACTCACTGGTCTGTCCCAGAGCTGGTCTATAAAATGTGTCAACTGGTGCGTCCACGTAGTGGACTCAATGCGTTGACGCATTGGAATTGTTTTGAAAGAGCTCTTGCTTTGCTTCATACATTAGTCTTGAAGTCTGTACAGCTAGTGTACTTGCAAAGTTCATACATTGAACTGTGGCTTGCACTATTCATGATTTGGGTAGCAAAGTCTATACACTGCAGGGTAAAGCCCAATGTCTAGGCATTGCTGCATTGCTTGCATTTCAGAGTCTATACATTGGTTTTGTCATGCACATAGACTTCCAAGTCTACACATTCCTGCATTAGTGTGCTTCACGCTTTGTTCATGGCTGAGAGTCTATACACTGGGCTTGAAGTGTACACAATGAGCATCTCATGTAAGTCCATACATTCATAGTGCATTGCATTGGCTAAGTATATACAATGTCAGTTCATGCATTGTCTTAGGCTAAGTCTGTACAGCCTACGTCTCATGCAGCGTCAACGCTGTGAGCATTCTCTAGTCTGCAGCGTCAACGCTGTGAGTGTGTACATCGCATTCACGTTTCACAAAGTCTATACATTATGCATGTTTGAGTTGAAGTCTATACAGAGTCTGCAACTTTCAATGTCTGTACAGCCACTGGTCTAGAATCTGAGTCTGTACATCGTCTTGTGCCTTCAACGCTCAAAGCCTCAAGTCTGTACAGCGTTACGTTCTCTTTGGAAAGTCTGTATAGCGTGAAGTCTACACATTGGCACTGTAGCTCGCTTGTGCAAGTCTGTACATTGGAGTCAGTTCACCAAGTCTATACACTGGACTTCATTTCACCAACTCTATACAATGGTCTTCACTCTTGAAGTCTATACATTCGTTTTAAGGCAAAGTCTGTACATTACCTTTGTGCTTCAAAGTCTGTACACTGCATTCTCATTCAGTGAAGTCTCTACATTGCATACAAGCATCACAAAGTCTGTACAGTGGGCAAGGGTGTACATCCACCAGTGAACACATCAAGTCTATACACCGCCTGTGTTCATCTGAGTCTTATGATGTCTTTATATTCATTAAGTCTATACATTGCGTTGTGCATACTTTACATTGCTTTCGCCTTCACAGCAAAGTCTATATAATGCAATGCATATACTTAGAACTGATGACTTCGTTTCATCTGTCTGACAGGGACTGAAGAGGCTAATGAACCCCTTAAAGCAAGAAGGCTGAAGCCATCCAATTTGCGCTGCTGGAACACACCAATGCGTCAACGCCTTGATCAAGTGGCGTGAACACAGTAGTTCAAAGAATTAAGAAAGAAGCTTGTGGATTACTCTGGTGCGTCAATGCATTGATCATGTAGCGTGGACGCAGCAGTTCAACTATCCCTTATTGCAGCCTCTGGAGTACATTGGCAGCATCGACGCTGCAGCGTCCAAATGCGTCAATGCAGCATGCTGAGAGCGTCAACGCAGCACGCCCATCTACTGAAGACTTGATCACTGGATCACCGATGCGTCAACGCAGCAGGCTGATGGAGTCAACGCAGCAGTTAAAGAGGTTGAAGATCTCTGAAGGGTGCGTCAACTCCTTGGAGCAAGTGGGTTGACGCCATCTAACTCCAGTTGCTGAGCGTACTGATGAATGGACACGTGACTAGAAGCTGGCACCTGACACGTGATCCAACGTGGGTGCTGAGCATGTGATCCGAGGAGGAATCTTCTGGACGGAAGGCGTGGGAAGCACACGCCCTATCTCACTACTGCTGCTGGTATATAATGGAGCCTTCGTCTTCAGATGGAGGCTGATCGAAGAAGAAGCCTGGAGAGCAGAAAGAGTAACAGCAGAGCAGAAAGCTCTTCGATCCAGCAGAAGAAAAGAAAAATAGAAAGAGGGAAAAGGAGAACAAAGATCGAGAGAAGAAGAGAAGTGCAGCAGAGAAGAAAGAGAAAGAGAGAGAGTGAAGAAAGAGAGTGAGATCGAGGGAGATCTGTTCCTACTGGACCGTGGATCAGATCCAGGCCAGTCAGCTCCGTTGAGAGCCACATTGTGCATTTCGTTTTTCAGCTTTCTATTTGTTGAAGTTATTTTCATTTCGTGTTTTTATTTTTTCTTTTTCATTTGGTTATCCTTGTTCTTCCGATCCTCTGGACTGAGGTCGGGTTCCTCCTGGTGGGTCAGGAGAAGGGAGATCTGATCTCCGGTTTGCAAGCAGTAGGGGGGCTGCTTGTGGGTTCCCTCCGGGCTAGGAGGAAGAGAGGCTAGGCCTCTGGTGAATTACTGGTAGCAAAGTGCTACTGGCTGGTTCACTGGTAGCGGGGTTGCTACTAGTGGGGTTCCCTCTTGGTATAGAGGAAGAGAGATATGAGTCTCTGGTTTCTAGTGACCGTGGGTTGCTAGAGGTGCCCTCCGTGTAGGAGGAAGAGGGGAGGTTGTTCCCCTGGGTAAGCTGTGTATCAGCGTCTGTTGGCAAGCTGTGTTGCCCAGCTGTTAGTGAAGCCACACTCGGGTTGAGTGTGGGGTGGATGTAGGTCTACAGGACCGAACCACCTAAAAACCCCTCTTGCATTGTGGTTTGATTGCTTATGGTCTGCTTCCGCTAGATGTTTGCATAGGGGCGCTCCAAGTGTTTGATCATAGGTTCATTAGATGATTTGATCAGATTGTGTTCTAAGTGTTTAATCGTTTGAGTGAGCGATATTCTAATTGAGCAAAAGTTTATATTGGGTGAAAGTTTTTACAGGCTATATTAATTCACCCCCCCTCTGAATACTTGCATCGAACCTAACAATTGGTATCAGAGCGGTCTCTGACTTAACAGATCTAACAATCTGCAGAGGATCCTGCTAACTGTTTAGTGCATTTCAGAGTGGGTCATTTGGAATCATATTTTTGATTTACTGTCTTAGTGCTTTACATTGACCATCTAGTTTACTGCATTTCTGCTTGGTGCATTCCAGAGTGTGCTTTCTGTGTTCGTTGTTTAGTTTCACCGACTTAGTGCCTTGTCTTGTTCATCTGGTCTCGGTGCTTCAGTTTGTTCTGAGCTTTCAGATTGTTTGCAATGGAGCCAATCGTGCTGAAGGCTAGCTCCAGCAAAGCAAACAGATCCAGCCACAGTGGATCATCAAGCGAGAAAAGCAGCCTCTCGCGGTCTGAAATTGATGGAGACCACATTGAGGCAGTTTCTGAGATACGGTTTGTAGGCTACTTTCCGTGGGCTCCCTTGCCCTGCAGTAGCGTCCTACTGGGGGAGAAAGCTTGCTAGAGGCCTGGCTCAAGGCATTGAACTTATGTGTGCACACGTGGTTAGGGGCATTTTGGATGAACACCGACTGGCGTGACCCTAACTAGTCACTCGTTACTGTAGTTCTTGGTTCTGTTTAGTGAGTATCTCAGTCTCCGTCGTTCTTGACGTCCGTAGAGAGATACTTGTGGCGCAGTGTAAGACGTCAGTGGACGCATCTGGCTATTCTTCTAGTGAGGGGGTGCTTCCGTCACTTGGCATCTGACCCTCGTGTTTCTCGAAGTCTATGTTCCCCATCTGAGTTAGTCTATTCTTGGCTTCGTCCAAGTTCAGCTTCCCTTTCCGAGTTGGTATGTTCTCGGCTTTACCGAGGATAGCTCTGTGTCGCATACACGATGCTCTAGGCGTGTGCGTCAGTGTCTGTCTAGGTCTTTTCTAGGGCTTTTGCTTGGTTTCGTGGGCTTTAGCCTTTGGGCTAATGGTTGGCTGACGGATCGGTAACTCCTGACTTTGTGAGATCAGCGTTCGCCCTTCTGTCACTGTTTGGAGTAGCTTAGGGAGCCGTGCTTTGCTTGGTAGCCGTATTCTCATTCTTTACGGCTTTGCTTTTCCCTTTTATTTTAGCCGTTCTAGTCCTGTTCTCCTAGCTTTCTTTTACATCTTTCTAGTAGTAGTTTTTCCTACTTTACTACTACTGTTATTTTAGCTGTTGTTCCATGTTACTACATTATTTTTCAATGGGGATCCGCGTGACCCCTACTGAGCCAGTGACATGAGGCTCACCCTTGCTTTTCAGGTGTGGCGCTCTACTTCCTTCAAGGTTCCTGGTGTGGCGTGCTCGTAGTTGCCAGCAGTACCTGTGTCGGGCTTCCCCCGACCTCAGTGTATGTTTTTCTTTCTGTTGGACTGTACTTGTCTTTCCGTTGGACTGGACTCTAGTATAATTGTTAATATAAACTGTTAATTAAAAAGTAATTGTATTTCTGCTATTTTAGTAAGCCAATCTAATGAAATTTAATTGCTTACTGTTATATCTGCGACTTCAATGTACTACACAACAATCCATTTAATCCCTTTGGAGCTTCACAGCTCTTGGGAGACTTCATGGGTTCCAAGTGGTATCGGGTCTACTCGGTAGTCCTATCGGGTATATTCGGTATCCAGAGTCCGGGTCGTCACAGTGCATGACTAAGGTTGGTACACATTGGCATCCTGCATGACTGAGGTCGGTTCACGTTTGCAGTATGTGATGCAGGACGGACACGGGGGACCGACTCTACGTGATGCGGACCTCGGACTCTAGATGGAGACGCGACCAGCAACATACAAGTAGGAACGACACTTCGGCCAGACACTAAGAGTTCCTATGGGCTATACGTCGCTAACAGAAATGCAAGCTCACTCGTCGTCCCAGGCGAGGGGAAACGCGGATCCGCGCGGTTGAGAAACCGATAGAGTCAAGGGTGGTCGACTCACTTCCGTGCTCGGATCGTGCTAGGGGACATGTCACTCTCTCACTCACAGCGGTGACATGGACTCACGGGCTAGAATCCTAACGCTCTCACAGTGGCATATGACCATATACTAGCTAAGCAAGCATAATGCCAAGAAGTTAAGACCGTACCTCCACACACCCGGCGTGGGGAAGACAACCCTGGCCAAATCCGTACTCCCGGTTAACAAATTTTTACAGTGGTACAAAGTTTTGACCCACTCCATGCAGGGAGGTAACAAGTCACATGTGGGGCCCGGGAGTAGCGGGAATTGGGTTGACGACAGCATCTTGATGTCGCTCCGATGGTGCTGAAACCCGCGTTTTGGTGCTTGTCCGGACGGCGCGATCTGCTGGTACGTGGGGCCCACGTGCTGCTCAATCCTCCGGACCTGGCGGGGTGGGTCCCACTGTGATGGTGACACCTAGTGGCGCGCTCCCCTGGACGGCGGCCGGGCTGGAACACCAGTCGGAGGCCGATCGGCTCCGATCGCCAAGTCTTGGAGTTGCTGCCCACGGATCTGCTGCTTCTGTTTTGCCGCGCGCGATCCAACAAGATCTATCGCTGCGATCAGTATCGACGTCGGATCGATGCACAAGAGGTACCGTTGGAAAGCTCTCTCGAAGTCCTTCGACACCCTATGACTCCAAAAAATTCGTGTGGACTATACTTTTGTTGGCAGTTTTATGAACTGGACTAATCTCTGTTTCAGATCTGGCCGGACAGGAATGAACTTTCTTGAGAGTTGGCATTGACCGCAAAGTAGACCTCCGATTCAGACTTTGAGCTCTTCATAAAAGTTGTATAGGGGTGAGAGATAAAAACGGAAATAATTTTTATGAAGAGTTGGGTGGAGGTTTCGATTTGTTGGAAATTTTATACTGACTGGGGATCGGATCGGGATAGTGGCAGGTAGAACTGAGTTGGGATCTAGAGTGGATTTTTAGAAAATATGAACGTGAACGTAAATTCACAAGAAAATTTTTGGATGTGGTATTAGGTGAACAGAACCTTCAAAAAAAATATCAAGTCATTTGGATCACAAGAAGGTGGGTTCATAAACGACCTATTAGGGTTCTAGAGATCTGGGAAGACTGCTGGCAGATATGAAAGAAGGTGGAGAACGAAAATGGAAAAATGGAAAATATAAACTAGAGGCTCCACCAATTTTTATAGGACGTGGTGATGATCTATGGAACTCACCCTGAAAGTTTGGGCTCCAAAAGATCTCGTGGCTGGGAGCAGAAATTCGTGGAAGAAGGGGCTATCCTGGATGGACAGAACTCCGGCGACGATGGCGGTGGTGCGACGGCGGCACGATGGCGGCGGCGGCGGCGGCAACGACGAACTCACAAACTGATAGAAGATGCTTCACACCTCTGATTCACAGCCTTCCCAGCTGCAGAAGGGGGGGAGAGGAGAGAGATAGGGGGCAGCCCTTGCTTGCTCCAACAAAATTTAGATTTTTCTCTTCATTAATTCTTGAAAATAGGAAATACAACCCTTTTATATGAAACCCATGGATCTTGGTTTACGTAGAGGAGATGCCAAAGGCTTTTTCCCCCATGTGGTCAAGCCTAATTAAAAAAGTTTAGCCTAATGAGGCCAAAAGTGGGGGGCAGCCCCCTTATTTTAAGGAGGGAAAGTGGGCTTTTCTTCCCACTTTGTCTCCCTTGGTCAACAAGAGAGGCTTGGTCTAAGTTGGGCCATAGACCAGCCAATTGGGCCTTCCAATCTAGGAAACCCATGAGAAAGAGAGAAGCCCAATTGGGCCTTAAGTCATTTAAAGACCCATTATGAAGTCTAGTGGTCCAATATGGCCACACTTCTTAATGGACTCTAAAGGGCTTAATCCAAATGGCTTATTAAGAGCCTTACAAAGAGCCCAACATGAAAACCCAAATAAAAACACATATTACAAGCCCAAATACAATGCAAATAAATGCTAAAAAAGTGTCCAAACTCATGGCGGAGACTCCAGACTATCTCCGAGCCAAAGAGAAGCTGATGTAGCTTAAGTGGTGCTCCGCGTACGGTACCGACGGCTCGCCGGTTCGTGCTTCTCACTCGCTCTGGTGTCCGCACCAAATCTCCTCGGGTGGGAGAAACTCGAGCCTATCGAGTAAGGGTCTGCATCGCTCTGGTAGAGCTCCAGTAGGTCCGGATCTATCCACTGTAACTCTCCACGGGTGATCCAAGTATCCTTGATGACGGGTCGCCCTCTCCAATGCACTAGGTAGCGCGGGTAGGATCCACTCCTGGTAACTGTCACATGCTCATCCAGTATATGATCGATATGCTCTCGCTGCTATGGAAATGGGGCTGGTGGTGGACACTCAGGTGTGGGATCACTCTCAGTGGGAGGAGATGGCTCGAAAGGCTCACTAGGGATCACCGTTGGGTCCCTATATGCAACTAGATCCGACACATTGAAAGTTGAGCTTATACCATATTCCTCGAGCAGGTCCACAACATACGCATTGGATCCAACGCGTTTCAACACTCTAAATGGACTGGCTCCGCGAGCTTGCAATTTCTTTACGGTTCCAGAGGGAAACCGTTCAGGTCTTACCCTGATCAAGACATATTCACCCTCTTGGAACACATGGTGGTGTCTATGGGCATCGGCTAGCTCCTTATACCGTGCATTGCTGGCCTCAATATAACGACAGACGTCGTCATGCAGACTCTTAACATGCTTAGCAAAAAGAAAAACACACAGATGCACACACGACCCTAAACAACCCTACGGTTAGTCCGACCCAATCATATGCAAGGTGGTCCAGGACATCCGAATATATGCCATGCATGCATCTTATGTACCCGAAGGTTGGTGGTATGGGAAACACCTAGACGCCCAAGTGTCGGGCCGAAGTGTCGTTCCAACTCGTATGTTGCTGGTCGCGTCTCCATCTAGAGTCCGAGGTCCGCATCACGTAGAGTCGGTCCCCCGTGTCTGTCCCGCATCAGTATGCATGAATAAGGTCGGTGCACATTGGCATCCTGCATGACTGAGGTCGGTGCACGTTTGCAGTATGCATGACTAAGGTCGGTACACATTGGCATCCTACATGACTGAGGTCGGTGCACATTTGCATTGTGCATGACTGAAGTCGGTGCACAATGGTACCCTGCATAACTAAGGTCTATGCACGTTCAAACTCAAGGTCCGTGCTTATGCATACTTCGAGGTCTAAGCACATGCATAATAAAGGTCTGTGCACAAGGTAAAGTCTGTACACATATAAGTCTAAGCATGTTCAGGGTCTGAGCATCAACGTCCATATGTCTGTACATCATGACCATGCTCTTAGGTATTTGCATATATTTTTATCATTGGTCTGAGCATTAAGTATGCACTCTAAATGTTTGACTAATTGTTTGTCGTCTGAATTGCAGGGTTAATCACTACGTCTCTGAAAGCAGCAGAAACTTAAGTGGAGCACGTGACCCAAGACTCTAATGATTGGCACGTGATCTAAGGTAGATATCATTCTGATATTCTGTTATGTGGATCATCATCCATCTGCATCTGACATGTGGCCTCTCGAAGCACTTTATGGATTGAATGTTTGGGCGGGAGTGTTCTCTTCACGCGCCAAACTGACTACTCTGTAGGGACCACAGATTTTCAGAAGACCTATAAATAGAAGACCTCCATCGTTTGAGAGTGAAGATCATGAAGTTTTTGAGCAAGGTTAAGCGAGAGCATGTGAAGTGATCCAAAAAGAATTTAGAAAGAGAGCCACTATAAAAATAGAAGAAGAAGAGAGAGTTGCAGAGAGAACTCCAGAGAAGAGAAAAATAGAGTATCGTGAGAGTAGAAAAAGTCTGAGAAGAAAGAAAGAGTGTGCAGAGAAAGAATAGAGAGGGAGATTGCGCTTGAAGATCTATATTCTTATCAGTTCTTGGATCAGATCCAGAACTGATTCTGCTCCTACGTGAGCTATATTTTTTAGTTTTTCTTTTCCAGCTTTCTGGTGCTATGATTGTTCGTTTGTTTTTTTTTATCCTTTTCAAGCTGTTAGCCAGTAGAGCAAGCTGTGATGCTCAGCGGCAGGGAAGTGTTCCTCGGATAGCCAAGCTGTAATGCACAGCGGACGCAAGCTATGGGGCATAGCAGACGCAAGCTGTGGTGCACAGCGGAAGCAAGCTGTGATGCTCAGTTGTAAGCAAGCTGTGATGCTCAGCGGTTCAAGTTGTTAGGCAACAGTAAGCCACACTCTGGTCTGAGTGTGGGGTGGATGTAGGTGAAAATCGAACCACATAAAGTCCTTGTGCATCATGTGATTTCTGTGCTTATCATTCTGTCATAGATTCACGGTAGATGTTTGGTTAGGCCCGTTGTATGTGACTTTTAACAGTGAGCATCTGATTTCATCTAACTATCATCTGAGAAAGCTAAAAGTACTTTTATACCAAGTATATCAAAGGCTATAGCAGGAAGGTTTGGTCACGCCAATTGCCTTGTATTTGGTAGATAGTATTTCATTATTACTCAACTTATAGATAATTAGTGAAATCATTCGAACACTGTCTATCTGAAGTTTATCATACTACCGTCTATCTGAAGGTCATCATAGTTGATTGATTTTAAGCTAGTTAGCAAATCTGCTTAGAGTCATTCTAGTTTGATTCTACTTAAATCATTTGAGGAGAGCATCAATTCCGCAATTGTTAAAAAGGGGATTCATTCACCCCCCCTCTGAATCTCGGTCTAGCACCATCGTTATTACAACAATTGGTATCAGAGAGGGTCTCTGATTGTCCAGATCCAACGATCTGCAGAGGATCCTGCTATCTTATTTTGGTGCATTGCTCATCGATTGCATATTGCTTTAAAACTGCTTGATAAGTGTTTTCAATGGCTCCTCTCTTGGTTTTTGATGGTTCTAACTTTAGCAGTTGACTAGGCGGCCTATGTGTCTACATGAACTCCATTAATTCTAATTTATGGAGTCTTGTATCAAATGGTCCACATGAATTGTCTCATGATCAGACCAAGTGGTCTAATGAGGACAGACTGAAGAACCGTGATAATATCATAGTTCATAATATCTTGAAAGCTGTAGTTAATATTGATAAATTCCTTTCATTCTCAAGTGCACTTCTGGAAAGGAAATCTTGGACAAAGTGACTGCTATTCATGAGAAGCAAGAAGGAGTATGTCCGATGGCCAACCGAAGTGATCACAGTAATGAGACAACGTCTCAGGTAAGCTCTGGATCAGAAGATTTTTCATTTGATGAATTGGTTATAATGTATGGTGAATTATCTGATAGGCATAAGAAACTAAAATCAGAAAATAAATCATTGAAAAAGAAACTGAAATCTGTCAGCTATGCTGAATCTAATCATGTTGAAAATGAAGAACTAAAAGTTGAAATCGACAAACTTAAAATAAAATTACAGGAGTTTAACAATGAGAAGTGTGAATTGAAAACTTTGAAATCTGAGAATGATAATCTTAGAATTAAACTTCTTGAAGCTGAAAACTCATGTTCAAATGAATCTATATGTAATGAATGTGTCTTTCTGAAGGAATTAATTGAAGATCTTAATTCTGATGATGAAATGCAAAAAAATCTGATTATGTCTTTAAAAGAAGAAAACGAATGTTTGCTTGAAAAGAAAAAGGAAGTTGAACAATTTGAAGAAACCTTGATGGAAGAATATGGCTATCTGAAAGCACAGAATAAAAAGCTCATGGTCTTATATATTATCATGTCAGAAAAATGGTTAGCTATTGAAAAGGGAAAATCTATTTTGAAAGAAAATGAAGTTAACTATGAAATAAAATTGAGATAGGAAGTTGATACCCTCAAGAGCTTGAATGACAATTTATATCAACAAGTGATTTCATGTGAAACAGAGATTGTTAACTATGAAACCAATGTTTCATCTTTGTAATATGAAATCCAGGATCTAAAAAATTCATTGTCCAAATTTGTTAAAGGGAAGGACAATCTTGATAAAATCCTTGGAGTTAAAATAAATTTTTAGAAGGAAGGGTTGGGCCATAACCCTGTAAACAAAAAGAACTTTGGAAATAAAACTCAAACTTCTTTTGTTTCTAGCTCTGCTCCACCTATTTTCCAATTCACTGCTCAAAGAATTGAAAACCAAAATAAAAAACTGAAAAAGACAAGAAAATAGAAAAAGAATGTTGATGCTTTTGTAGTGAATGTGAATAATGCTACACCATTGCAAAATGTTCACAAGCCTTCTATTCATTCACAGGTTCATAAAAGGAAAAATTCATGTCATTACTGTGGTAAGAAATGACATTTGATGAATGATTGTCATGCTATGAAAACTGATGATCTGAATGCATCTATAAAACTGATTGATTTCAAAAGTAAGAAGAGTTCATCTCAAAATTGTCATTTGCATAACAAGAAAAATCATATTGAATATAATGATGTATGGAAATCGAGAATCCAATATTTTTGCTGTAATAAGTTTGGTCACAAAATCCAGAACTGTTGGCACTTGAGAAGAAATGAAAGTCTTCAAAGTAAAAATGATAGAAATACATTCATCCCATACAAATTTCATGCACATTCTTTGAAGAAAAACACAAAGTCATTTGTTTAGTGTTATTACTGTGGGAAGGCAGGACATGTTGTGAATAAATGTTTCCTTTCGAAATTTGATAATGAGAATGCTTGGAAATCTTGGAAAACACCCATTTGAGGTGTTACTAACTTTGCAGGACCCAAGAACTCTTGGGTTCCTAGATATGCAAAATAATCCTTTAGTGAGGAGTTGTGCCTTGAAGATTGAAAATAAAAAGGGGAATCAAGGCACACAAAGGTTAGTTAAACCCCTTCTCATTGTTCTTACTGTTTAGATGATTCTTATTCATCTTTATGTTTGCTGCATCTGTGGATTAGTTGATAATCTTTCTGATTTGTGTTGCATGCAAACCATCATGATAAATTGCATGATTGTATAGTTAATCAGTGTCATAAGTACCTTGCATGATTGGTCAGATTAAATTCACTGTTGATATATGTTGCTATCTTGTCTTGACTGTCATATCTTTAATAATCTGCCACATGCATGACTTACATGAGAGTTTTCATGATAGAATTCATTTAGGTTAATCATTCATATTCACAGTAGATGCATATTCTTGCATGACTTTTTGGTATATCAAATGGTAAGTTGGGAGAAGGGCAGATCTTTTCTGTCTGGAAACCCATGCTATGTGTAGAGGCTAGACCTCCACCAAGTACCAAGGGTCTAATACATTACATGTAGTGTTAATTTGTAATGTGCATTTCATAGTTGCATAATTGTGTACTATAAGAAAAGAATTGGTGTTTGACTAAAACTACTGCACACAGTGAGGGGGAGCTGAGCTAAGTTTGTCAGATACATTGATTTTTTGCTGATTGTCTGAATATGAGATGTGCTAGTGCTGCTGGTTGAATTGCTGAAATATTGTTTTGATAATAAGCTGAATATCCTGTCTGAATAGGCTATTAGATTGATGCATAGGTGTTACTGAGATCTGTGTTGGGTTTAGTGCAAGTTATGATTAAGATAGTGAGTCAATGTTTTCAGAAACACTGACCTTACTACATTCAGAACATGCTGATAGTTGGATGCTGTTGGGTTATATACAGAAGGTTGATGCTATATGAGAAGCTAATAAGGCTAAGTCCTTGGTTGATTGCAGATCTATCCCAAGTCTTACCCTTGTCTCTATGTGGTCTTCTATTCTACTACCTTGGTTGTTCTTACATTATTGGCTTATCCATCTCTCATTCTCTTATCCGAGTTC